>CP136058.1:41767420-42279920 GCA_032464435.1 Aegilops umbellulata | reverse complement strand
CAAACTACAAAAAGTATTCCACCACTCACCATCTACCTTGGTTGGTGATAATTTTGAATTGAGCCTTATAAACCGGAAAGGAGGAGTACCACTTAATAGAGGCAAAGGTGTCCCGTCTCTCGATGAGATGGTGGCTATCGTTTTGGAGGAAGTCGACTTTGACGATCCGACTACGAACGTGCGAGGACGTCACGCCTTAGAAATCGCTAAACCAACTCCGAGAGGTTATTGACCACGCCGGAGCATGATCAACCTGACCACGAAGGTCTGTTTCCTGCAGGCAAACGAAGAACAAGCAAGAAACTAAGATTGCAATCTGGATAATGCGAATATAATAGGAAAGATTTATTGATCAAGGTGGGGTCCTCTGACGCCTTTGTCTGGTCGTTGAACACAAACGGAGTACGCGAAGTTGCAGCTATGGCGAACTTTTAATCTAACCAAAACCCAAAGTCTAAACGGTGCCCTAAGGGCTGTATATATGGAGGAAGAGGGGGAAATTTCGTGGCCCTTGGGGAAGGGGTCCGAAACCAACCCTATCTCTTGTTTCCTCACACATACGGACTCTAAAAACAGCTTACACTTATGTATTTCAAAATTACATGGGCCTGGCCCAATAATAAGGTGACGCAGCACCTAGAATAGCCTCTGGACGAATATTATGAAGTGACATTTTGTATAGTTCGTCCAAGGCTTCATGAACTCATTATGGTGGCTTCAAAGTCCTGAAATCATCACTTGTAACTCCGTTCTTGTTTCCCTCGTGCATGCCATCATCTCCATGCTTGTTCTTGTTCCAGTGTTCATCCCTCTTATCCATGACAGGCTCTTCATTTGTAAGCAAAACAAATGTATCCAATTTAGGCAACATCATATTCTCATGAACATTAGAATCATTAGTAAGAAACGAAAGTACCTGATAATTTAATTGACGTGCGCGAGCTCTAATAATTGGTCCAGTATGTATAGCAGCAGGGGCTGTGGGTGTTACAATGGTATTGATGTCCACATCAAGACATCATTGATATACCCAATTACTAGTGTGTTGTTTTCTACTCCCTCTGCTCCTAAATATATACATTTTGGTAGTTTAAATCGAACTACCAAAACATCAAAGGGGTTATTTTGTAAGTATGGTCTTGTTAGGGTTGGACAATTTTATTATATTATCTTGGCCTTTGAAGCAGGAGAAACTCGAGTTGATTAAGTCTTGTCAACAACACTTTGCAAGACTAAATATTTTTTTGCATCGTGCAAAACTAAATCTATATCTAATAATAAAGGGGTTATTGCTTCTGACAGTACGTTGGAGAAGACACAACACGCCTATTTGGGCTGGCCCATGTCTGGGCGGCCTGTTTTTTTATTTTTTTTGTTTTCCTTTTCCGTCTTTGTTTTTTCTACATTAAAATATTTTCGGATATCAAAAAAGTTTCTAATTTTTTAAATAATGTTCATAATTTTGGAAACAAATGTTCGGGAAATAAAAAATCATTTATTAAAAAATGTTAATGAAATTGAAAAAAAATCCGCCAATTCAAAAAATGTCCTAAAAATTCAAAATCTGTTGGTGACTTACAAAATATTTTATTGATTCTTAAAATATTCGCTGATTCAAAAAATGATCATGCATTTTTTTAAATGTTCGTTAAATCATGTTTGTGAATTTAAAATTATTCCACCAATTTTCAACAGATGTTTGTTGATTCTAGAAGTGTTCGCCTATTCAAGAAAAAAGTTTTAAAAAATAATCACAATTATTTTTGCAAATACTATAAAATGTTAAAGAATTTATAAAATGTTCGAAAATCTGTTAAAGTGTTCACGATTTCAGATATGCTCACGAGTTTAAAAAAATGTTCATGATTTTTCAAAAATTGTTCATGATTTTACGAAAATGAGAGTGATAGTATATTTTGGTGATGCAGCAAAATGTGGTCATGGAATTGCAGATTATGAAAAAAAATCTTGCATTGCAACGAACGGGTCATTTTCCTAGTAGTAATAACACACTATTTACTTTTTTACTTCTTTGAAAAAAGAAAAGGAAAAATAATAGAGTGTTGGAAACCAAATAGTAAAACTTTTGCAGCCGTTTGGAATGCATGAAAAGGAGAAAAGCATGAGAACTTCTTGAGTAAAGTTTTTTTACATGAACTTGAAAGTACTGGTAGTAGTCTAAACTCCTAATATCTCAGTTGGTAGGTCGCGTTCCGGGTTTTATTTTCGTCCCATCATTTTCGTCCCACAATTTTCGTCCGGTTTTTTTTCGCTGATTTTTTTCGTCCTCACACCCACCCCACCCCACGCAGGCCAAAAAACCCCACACCCGGCAGAAAAAACGCTCCATCGATCCCATCCTTCATTGCCGACTCCTCTCGATCCCATCTACTCCAATACGAGCCGCCACCGAGATCCGAGACGATCCGCCGCCGCCGAGGACCGATTGGAGCCGCCGCCGGCGCTGGCCAGCCTCCCCACCGATGTGCGCGCCGGGTCACCGCTCCCGCTCCCGCAGCCGAGCATAGCAGCAGCCGCGGAGCCCCAGCCGCCACCACGTTCCTCCTGCTCTCCGGCAAGTCCGCCCAGGACCAGCAGCTCCTTGCCTCCGCCGCCGGCGAGCTCTCTTTGGCGGAGGAGGGCGGGGGCGAGCTCGCCGTCTCCCTCGCGCTCGACGCCAGCGGGGACGCGGGCTACGATGCGGCCGCCTACATGGGCGCGCTCCAGGCACGGCGCTTCGGGAGGTGGATGCGTTGGTCGCCGCGGATGGCATCCACGCACGACCTCGTGACACAGTGAGTGGAAGATTTTGTTATTTTGAATCTCGCTCCATCAGAAAAAGTAACAAACGATGAATTTCCTCTTGAAATCATTCAAATTGGGCTTACTCTTTGCTTCCCCTCTGTCTATAGGAACTTCGCCAAACTTCGGGTGGGCGTCGTGTGCGCCACATACATGCAGTTCAAAGGCAGAGGTGCATCCAATATGTATGCCAATTGGTGCTTGTTTTTGTTGTCCCTTTTAGTGTGTATCGGCGATGATTTTTCAATCTCAGTGATCAATGTCTGTCACTTTCGTGGGTAGATGAATTGTGCTGTTCTGTTTGTTGTATGTTCAGTTGATGATTCGCTTGACATATCCACAAGGTACAGTATGTGTGATCCAACCACACGTCGCATAGTTGAATTCCGAAGCAATTAGCTTGATTACCTGCAGTCCATCTAATTCTCATCTAATGCTGATTAGTTTAGGCGAGTCAACACATAGGACGGAAAGACCCTTTTATAGTTTTCTCAAGGGGAGTGTACCGTGTGCGGGGCCATATCTCTGTTCCTTTGTATGGTTGTTTAACAATTTGTGAAATGCTTGTAGTATGATAATCTAGATAGTGGGGATATGTTACAGAAAGTGTTGTGCCTGGCCTCACATGTACATGATTTGGTTTATCATTAAATGCTCTCTTTCCCACTAAATTTCACATCTGCCATCTGAAAAAAACAAATCCACATTTACCTGATTTCAAGTTCTTATGGACCTTATGGTAAAGTATTTAACTAATTTTAGTCGGCTCAAAAGGCTCCAAGCTTCTTTGTCTATCATTTCCTGTTCAAAACTGACAACGAAACTTTGTGAAGCCTTTCAGTTTGTCTTTGTTTCAGTTACTTTACCATTCGGTCTTGATGCCTGAACTATGTGAACATTGTCAGCTTAGTAAAATGGTATGAACTTGTGTGCCATACACATAGCAGGTTGAAAAACTACCATTGTATTTAAATTTGCATATACTGCTTGTGGCACAATTTTCTGAAAACATGTTGGTGGTCATTGGTCAACAAAAGTTTTCAGCATTCGGCACGGTGTTAATATTCTTGAATTTATTGTGCTTCTAGAATTATAGATTTCCGAATAATTAGATGGTCAGCTATGCAATATAATATTCCCATAGTATTGAAATCTTCTGTTCTGCAAATAGTCCTTCAGCAAACGGCGCTTACACTTAATATGGGATACTCCAAATCCATAAGAGCAGGCTATATCTGATATTTTCTCCATACAGAGTCGGCAGCGACTTGATTTATATTTTCCGCTACTTGTCAATATGATGGCCCGTTGTAAATAAATGAGGTCTGGCCATCACTTATACTTGGGAACTACTTTTCAGTGATAACTGTATTGACTAAGGTACTATTTTTTCTTTCTTAAAGATTGATTTCTTCAGTGGTGTGTGTTTTACTTTACAGTTTTGATAAGATTCCATTGCCAACACACTTTTTTTCTTGACAGGGAACTACGGCGGGCTTATGCCTACTGAACTATATTCGAAACTATCAGAGTGTATAGCAGATTAGAGCAGATTACAGCAGCCTTAAAGGTAAAATGATCTGACCATTTTTTTCCACAATACACAGGTAGTACATAGTAATAGCCCTCTTAATAATTCCTATATAAAAGTATGATCTAAACATTTTGTTGAGTTGTTTTTGCACCATATTGTTGGCCATTAACGGTTATCCATGGCACTAAAACTACTTGATCTCAATACATTCACCTCACAACACTTGTTGGCGAAAACATGTGCTATAGCACCAAAGAAGTTGAGGTCAAAATAATGAGGTGATAGCTAAACTCCTTAAACTGGATATATTTGTGTTTTGTTTGCTTCAAGTATATAGACATATATTCCTTGATCAAAACTCATTGACACTGCTACCACTAATTTGCTTCAGGTCATCGACTTGAAGATTGATAAATATGGTTCTGTTATTATGCAGGAGTTGTGTGATCTGAGGAGAAACTATTATCATGCAAATCGGATAATTGTTGTAGGAATTAAAAGGCACATGATTGTACTGTTGTTCTTGGATTTCGTTTCTCACGTTCCTCGACCCTAATGTCTACATGAGATGTGAGTTCAACGGATAAAGGAAATCACATTACTAATAGAATGGTAGGTAGAATCACGGTGATTCATACAAAAATTCACTTAATTTATCATATAATGAATCATATAATTTATCAGCTGCCTCAACGGCTCACACTTTTGCAAGTCTTCATATTTTAGAAAATACGACTGAATTTGATAATTGGATCAAATGCAGTTATATGTCTTGTACTTGCTTTGGTTGAATCTGAAATTTTGTCAGAAACATAATGAACCACTTAGATATATAAAGCATTGATCTGTGCAGAACTTAGAGATGTTGTGTTTTTACAGTTCTTACGCTGTTGATTGAATTTTCTTATCCCACATTTTTTTCCAGATGCCGCAGCAAAGAAAATGCTCTCAGCCTTGGACGATCCATTCACTCGATTCTTGAAACCATTACCTTCTCTGAAGCAAGACTAGCTAGCACCCAAGGTGCCCTGGCAGGTGTAGGTTTATCCATTGGCTACCCGTTGGAGCATCACTTGCGGTGCTCTTTGTAATGTCACTTGGTGGGTTTTGTAGAAATGACTGTCTAGAGACGTTTTATCTTGATAATTGACAACATAAGAGTGCAAAATATTTGACAGCAGATCGCTTATGGTAAGACCTAGCTATTATCAATAATTTTAGTCCATTAAATGCGGTCTTAGTGAAAGGGTGTTCCTTTATCATGGTTGAAGGTTGCATGACTTCTGCTAGGTGTTTTGATACTTTTCGGTCTCTACTTCAATGTTGCGTACCTAATTTTTTAGTGGCCAACAATCTTGCACTGATTCTTGCTAGGGGTCATCAAGGAAACTCAATAGATGGCTATTTCAGTGGAGATTATACCAGAGATGTTGTTTTGAAGTAAGCTCCTGCACACCATTCTTTTGTAGTTCTTTCAGAAGTAATGTTTCATTCTTTTACTTGAGACTAGAGTGGTTGATGCTCATTCATCTTAATTTAATACAGAGTATATGCCAGGAGAGAAAGATATACTTGAAACCCGATGAGGTCAATGATGTGGAGATTTTACCAGAGATGTTGTTTTCAAGTAAGATTTTGTGTGGGATTATACCAATCGCACCAGCACGCCACATTGTTGCTCCATGGCAAAGGCAGCGAGGTAATTTTTCTTTTCGCACTGATGTAATTTTCCTTTTCTTTTAGCCCACTCCTAGGTCTCTTCCGTTCATATTCTAATCACGCATGGTGAGCGGCTGTTTCGACGGCGACTGGCTGGCTGCTGCTGGCTTGTACGTGTGGAAGGCAGTTGTTCACGGCAGACCAATGAGCGGCGGCGGGTGGGCGCGGCCACATGGTGGTTGGAAAGTAGGCTTCGCGGCGTTCAGCCTCGGCCACCATCGTACCACGATCTCGGCCCACCCGGAAAGTCGGATGAAGAGGTGGTGGATGGTGAGGACCAATCATTATAGTTGCTGCTCCATTACTTCCGCTCCTCGAAAAGCTCCCTGAGCCCGACCAACAATGGGATCTTCCTCTGAGGTTCACGCTACTCCTTGTCCAGACTGATCCCGGAGAGGAGAACAAGCCTCCAAGCACGTGCTCGTCAACTCCATGCCGGCCGCTCCAAGCGCCCCAGCTTCGTGTCTTCGAGGCAGGCGCTGAGATAGCCTTTGCAGCGAGCTATGGTGTGTGGACTCTGCGGCGAGATAGGATTCAGAATCCTTTTCCGTGGTGAGATAACCCTGCCACCACTCATATGCCATTGCATATAAGTGAATCTGTTTTATAGAAATCAATCTTGCACGTTGGTTAGCTCCGTAATTTCTTTTATTCCGTAGCAGACTGAGTTGCTCACAGCCTATTTGCTGGAACGCCAACGAGGAGTCATTTTTCCATCTCCACAAATATTCTTGGTCTCTTCAAATTAATTGCTTCTTAATCCAACTACCATTTTTCAAGATTAGTTCATTTAAATAATATTTATTTTTGTACCAGTGTTGATCAAGTAGGTTATTATTGTGAGGAATCAGCAGTAGGATGCACATGTATTTGTTTCTTGCCACTGGTTGCAAAAGCCTAAAAAATGGTATGTTTTATTCACCTCTTAACAGTAATACAAGTATTTTGTTTATTTCCTACTCCCTTTTAGTGATTACTGATTAGTCACTCTTAAAGGTGAATGCATGTGTATAATAGGTGTGTCATCTGTCATGGCTGCATTTTGCGGCCCCTGACTACTGGAAAGTAATCTCCTGTGGATGATTTGTATTTTTTTTTCTGGAATTTGTACTTAGATAGCACCTCCAAGGAAGGAAAGAGATTGAGGTCGGCACCTCCTGAAGGCATGCATGCTCTCCACCGAGAGAGGGAAGGGCATCTTTTTCTTGGGTTGCAGTTTCCACCTTGTTGTTGGGTGAGGTGAGTCATGATTTCTCTCCTCCCGCTTCATTTTTTAGAGATACTGAACTATAATTTCTGTTTTGTGCTCATGAATTGCATACTTGGAGGTTTATTCGATTTAGAGATATCACACACACACACACACACACACACACGCACACGCACGCACGCGCACACACGCACCCACACGCGCACACACACACGCGCGCGCACACACACACACACACACACTTACACACCTATGATCTATAAGAGAAGCTGCGATTTTGGCAATAGATGCGCGACAAAGTAGTGATTAGTGTTGGGTTTAATCAATTATCAAATGTTTTGCCAATAACAGAAAATTACCTTCCTCGTAAATTTATTGTCCTTCTGTTTCATGGTCCAGCTGATTCGTTGTTTGTCAGAGCTCTTGTGGATAATCAGACATGGGGTGCATGGCAAAATTAGGACAGACTGAAGGCAGCAAATTCCGGGTTGGCCGTGCACTTTGAGGAGAAGACATTGTCTTTGTATAAGTGCCCCTACAATCATCTCTTTACAGCAGAGATAAGGCCTTCAGGTAATTTGTGATGATCTTTTTAGCATTCTTAATTGATGACATTTCTGAAGGGAGATGATCCTCAGCATTTCATAGTTATTTTTTGTACTGTTGTAGTCTCAAATTTCACATTCAAACTTAACTTGTTATCAAATAATTTTGGAACAAAATCTTACTTTTACCTGCCCTCCACAGAACCAAAGGTTCACGAGGACTTTTGTTGCTCTAATGCTTCTTCGATGACCATCTCGCCGTTCGCCCTTGCAGATAGATATGGCCGCATAAATCGCACCGATGGATCCAGTCCTTCGCTAGGTCCAACCTACCCCGCACCAGCCTCAAGCACGCGAGACACTGTTACCTTGTGTTCTAACTGGTTACCACAATCAAATCCATTTTTGCCCAGTTAAATTAGTTAGCTCATTTTGTTGATAACTGAGTTGCATTGGTAATATATACTGATCTGTCTTTGGCATTCTGTTTTGCAATGTATTCTAATTGTCAGGATTTTTGCTACATTTTTTGTGTAGATTTTAGGGACATTAATGTAGTGCTAATGCCTTCCATGCAGGTTATTCAGTCAACGCATATTCTGTCTTTTGGCATGTGTATGCTTGCTCTTGTGCTCATGTTGTAATCGTGACCTGTAATCAGTCCATGATCCTTGTGTGACCAGAAGTTGGGCATAACTGCATTGTTACTGAGAAGATCTGAATATTAACTTAGGGATCGGAGCTGAAGCTCTAGCCGATAGCAAAGATATGAAGTCTGTGCTCTGTCTTATGTTTGCAAGTATATTGATGTAACTTCACATCTTGCCCCCGTATTGGGCAGATGCTTCAGAATGGAGTCACTCCTATGTGTACTACCGCTGTAATCACACAACATGAATTTTCCGTTTTTGTGATCAGAAATTTTGCCAAGAAACTTGTTGGATTAACTACGGTTTTGTCCTATTTACTTCTAGCATTTTTATTCTTATCTCTCAACATATTCTTGCCCCTATCTAGGACAGTCGGAAGAAGAGAGCTTCGACTGGGAAACAACGTGTTGAAGCAATACCTCTTGTTGAACCACCCAAAACCAAAGATAGATTGCGAGAGGCGTGTTGTGTTTAGTAAGAAACTTGGCGTAAAATATCCAAAATATCAGGAACACTATATATTGGGCAGACCTGAAATACCAATATAAGTGTATCCAATTTTTCCTACGATTCCCTTCCTCGCCCATGGACGTGGACCCTCTGGCTTTGCAAGTCCAAGGCTCCAAGTTAGGCGTTATTTTTCATAAAGTTTCTATCGATTTCTAATCAAAATATTTCTATTAGCGTAACCCTACCTGGCGACCTCCATCAGCCGGAGGCATTCCTGGAGTCAAGGCAAGCATGTTGACCAATTGACGTAAATGTGCAATGTAAATTTACCTCGGCGCTTTGTTTTTGAATGTGATGGGCGTTGTCTGATACGTCTCCTCCGCACCATAAATTTACGTAAGATTAGCTTAATGATAATTGTACTAGTACATCTCAATTTCTCACCTCCGCACAAAACTTCCCCCTTTGCCCAAACCCTCGTCTCGCACCTTCTTCCACCACCGCCGGCCTCGGAGGCAACGCCACCTCTTCCACCGCCGCCGGCCTTGATCGAGAGTTCTGACCCGCCCCATCCTCACCTCCACCCCCCGTCCCCCGATCTCCCACAATGGCAGCATCGCAGAGTTCAATAGCGAGGGTGCCGGCGAGGTGCACAGCAGAGACGCAGACGTCGCGGGCCACGGTTGCGTTCGAGATCGCTGGCTACAGCCTGCACAAGGGCCTCGGTAGAGGCAAATACCTCCGTTCTCCGGCATTCTCCGTCGGCGGCTACGAATGGTGCATCCGCTACTACCCCGACGGAAGCCCAGACGAGGCGAGCGAAGGTTACGTCTCTGTCTTCCTCAAGCTCTTGACCAAGAACGCCGAGGTGAGGGCGACCTACAATTTGATGATCGTGGAGCCGGTTAAGGGGCAGTCGACTGTGGTGCTCTCCTCGGAAGAGCCACAAGTGTTCGACCGCGAAAGGCCATCCTGGGGCTTGCGCAGGTTCATGAAGACCACTGCTGAAGTAGAGTGGGCGAACCTGTGGAACGATTGTCTCGTGATCGAGTGTGAGGTCACTGTTATCAAGGAAACATTTGACGTCCATGTGCCGCCCTCTGACCTTTCGAATAATCTTGCAACATTGCTAGAGGGGAAGAAAGGAGCAGACGTGACATTCAAGGTTCAAGGGGAGGTTTTTTCTGCTCATAAGATTTTGCTTGCGATGCGATCGCCGGTCTTCGAAGCAGAGTTCTATGGGCCGCTGGGGAACAAGGGGGCGCAGAACGGGCATGATTGGCTGGCAGACAAAAATTGGCAAGCCAGCATTTGGCATTTCCAACAAGTGACAGCTCTAAAACTTGCCAAAATTTTGCTAGTTTTAAGAGCTTGGCTAGGTGCCAACCAATTGCTAGACAAAATTTTGGTTTGCTTACCTATTGGCAATGGCAACCCAAATTTTGGCAGCAAACCAAGCAGCCTTGACATAACAATTGATGACATGCAGCCTGCTGTTTTCAGGGCATTTCTTCACTTCATCTACACAGATTCAATGCCTTCCATGAGAGACCTTGAGGATGATGACAAAATTGAAATGGTTAAGCACTTACTCGTGGCTGCAGATAAGTATGGGATGGAAAGGATGAAGAGGATATGTGAAGGCATGCTATGCAAGAGTCTTGATGTTGAGACTGTGGCTGCCATATTAGCACTAGCTGACCAGCATCATTGCAGCAACCTCAAAGATGCTTGCATCGAATTTATGCTCTCTTCGAATAGAATGAATGATGTGATGGCAAGCCAAGGGTATGCACACCTCAAAAGATATTCTCCTGATGTCATTGTAGATGTGTTTGAGAGAGCAGCTAGGTCCTGCAAAATTTAGTACGCCTACCTGGTATAAGCTGCTGCTTATCCTTCAGTCTCGGTAGATCTTTGGAGGTGGATGCTTATGTTGGGTTCGAGAAGGCAATTAAGTCTTGCTAAATTCAGCACGCTCATTTTCTATCTAGTTATTTTTGGCACATATAGCCACCTGAGATTTTTTTCGATAAAGGGTGTTTTTTATTGATTCATAATGTAGCATCGAGGGATACAATTAATCATAATGAATACACACCCGGCCTCTGCATAACTAAGATGCACACAGCCAACACAACACACACAGAAGACGATCACGCCGGCAAAAGCAAAGTCATGCAAGACCAAAGCTATGCCTAGACGGAGAGAAAAAAAGAAAATGTAAGCAATGAAAACAGCAATTGACGAAATACAACATTGACCATGAGCACCCATCATCTCTTGACAACACAAAAGACTACGAGAAGGGTTCTTCAAAAGCGACGCCTCCAGGAAGGGAACGACGTACAAGCGTCGCAGTCGCCGGATCCAACCATCGAAGGTCAGAGATGAGGTTGCCACCTGAGATGAGGTTGCCATGTCTTTCAGTTTCCAGAGATCTTTTGGAGGAACCGAGTTGGTCCTATAAAACGTATGTTTCTGTTGTATTGGTTGTCCTGTCTGATATAAGTATAGATGAATCTATGGTAGGTCACCTAGTTGCCTTTTTTATCTGCTTACTTTAATTTCTGTCCTATGTGAAGAAAGATAAAACTTTGAGTTCTTGGACATCACTTTTGAGATAAATCTATTTACCTGTATGGAGAACTTACATTTGGATGCCAACTGTTAGATTTTAATTAGAGACATTTACAAATGATTTCTTGACATGAACCTTGGTAGCACAGCAGTGTCTTCGATTCAGAAAATCAGTTAGAAAATGAACTGAACCAAACTACTTTGAGATCAGAGAACAGGCAATTGTAGATTTAAGTTTCAGTTAGTAGCACTTCTATTATACTACTTTGAGATCAGAGAACAGGCAATTGTAGATTTAAGTTTCAGCTAGTAGCACTTCTATAATACTACTTTGAGATCAGAGAACAGGCAATTGTAGATTTAAGTTTCAGTTAGTAGCACTTCTATTATACTAGCATACGTTCGGTGAAGTCCCTGTGTATGTTCGCTACACAAGCACAATCCTGTAAGAAATAGGCAACTACTTAAACCTCTGTACTTGTATTTGTACATAATTTAGGGAGGGATTAAGTGTACAAAAACCGAGAGAGCGATTGAGAGGAATCTAGAGGTTTAATCCCTAGGTATTGAGTGGGTATCACCCTACTCCGGGGTGGATCGAATCCCCTACGGTATTTAGCCCTACGCCCGAAGCTGGAGTTCCCCTGGCAAGGCGATAATGGCACCGGTTCGTGGATCTCGCTCTGCCGACAAAATCTAGCAGCTAACGAGAAAAGAAGTGAGGTAATATGTTCGTGATACCTTCATATGGGTGATGTCGGTTAAGTTTGTACACAATTTCGTTTTGTATCCGTTGTTTCTATGCAAAAGAAAAAAACCCGCTGCTTGACCATATTTATCTAGGAATATTCAGTTCCAAATGTGGTTGATCTCTACACCTTTTTGTGTGCCTTTCTTCTATGCAGTGGGCATTGCAAAATTTGATGCACTGATACTATTTTATTTGAAACTAAACCCTTCATTGTTTTTATGTGATCCATGCAGTAATAGTTTGGTTTCTTTAGTTCAATAAACCTCTCTGTATCATGAAGGGGTATACTTGTTTCCGTCATATTGCCACTTCACTTTTCTGAATTGTGTCATGAAGGGGTTCAACGTAGGTGCCTCTTAAGTGTTTCGTGGACACCAGATACTTCAGCATATCCAGCTAAAATCATTATTGACAGCTGTACAGTTTGTTTCTTTGGATTGATTGCAAAGATGTCACTCAATTTCCTCTCTCGATGTTTCCTTTTACATATTGGAAGTTTCTTGGTTCAGAGTACAATATGATTGTAGTGCTCTGGATCTATCAGTGGTATGACTGCGTGTTCTAGTAAGATATGGAGATTTTTGCTTTGTAGGATAGGAAGGTAGAGGAATTTTTCCTATGGTTGACTTTGCATGCGATTTCAGAGGAAATTGTCATACCTTTGTTTCTGTGGCAACTATACCATGCACCTAATCTTTTAAGAAACTCCTGTGTTTTTTCTTGTGCTGTAACAGAACACCTTCTATTACAGATCCATTCATGTGTTTCTGAATACTCTCAAATTCACTATGGCATGACATCTGGATCCTATATTTTTGTAGTTCTGAATTTTTTGAATTATATGCGAACCAAAGAGCCCTCTAACGGGGAACAATTATTTTGCCTCTGTCCAAACTCTTTTTTCTACCAGTGCTGCCCAAACTGAGTTAGTATGCAGTCTGGTTCTAAGTTCAATAAGATTATAGTGCTGGCTAGCAGGCTATCGGGATCTATCAGTGGCACAATTGTGTGGTAGACTCTTCACCGAGGAAGCGAGAATGGTTTTCTTTTTTTGCTTAGTCCATTGTAGATTCTCTTTTCTAAGATATTAATTTGTTGATAATTTTGACTGTCTACATGCAATGTTGAATGTTTGAACTTTTGGTTCTTGGCTTCCACTTTTGAGACAATCTGGCTTATGTCAAGAATGATAAAATTTTGAGTTCTTGGCTTTCACTTTTGAGACAATCCGTTTTACCTGTATGAAAATTTTATATTTGAATGCTAACTGCTGTATTTTGAATTAGAGACAGTTGCAAATGGTTTCTTGACATGGTTGGCTGACCCAACAAAGATGGAATAAACAATCAGATTTATGTTCCGCTTTGAAAGGCACTGTATATGAATCTGCACAGATAAATTCTTTTATGCACTTACTTCATGTTCATGAATTTTTATCATACCGAAAAAGGCTTTCGCCCCGCTTTATAGATAAAGCACTTGCCCAAGCCAACAGTACAAAGGTTCACACACGCACACACATGGTCTACACCCGACCGGGGTAAACAACAGGTCCACACACAAAAGAGGGTTTATGCTGAGGGCACAGCTCAACAAGCCCAAACACAAAAAGAAGGACATCATCTAGTCGGGCTCCGGCGGTGGCGGCGGAAGCGGAGGCGCCAGGCGGAAGGCGAGCGCTCGGAGGTCGGTGAGGAGGGTGTTGATGACGTCCCGGTCCTGAGGGCGGCTAAGCGGCCGCCAAAGCTGCAAGTACCCACACATTTTAAAAATGGCGTCAGTAGCGCGACGAAGAGGGATTTTCTGGATGACGAGCTTATTGCGAACGGTCCAAAGCGTCCAAGCGAGAACTCCAACGCAGAGCCAGCGAATGTGGCGATGGCGGGGAGGGGAGTTGTGGATTTCCTCAAGGAGGTCGGGGAAGTTGGAATTGCACCATTGTCCCCCAACCGTCTCGCGGAAGCAGGACCAGAGAAACTGTGCCGCATGGCACGTGAAGAAGATGTGGTTAGCATCCTCCGCGGTGCCGCACAGAGGGCAGAGCCCATCTCCGGGTCCGTTGCGCTTGAGGACTTCGATACCCGAGGGGAGGCGGCCACGGATCCACTGCCAAAGGAAGATCCGAATTTTCAGAGGCAGCCGGATGTCCCAAATGAGCCCAAAGGGCTTGGGGGCGAGCGAAGGCGCGATGGCCGCATAGAGGGATCTCGTAGAGAAACGGCCGGAGGCCTCTAGGTGCCACGAGATGTCGTCCGGGGCGTCAGTAGCGCGCATCGAAAGAAGGGCGATGTCCTGGAGAAGGGAATCCCAGGCGGCCACTTCAAGGGGCCCGAAAGGGCGACGGAACGCGAGGCGCCCTAAGTCAATAAGGGCCGTCTCAACGGATACCCGAGGGTCCACAGCAATGGCGAACAGAGCAGGGAAGCGGGTGGCCAGAGGAGCGTCACCGAGCCACCGATCGAACCAGAACAGGGTCGCGGACCCAGTTCCAACCGAGATGGACGTGCCGATACGGAGCACGGGGAGCAACCGCACGACAGCCTGCCAGAACTGGGACCCGCCCGACCGTTGACAGAAAGCAAGGGGCTGACCACGAAGATATTTGCTGCGGATGATGGTGAGCCATAGGCCTCCGTCCCCATTGGCGATGCGCCACAGCCACCGGGTCAGAAGGGCGATGTTCATGCGGCGGGAGGACAGAATCCCAAGACCCCCCTGGTCTTTAGGTTTACAGATGTCCGGCCAACTCACCATGTGGTACTTCTGCCTGTCATCGTCGCCAGCCCAATAGAACCTGGATTGGTACTTGGCTATTTCCGTGTGCAACGTTTCATGGAGGCTATAAAAGCTCATGAGGAACCAAAGGAGGCTGGCGAGTGAGGAGTTGATGAGGATCACCCGAGCGGCCTTTGATAGCCAACGCCCTTTCCAAGGTTCAACACGGAGTTGCATACGGGTCACCGTAGGACGGAGGTCCGCCACGGTGAGGCGCGAGTCACTAATGGGGATCCCCAAGTAGGACGTGGGGAAGGACCCCAGATTACAGTTCAAGCGATCAGCAATGGATTGGGCCTCCGGTTGGGGGTAACCAAGGACCATCACCTCGCTCTTGTCGAAGTTGATCGTCAGGCCCGACAGCTGCTGGAAGCAAAGGAGGAGGAACTTCAGGTTAGCCACGTCCCGATTTGAACCTTCTACCATTATTATGGTGTCGTCCGCGTATTGCAGAAGGGAGACCCCCCCCCCTCCAACTAGGTGGGGGACAATGCCGTGGATATGGCCAGCCCCCTTAGCCTTATCCAGGATGGCGGCCAGAGCGTCGACCACCATGTTGAACAGAAACGGCGAGAACGGGTCTCCCTGACGGACCCCACACAGGGTGGGGAAGTAGGGCCCAATCTCGCCATTAATGTTCACGGCCGTCCGCCCACAGGAGACTAATTGCATCACGCGGGTCACCCAGCGGTCATCAAAACCCTTACGTAACAGGACTTCCCGAAGGAAGGGCCAATGGACAGTTTCATAGGCTTTGTGGAAGTCTAGCTTCAGGAATACAGCCCGAAGATGCTTCACCCGGACCTCGTGGAGGACTTCATGGAAGACCAACACGCCATCAAGAATAAACCGGCCTTGAATGAAGGCCGATTGGTTCGGGTGGGTGATTGAGTCAGCAAGCAGGGTCACCCTATTGGCGTACCCTTTCGCCAGAATCCGGAAAATCACATTGATCACAGTGATGGGACGGAACTGACGGATATCCGAGGTGCCGGGAACCTTGGGAATGAGGGAAATGATCCCGTAGTTCAGGCATCCCAGGTCCATGGCCCCTGAGTAGAACTCCTCGAACAGAGCCATGACCTCCGGTTTGACCACCTGCCAGAAAGTCTTAAAGAAAGTAACCGGCAGGCCATCAGGGCCCGGGGCCGAGGCGGGGTTCATGCCTTTAATGGCAGCGAGCACCTCATCCTCAGTGAAGGGGGCAACTAGGGTCTCGTTAGCAACGCCTGGCACCAACTGGGCCCCCCCCAAATATCGGGGGCGAGACTAGCCCCACCCCGCGGGGTGGGGGTAAAGAGGGCTTTGTAGAAGCCGTCGACATGGGCCCGAATGGCCGCAGGCCTGACGAGGGGGGGTCGTCATCCACCCACAGGGAGTGGATGGAGTTTCTACGGCGGCGGCCATTCGCGATCGCCTGGAAATAAGCGGTGTTCGCATCTCCGTGGAGTACCCACCGCTGGGTGCCGCGCGCCCGCCAATAGGCCTCCTCGTCGGTATAGATGGTGGAAAGCTGATCCTCTAGATCATATCTCAGCATCCATTCATCCGGAGAGAGCCCCGAGGAGTCAGCCCTAGCATCCAGAGCTTGAATAGCCAGCAGGAGCGACTTCTTACGCTCATGGAGGTCCCGGCCAAGGTTGGCCCCCCAGCCCTTCATGAATTGGCGAGCTAGCTTGGCGCAGAAGTGCCACGAATCGACGGCGGACATGGAGCGGTGAGGGTAGGTGCAGGCAAGCTCCCACCGAGCCGAGACCGCATCACGGAAGCCAGCTTGGTTGAGCCAAAAGGACTCAAACCGAAACCGCGGCGGGCAGGCTGGGCGCTCATCCGCGGAGGAGAGGAGGAGAGGGACGTGGTCCGACCCAATGCGGGTGATCGCCCGCAGCGAGGTCAGGGGGCACCTTAATTCCCATTCCGGGGAAACTAGGACACGATCCAGGACGGATCGTGTCGGGTCAGCCTGGCGGTTAGTCAGGTAAATCTCGCCCCCGTTCTCTCGATCTCCCGGAGGCTAAGCTCCGTGATCCAGTCGTTGAACAACTGCATCCGGGGGAGGTTAATCCTATCATTATTCTTCTCATCCGGAGACCGGATGAGGTTGAAGTCTCCGCCCACCACCACGGGGAGGAGGGAGGCGGAGAGCTTATGGTGCAACTCCGCGAGGAAGGCCGGGGACCGGCGGTGATCCGCCGGACCATAGACAATCACAACCTCCCACTTGAAGTTCAATGCTCGCTCAAACACTTCCATGCTAACGAAAAATTCACCCCGGTCCATGCCGCCCACCTCAAAAGTGGCATCCTTCACCCCTAGAAGGATGCCACCGGAGTGACCTGAGTTCCCACTAGAAGGGAGCCAATGCCAGGCGAAAAGGTGGGAGCTGAGACCGTCAAGCTCAGGAAGGGAAAAATCGGTGCGCATGGTTTCCTGGATTGCGATGATGTCAATGTGTTCGTCGCGCACATACTCGACGAGCTGGCAGCGCCGGCCATCATGGCCGAAGCCGCGGATGTTCCAAAAAAGGGCCCGCATCTAAACCCCCATCGGGGGGCTGCTTGACCCCAGAACACGAGACGCGCTTTGAGCGCGCAGAGCGGCGGTGCGGGAGCGAGTGCGCCCACGGATGGCTCCGTCTACCCCAGGAGGGATCGGCACGGCAGGGGTAGCCTGATCCTCGGGGGTCCTACGGAGGCGAGCACGAGACTCAGCCAACTTGCCATCCAATATCTCGCGAGCTCTAATAGTCGCGATCTGTTCTAAGGGGGGGCCCACTTCCCCCCTGAAAACAATGGCCGAGTCAGTGGCCACCTTGGCCAGGTGTCGAATAGGGACGGTCTCAAGCGCAGAAAAGGAACAACTGGAAGAGCTAGGACGGGCGGAATCCGCACCTGACTCGAGGTTCCGGGCAGTCGCCCGGATCTCCGCCCGCTCGGCGATGGACGGGACCGTCGCGTCGGCCGGGCGGGCCGCATCGAGGCGGGCGCTGTGGCGGGACGGAGTCATCGGCGTTGAGGAGGATCGGGCCCGCCTGGCGTAGGCCATAGTCGGAGGAGGGGCCGCGGAGCCAGGTGAGGAGACGGCCACGGCCACAACCGCAGCCGGGGAGGCCGGGGGAGTGGGGTGGGCGCCAACATCCACCAGCGGGGAGAGCGGGGCGACAAGCTCCAGGGTGTCGCCCGACTCTTCCCCCGCGGGTGAGGGGACCAGAGAGGACTCGCCGAGGGGAGCGGAGACGCAGTCCCCACCCGTGAGGACCGGAGGGGTCGGCACAGGGGGGAAGGGGGCTCCAGGCCCGTCGGGGAGGCGCAGAGAGCCGAGACGACAGACGAAGAACGGGGTGAAGACGGGGGGGCGACGAGCATGCCCACACTCGAGATGTCACTGGCAGACTCCGAGGTGGGAGGAGAGGCCGCCGCGGGGGCGGGGGGGGGGGGGGGGGGGGCAGCGAGCCGGAGGGCCGCGGCAAGGTCCGCAGCTGAGACCCGGGTGTGGCCCTGTCCGGATCCGCCGCGACCCGAGGGGGGATCGGCCGGCTCATGGGACCGGGAGCGGGAGCGCTCCGAGAGGTCCTCATCCTCCTCCAGATCGTCGAAGCGCGAGTGGCGAGGGCGGCGGTGGTGATATCCATCGGCATCCCCAGGCCTGCCCCCCTGAAGGTTGTTGGCGGCGAGGCGGGGGCGGCCGATGTGGTTCGGCGGCTCGGGGCAGATGGTGAGGTCGTAACCGTCGTCGTTGAAGAAGACCCGGAGCGTGGTGTGAAGCTTGGAGGTGTCGAGGCACTTCACCTTGACCCGGACCTCCTCCTCTTTGCGCAGAGAAAGCTCGTCAACCACCACCACCTTGCCCAGGATCTTGGACAAGCTGCGAATGACCCTCTCCGACCGGGCCACATCGGGGAGGCCGGCGATGAGGATCCAAGCTGTGTCCAGAACCGCCACGGCCTTGGGGTCCCATCTCGGCTCGGAGATGTTCACCACAATCCCGTTGAGGGCCAAGGTGATGCTGTCGCTGCGGGTGCAGAAGCCCATGCTTATAGCTTCGGGGAAGATCACCGAGAAGGAGTTAGGCGCGGTGGAGGCCACCTGCCAGTCCCACGAGCACCGGCAAAGATGGTTGAGCTCGGCCTCGATCAGAGCCGGAGTGGCGACTCCCTCACCCACGACCGTCACCAGGGCCAGGAGCGGGGGGGAGGGAGGCGGCAGCTCCGGTACCTCGATGTGGAAGAAGCCCATGTCCTCGATGCCGTGGCCATACATCATGAGTTCCTCGGTGACCGGGCGCTCCGGACAGAGGACCGCGGGGTGCCCAGCTTCCTTGCAGAGGTAGCATGTCGGGGGGTTGGGACATGCCACCTGGAAGTGGCCAGGCAGGCCGCAGTTGAAGCACGGAGGGCCCTCGGCGGCGGCGACGGGACCCGAGGGCGGAGCGGCCACGGCGGTAGAGGTAGCGGCAGGCGAAGGACGAGGGGGCCCCTTCTTCTTCTTCTTCTTAGCGCCCGGGCGCCCACGGTTACCATTGCCACCGTTGGGAGGTGGGAAGGCAGCCTGGGTGCGCGGGGGCTGGTAGCGGCGGCCGTCCGGAGCGGTGGAGTCGGAGGCAGGGGGCGCCGTGCGCGGGGGGGATGACCGGCGGTAGTCCCGGCCCTCCCGGCCCGGGGAGCGGCGGGTCGGGGACCGGCCGCGAGCAGGGGAGCGGCGGCCCGGCGAGGAGGGGCGGTCGCGGGAGCCCCCGCGGGTGGGGTCCCGACGAGCCGGCGAACGTGAGCGGGCGGCCAGGTGCGGGGAACGGCGTGCAGGACGAGGAGGGGAGCGCCGGTGGTCCCGGGGGTCGGGCTCCGGTGAGCGGCGGGCCGGGCGGGAGGACAGGTGGTCGCGGAGGTCCGCCTCCCGGCGGAGGCCTTCGGGGGAGGGGCGTGGGGGATCCCGGCGGTCCTCCGCCCGGCGCTTGGGGCGGTGGTCCGCATCCCCCCATTCCCGGGGCATGGCCGGCGGCGGGGGGGAGGCACGGCGGGGCCCCGGTCGGCGGCAGGGAAGGGGTTGGCAGGAGGGGCGGAGGGGAGGGGGGCGGACGGGAGAGCACGGGACGCACGGGGGAACCCTAGCGGGGGCTATATCGCATGGCGGGACGGGCCAGGCCGCCCCGGGAGGCGGGGCTGGGCCGCAGCGGGGACAGCGGGGCTGGCCACCCGGCCCACGGAGGAGCAGGCGGCCCGACACCCACCCAGCGCCCCACCGGCCGAAGGCCCAGGAGAAGGCCCAGCCGCGGGGGGCCCAGGCCGGCCCAAGAGCAAGGCAGCCCGGAACGACCGGCCCGGGGCGACCAGCCGGGGCACGAGGGTTTCCCCAGGCGCCGCCGCGGCGGTCGCCGCCGGAGCCGGGGAAGGGCGATGCGGCCAGGAGCCGGTGCGCCGGCGGGCCGGGGACGGGGCGGAGGCCGCCCCAAAGGCGGCGATGAATGGCCGAAAGGGGGACCGACGGGTGACTAAACCGAGGAGGGCGGGGGCCGTCGCCAGCGACGGGGTGGACGGAGCAGAGGGGAGCGACGCGGCAGCCGGAGCACGGGGGCGCCAGGAAGCGCGCGCCGCCCCGCGGTCAGCGCGTCCGGCGACGCCCCAGCCACCCGTCCGCCGCCGCCGGGGGGAGGGCCGAGTTCCCAAGGGGGCGCCTTTGGGCGAGCCCGCCGGCCGCGCGCCCGGAGACCGCAGGGACCGCCGCCCGGACCCGCGGGGGGCCGGACTCCCACCCCTGGGAGTCGGGCCGCCGGCAGGAGGGGGCAGAGGTGAGATGCCGGGGGGGCGTGGAGGGGGGCGGGGGCGGCCCGCGGCGGCGTCGGCTTCGTCCGCGAGGTCAGCCCAGGAGATCCGCGGGGGGGTGGCCGGAGGCGACGGCGGAGGAGCGGGCGAGGGGGACGTCAGCACGCCGGCATCGGTCGAGGCGAGGGGCGAGGCCGGCGCTGGAGGCGGCGCTGCCGGGGAGACGGGCGCGTCGCCAGAGCCATCGGGCGCGGGGGGCTCCATCACCAATTTTTATCATACAGGATGTGGAATTGTTGGGTTAATCTTTTTCTGAATTTAATATAGCGAGTGAATCAGATTGAAACAAAAACTTGCATTTCCCATGAAACAGGCAGTGAAAGATGCTAATGTCATTGATGCAGCCTTCTGAGGCAAGTCACGGTTGCATGTCTGATTTTGTTTTTCTGAGGTAGGATGTTGGCCTAAAAGTATACTATCTGAAGGTAACGATGTGCCTCATTATGTTTCGGTAATTTGACGCAAACGGCAAGTATATAAAAAGATTGATGCAAATGGGGAAAGTTTCTTCGCAGGCGCAAAAAGTACTGAAATTAGCTTAATTTAAATTGATAAATTTTGTTAGCTTAACTTCTGATTCTCAGTTTTCCTCTTCTTCCCCTTCAGTTTTATTCTATTATTATCGCCGTTGTTACTCTCTGTTCCATTATTTTAGTTCCTCTTTCCGGTGAATGCACTTATATAGGAGTGTATTAGAAGGAAATGCGTGCACCGTTCTCAGTTGTTGCTGACATGTTTGTATTATAAGAAAAGTTGTGAGATTTATCAGGACGGCAAAGTTAGGCCTTTTGGTTCAACGGAATTCATAGGAATTTTGGAATATTTCTGTTGAGATTATTTGGTTTCTAGGATTGAAAACTATATGATTTTTTCCCCTGAGCATGCAATTCTAGAGGAATATTTTCAAACCATGTTTTATGTGACAATTAGACCATGCGCCAAATTCGTAATGAATATTCTTGTGTGTTCCCATGATGATTCACCTGTTTTCAATTCCTCTAGAATTCAGTGTAGCTAACACTTCATTTTCTTACTCGAGTTTTTAGGATTATGCGAACAAAAGAGACTGCTACGTGTAATGATTTTTTCTTTGAAACTCGTGTAATGATTATTTGGCCTGTGTCCAAACTCTTACTACTACCTCTGTGATGTACTCCCTCCGTCCCAAAATTCATGTCTTAGATTTGTCTAGACAAATCTAAGACAAGAATTTTAGGACGGAGACAAATCTAAGACATGAATTTTGGGACGGAGGTAGTAATATAATACGTTTCAGATCACTTAACATAGAAGCTCCTCTCAAATACATCAAAAAAAATCTCCTCGCAAAGGTGTGGTTCAATCACGAGGGTTTCTAGATCAAGGTGGAGCGTGAGGTGCTCCCCAAGCGCGGTGGCGAGCGGGCGGTGCTCGGAGCTGGGCCTTCCAACCCTCCGCCCAAGGATTCTGACTTGGCGGGGGGAGCACGGCCACTAGGCAGCTCTAGGCCTGGCGGTGCTGGTCCTGGCAACACCCATCAGGGAGATGGCGGGGCTCCAAACGCTGCAGCGGATCCGGATTCCAAGATGCAAGACATGGGATAGGACCAAGAGGACAGCCTACAAGATACTTCTATCGACACTGAGACTTGGGATACTTTGGGTGCCCTGTCGGCCGATGCTGGGGCCATGGGGGTGGCGACCCAGGACACGGCGATGAGTGTGTCGCCACTGGCCCGCTACCTCGCGATGTCCTTTGATGAGTGCGGGTCCAACATCACGGCCCAGATCCCGGAGATTGCCGGGCTACACGAGGTGGTTGGGGCCACCATTGCTGCCCTTCTGCGATCCTCTCCTCTCGTGGCGACGGGGACGGACTCAGGGTGTGTAGTGGACGAGGGCTGTGACATGACACCTGCGCCCAAGCGCGGCTCCAACAGCTCCGGTCGTCAGGCCAAGAAGACGTACGGCAGGCAGAAAGCCGGCCAGCAAGCAAGCACCGTCCAATTCGGCGGCGACGGCGACGCTCGGTGGGGATCTGGGGGCGGCTCTGGGAGCGCCCGGAGCGGGCAGCAAGGCCAGACGCTCCAAGGCGACGCCGGTGGTGCATCGGCTCCCAGCGTGCGGTCCAAGGCCAAGCTGGGGGAGTTGTCCTCCATGGAGAGCGCCAAGCTTCGTCTCGCAGACAAGAATCTGGAATCATCAGGTAATCCATTGCCCACGTATCGTATTTTGAACGCTTTCTCGGACGAACATCTCGCTAGTATTTTAAACGATGGCGGCGTGGCGATCAGTGCTCCTAATGTCGATATTATCTCGCTTGTGCGCGCGCCAGAAGAAGCGCAGGCCGCGCTCGCTGCTGCGGCAGCCCGCTATGCTGATAAGAACCAATTGGCCATCGTACCAGTAGGGGCTGGTGGCGATGCTGGGCCCGCTGAGGGGACAGAAGCTAGGGAGGCTTCTGATCTTCCTTCTTTTTAGCCGGATTCCGGCTCAAAAGAGAGTGGCGAAAGCGGTGACCTCCAGGGGAGTGCGCCTTCGTAATAGAATTATCTAGATGTGTTACATGTTTTTGAACATACGTGGTTGAGGCCACGGAGGGCGTTGTACTCAGCTCAAGGAGTACATGGCCAAAGAGAAGATCGACGTGGTAGCGCTTCAGGAAATGATTAAAACGAATTTCTCGTTCCGCGATCTTCTTGCTTTCGATCCCCTGGAGCGTTTCGATTGGCGTTGGGTACCCTCGGTGGGTCACTCGGGCGGTATTTTGATGGGTTGTAATCGTGATGTATGTGATGTATTGAACTGGGAGGTTGGTGTATTTTTGCTTGCGGCTACCATTAAACATCGTGCCTCGGGTCAATTGTGGGTGGTAGTGTGCGTTTACGGGCCTGCTGATCACTTCCAATTGGCGGATTTCCTGCTCGAACTTACCAATTTGGTCGGGGCAAAACGGGCTATCAACTTGTCGTTGATGGTATACGGTGGTGACTTTAACCTGATCCGTTCGGGGGCGGACAAGAACAACTCTAACATTGACTGGACTAGGGTGTCCTTGTTCAATAATGCCATTGCGGTGGCGGCATTGCGTGAGGCTGCTAGGTCCGGGGCCAAATTCACTTGGACTAACAAGCAGATGCAGCCGGTGCGGAGCGTACTAGAAAGGGTCTTTTTCACACCCGAGTGGGACGTTCTTTTTCCCCTGTGCACGCTTGTCGCTGAAACACGTATTGGTTCGGATCATGTGCCGTTGATTTTTTCCTCAAGGGAGGATTACATTAAGCGTATCCCTAGATTCTACTTCGAAACGGCGTGGTTCGAATCCGAGGGATTTGCGCAAATGGTCGTCGAGCGCTGGCTGATGATCCGCACCCATCTTGGGCCGCAACGCGGACCGGCAGAGTGTTGGACCGCGGCGGCTAGCAAGCTCCGGGTGTTCCTTCGTGGGTGGGGTGCTAACCACGGCAGTGAATCCAAAAAGGAACGTGCTAGGATTGTCGATGAAATTGCATCGCTGGATGCGGAGGCAGATCGCCGTCCCTTTTCAGAGGGAGAATGGGCTCATAGATATGCCCTAGAAAACCAAGTCATCGCAATCTTAAGAGCGGAGGAAGAATATTGGCGGCGTAGGGAAGGAGTCAAGTGGGTTACTAAAGGAGACACAACCACGCTTATGCTAACGGAAGGAAATGAAAGTGTACTAATCTTGCGCCTTCAATCAGATAACGGCCTCCTTTTAACCCAAGAGCAAATTGTGGCGCACATCTACGAGTTTTTCATTGGCCTTTTGGGGACGGCTGATGAAAAAACTCTTTGCCTCCGGGAGGACCTGTGGGATCCAACGGAACGGGTATCGCAGGAGGAGAACGAAGGGCTCGCTCTCTCGTTCCTCCCGGAAGAAATCGACAAAGCCTTGGACGACATGAAAACGGACACAGCCCCCGGGCCAGACGGGTGGCCGGTAGAGTTTTTCAAGAAGTTTTGGTTGTGCCTCAAGCACCTTTTCTATGAGATTGTGAACGGCTTCGCTTTGGGTATGGTAGACTTGTCGCGCCTTAACTACGGGGCTATTAGCTTGATCCCTAAAGTGAAAGGGGCCGATAACATCAAACTCTTTAGATCGATCACTTTGATCAACGTTCCTTTCAAAATCTGTGCGAAAGCCTATGCCTCGCGCTTGGCTCCGGTGGCGGAACGCGTGATTAGCTCTAGTCAGACTGGTTTCCTCAAACACCGTAACATCATAAAAGGACCCATTGCGCTTCAAGAAATTATCCACGAGCTAAAACGCACCAAGACACAAGGTGTGCTTCTCAAGTTGGACTTTGAGAAAGCCTATAACCGCGTGAACTGGGAGTTCGTGCGAGAGGTCCTCCTCAAGAAGGGATTTGAGGCGGGATTCGTGCACCGCATCATGCACCTCGTGTGTAGTGGGCACACGGCGGTTACCATCAATGGTATAATGGGCAATTTCTTATGCAACAAACGTGGCCTTCGGCAGGGAGACCCGAGCTCGCCACTTATTTTTAATTTTGTTGTGGATGCCTTGGTGGTAATGATTAACAAAGCCAGAGCGGCAGGACATTTTAGAGGGCTCATATCCCACCTCATCCTCGGCGGCGTTACTCACTTACAATACGCAGACGATACGATGCTTCTTTTTGAACCAGCCGAACATAGTATCGCCTCGATCAAGTTACTGCTTCTCGCTTTTGAGACCTTGTCGGGGCTTAAGATCAGTTTCCTAGAGAGCGAAGTGATTGAAGGAAATATGCCCTAGAGGCAATAATAAAGTTATTATTTATTTCCTTATATATCATGATAAATGTGTATTATTCATGATAGAATTGTATTAACCAGAAACATAATACATGTGCGAATACATAGACAAACAGAGTGTCACTAGTATGCCTCTACTTGACTAGCTTGTTGATCAAAGATGGTTATGTTTCCTAGCCATAGACATGAGTTGTCATTTGATTAACAGGATCACATCATTAGGAGAATGATGTGATTGACTTGACCCATTCCGTTAGCATAGCACACGAACGTTTAGTATTCTGCTATTGCTTTCTTCATGACTTATACATGTTCCTATGACTATGAGATTATGCAACTCCCGTTTACCAGAGGAATACTTTGTGTGCTACCAAACGTCACAACGTAACTGGGTGATTATAAAGGTACTCTACAGGTGTCCCCAAAGGTACTTGTTGGGTTGGCGTATTTCGAGATTAGGATTTGTCACTCCGATTGACGGAGAGGTATCTCTGGGCCCACTCGGTAATGCACTTAAGCCTTGCAAGCATTGCAACTAATGAGTTAGTTGCGAGATGATGTATTACAGAACGAGTAAAGAGACTTGTCGGTAACGAGATTGAACTAGGTATTGAGATACCGATACCGAATCTCGGGCAAGTAACATACCGATGACAAAGGGAACAACGTATGTTGTTATGCGGTTTGACCGATAAAGGTCTTCGTAGAATATGTGGAAGCCACACTAGTAGAAAAAGGGTCAAACGTGAAGCACATTAGTGCCGGTTTGTATTAGAGCCGTCGGTTCCAATGGCTAGCCGGGCCGCTCTCATTAGTACCGGTTCGTGACGAACCTTTAGCACCGGTTCGTGGCACGAACCGGTACTAATGAGAGTGGTGGCAGGATGTTGTCAGTCTGGGGCCCCTCCAGCACCTTTAGTACCGGTTCGTGGCACGAACCGGTACTAAAGGTCGTCCTACATAAACCTTCGTCCACCCGAGCTCGCTCTGTTCTTCCCCTTTTCCCTCTCCTCTCTGTTCTTCCCCTCTTCCTCTCGAGCTCATCACACATTTTGCCCAAAATTTGTCAAGATTTGATGGCCCCCATCCATTCAAATGATCACAAAGGTTAGCAACTTTGTCCTTTCATCTCTCATTACTAGATTAGCTCTTGCAATGCTTTATATAGTGATTAATTTGTGAGTTTAGTAATTTGGGAGGAAATATATATATATGTGCTAGTATTTGATTTATATGCAATTTGAGGTCAAAAATAACACTTGGTTTGCATATATAGGTGTGGTTTACTTAGTGCCTTCTAAATCTCCGTCGTAACCACCGTCGATCGCCCGCACCGTCCCATCGCCGGCACCACCTTGTGGTGAGCCTCTTTGTTCATGAAATTTTATATAAAAATTGATGTTTGTGTGATTTGGATATATAGCTAGTTACTCGTATAATTATCTTACTCGTACGTTCTTTGTTATACATATAGTGCCATGGTTTTCATATCCGTCCCCGTCGGCCCTCGTCCTTGTTATGATTCGGATGTGGTATATATATTCTCTTTTAAAACTAGTTGCATTTTATGTTTATGACAAATTATGCCCATCAAGTTGACATAGTAATTTTTTCTAGGAGGTATGTGAATCGGAAATTCCAACCGACCCTATTGTCAAGAGGTTAAATTTAGTTGAAAGAGAAAATGAGAATTTGAAAGAAAAATTGAAAAGAATTGAGGGGAGAAGATGCAATTGGAGTTGCATGTTGCCGATATCGTCGATGATCACAAGATCAAGATGAAGAAAATGCGCTTGAAGATTAGAAAGATTAGAAAATATGCCATCGATGGTGAGGCTTGGTATCATTATGCTGTTGGATCCATTGTTACCTTAGTTGCGATCTTGATCGCATTTGTTGTTGCATTTAAATGCTTTAGCTAGAGAGTTATTTGTTTGTTGCATTTAAGTGTTGTATGAACTTTATGTATGAACTTGTATTAATTTGGTCTATTCGGTGTTGTGTAATGAAGATGAGCCGGCAATGGATGTACGATGACCGATGCTCTCCCGAGTTCATTAATGGTGTGCAAACTTTTCTGCTTGCGGCTGAGGCAAACAAGCGGGCGGATGGTTTTATGCCTTGTCCATGTGATGTCTGTAAGAATGGTCAAAATTACTCTAAGTCAAGAACCATTCACTTCCACCTGTTTAAGTCCGGTTTCATGCCCCACTATAATGTTTGGACCAAGCACAGAGAAAGAGGGGTTATGATGGAACACAATGAAGAAGAAGAGGACGACGACAGCTATCCTGGCCATGGGTTCCCTGAATACGATGATACAACAATGGGGGAAGAAGCTGAGCCGGTAATGCGGGAAGAAGCTGAGCCGGCAATGCGGGAAGAAGCTGAAGAAGAGGCATCAGATGAGCCCATTGATGATCTAGGTCAGGCCATTGCCGATGCAAAGAGAAACTGCGCAAGTGATTTGGAGAAGAAGAAGTTGCAGCGCATGTTAAAGGATCACAAAAAATTGTTGTACCCGAATTGCGTAGGTGACAAGAAAAAGCTGGGCACCACACTGGAATTGCTGCAATGGAAGGCAGAGAATGGTGTATCTGACAAGGGATTTGGAAAGTTGCTGGTAATGATAAAGGATATGCTTCCAAAGGACAACGAATTGCCCGAGAGTACGTACGAAGCAAAGAAGGCTGTCTGCCCTATAGGGTTAGAGGTGCAGAAGATACATGCATGCCCTAATGATTGCATCCTCTACCGCGGTGAGTACGAGGATTTGAACGCTTGCCCGGTATGTGGTGCATTGCGCTATAAGATCAGCCGCGATGACCCTGGTGATGTCGAGGGCGAGCGCCCCAGGAAGAAGATTCCTGCCAAGCTGATGTGGTATGCTCCTATAATACCACGGTTGAAACGTTTGTTCCAAAACAAAGAGCATGCCAAGGCGATGCGATGGCACAAAGAAGACCATAAGAAAGACGGAAAGTGGAGAGTACCCGCTGACGGGTCGCAGTGGAGAAAAATCGTAAGAAAGTACGGGAAGGAGTTTGCAGATGACCCAAGGAGCATATGGTTTGGTATAAGCGCAGATGGAATTAATCCTTTTGGGGAGCAGAGCAGCAACCATAGCACCTAGCCTGTGACTCTATGTTTGTATAACCTTCCTCCTTGGTTGTGCATGAAGCGGAAGTTTATTATGATGCCAGTGCTCATCCAAGGCCCTAAGCAACCCGGCAACGACATTGATGTGTACCTAAGGCCATTAGTTAAAGAACTCTTACAACTGTGGAATGGAACAGGTGTACGTGCGTGGGATGAGCACATGGGGGAAGAATTTGACCTAAAGGCGTTGCTGTCCGTGACCATCAATGATTGGCCTGCTCTCAGTAACCTTTCAGGACAGACAAACAAGGGATACCGCGCATGCACGCACTGTTTGGATGATACCGACAGCATATATTTGGCTAATAAGAATGTGTACCTGGGACATCGTCGATTTCTTCCGAGCAGGCATCCCGTAAGAAAGAAAGGCAAGCATTTCAAAGGTGAGGCGGATCACCGGACGAAGCCTCGCCACCGTACTAGTGCTGATGTACATGATATGGTCAAGGATTTGAAGGTGGTCTTTGGAAAGGGTCCTGGTGGACAACCTGTTCCGAATGACGCTGACGGACGTGCACCCATGTGGAAGAAGAAATCTATATTTTGGGACCTGCCCTATTGGAAAGACCTCGAAGTCCGCTCCGCAATCGACGTGATGCACGTGACAAAGAATCTTTGTGTGACCCTGCTTGGCTTCTTGGGCGTGTATGGGAAGACAAAAGATACACCTGAGGCACGGGAGGACCAGGAACGTATGCACGGAAAAGACGGCATACATCAAGGTCATGCAAGCTACGCTCTTACCAAAGAAGAGAAGGAAATCTTCTTTGAATGCCTGCTCAGTATTAAGGTACCGTCTGGCTTCTCGTCGAATATAAAGGGAATAATAAACATGGCAGAGAAAAAGTTCCAGAACTTAAAGTCTCATGACTGCCACGTGATTATGACGCAACTGCTTCCGGTTGCATTGAGGGGGCTTCTACCGGAAAACGTTCGATTAGCCATTGTGAAGCTATGTGCATTTCTCAATGCAATCTCTCAGAAGGTAATCGATCCAGAAATCATACCAAGGTTACAGAATGATTTGGTGCAATGTCTTGTCAGTTTCGAGTTGGTGTTCCCACCATCCTTCTTCAACATCATGACGCACGTCCTAGTTCACCTATGCGAAGAGATTAACGTTTTGGGTCCTGTATTTCTACACAATATGTTCCCCTTTGAGAGGTTCATGGGAGTCTTAAAGAAATATGTTCATAACTGTGCTAGGCCAGAAGGAAGCATCTCCAAGGGCCGTCAAAATGAGGAGGTCATTGAGTTTTGTATTGACTTTATTCCTTACCTTAAGCCGATTGGTGTTCCTGAATCGCGGCATAAGGGCAGACTGGATGGAAAAGGCACGCTAGGAGGGGAACAAATAATATGTATGGACGGACATTCTCTCACTGAAGCACACTACACAGTTCTACAGAATTCCGCCTTGGTGGCTCCGTATATGGATGAACACAAGAATTTGCTACGCTCCAAACACCCGGAGCGGTCTGATGACTGGATTACACGTGAACAAACCAGGAGTTTCGCCAGCTGGTTGCAAGCACGTACCATGCATGACACCTCTATTGAAGATGACCTGTACTTGCTGTCCCAGCTACCATCTTCGAATATAATGACTTTCAAAGGGTACCAGATAAATGGTAATACATTTTACACGATCGCCCAAGATAAGAAGAGCACCAACCAAAACAGTGGTGTCCGCTTTGATGCAGAAACCAAGACGGGAAAGGAAACATATTATGGTTATATACAGGACATATGGGAACTTGACTATCGACGTGGTTTTAAGGTCCCTTTGTTTCGGTGCAAATGGGTCAATATGACACGAGGCGGGGTAACGGAAGACCCGCAGTACGGAATGACAACAGTGGATCTCAACAATCTTGCGTATGCAGACGAACCATTCGTCCTAGCCAATGATGTGGCACAGGTTTTCTATGTGAAGGACATGTCTACCAAGCCAAGAAAAAGAAAAGATAAGGAAGCGAATGCATCGTACGATGAGCCAAAGCGGCACATAGTTCTTTCTGGGAAGAGAAACATCGTGGGAGTGGATGACAAGACAGACAAGTCAGAAGATTATGAAAAGTTTGATGAAATTGCTCCGTTCACAGTGAATATTGACCCGAGCATCCCGTTAAATGATGAAGATTTTCCATGGCTACGACGCAAAGGGACACACGCGAAGAAAAAGTTTCACACCCAAAGATCTGGGATGTGATCGGCTTAACTATATATCATCACTTTCTTCTGTGTTTCACACCCAGGAGGGATCTCTGTAATAGTTAGGGTAGCTAGTTATGTGTTTTGGCATTTGAAACGCGCAGAAACTTTCAACCTTTTATGTGCAAGCAAATTCTTTCATGCATTTACTGATTTTTTAAGCTAAATGACCCTGAAATTGATAAGCATTTCAAATGAACTCAGAAAAGGTTGAAAGTTGGCATGGTATCATAATTTCACCCACATAGCATGTGCAAAAAAGTAGAGAGGGTTACCGCAAAAACTGGATGCACTTCGTGTACAAAATGGACAATCTGTTTCGAAGTTCAGGGTTTCGGACGAAAACTCATCCGTTACAAAGGCATTTCATTTTTTAAATAACCTAAGCATTACCAAATTGAATATAATGATAAAACACACTAATATTAAACATAAGAAAAAAGAATCACTGAAAAATCTATTTTCAAAGTTAAGTTATTCACAAAAATAAATAAAGCAAAAAAATAAGAAAAAAAGCCCACCTACTGGGCCACAGCGGCCTGCATACGACTAGAAACCCAAATTCAAGTTGGGCCAGGATGCAGGCCCGCTAGCCCAGTAGGCCCAACAGGGCATCGCAGAACATGTAGGCCCAGAAGGCCTGCTTAAGAGAGGAGCTCGAGACAACAGCGACGGCGGGGCTTATAAGCAGGTGCGAGTGCCCCTCGGCTAGCGAGGTGGGACTAAACTTTTGTGCCCCTCGCCTGGTAGCGGACCCCCCTTTAGTACCGGTTCGTGGCACCAACCGGTACTAAAGGGGGGGCCTTTAGTACCGGTTGGAGCCACCAGCCGGTACTAAAGGGGGTCGCTTCCCGCCGCTTGGGCTAGCCAAAACAGACCTTTAGTACCGGTTGGTGGCTCCAACCGGTACTAAAGGTCCATCCTATATATACAACACTTGCAAAAATTTCAGTTTCACTCTATTTCTTGCCTCTGTTTCCTCCCTCCGTCGTGCCTCGCCCCGATCGACGTCGACGCCGCCGCCACCGCCCCTCGTCGCCGACCCCGGCCGTGCGCGCCCCCGCCCCTCGTCGCCGCCCCCGCCGTCCCCGTCGCCGCGCCCCGGCCGCCCCGTCGTACGTCGCGGCCCCGCCCCGTCGTCGCCGCCCCGCCCCGTCGCCCCGTCGTCGCCGCCCCGTCCCTTCGCCCCGTCGTCGCCGCCCCGTCGTCGCCTCGCCAGTGAGCTCGCCCCGGCCGCCATGTCCAGTAGTTCCACACACACACACTACACACACACACACGCACACACACACACACACACACACTACACACACACACACATTTTAGCAATTTTTCTGTTTTGTAGTTATATAAATATTAGAATTGTTATAGAAATGTTAGTTATATAATCACGAAATTTTAGAATTAGTTTTAGTTATAGAAATAGTTATAAAAAAGTTAGAATTGTTAGAAATTTTTCTGTTTTTTAGTTATAGAAATATTAGAAATGTTATAGAAATGTTAGTTATATATAGCATTGTTAGAAATGTTATATAAATGTTAGAAATTTTAGTTATCAAAATCCAATCATTAAAAAAATGTTACTTTTTGCGGGCATGCATATAGCTACTATTTGTTGTCGACGATGCCCGGCCCGCATCCTCGCCGTCGACACGTCCGCGACGACGTCCAGCTGACCCATGTCCGGGACTGGGCTCCGCCGGGCTAGCACTGGGAGGTGCTGCCTGGAGGGGCGCGCCGCTTGATGAGGAACCCGGCCCCGGGTCCCGTCGTCGACCCTGAGCTCGTTTGGTGGCATTCGCGTGGGCCAGTTTCGGTGCGGAGGGAGCCGGCCCCGCCGGAGGTGGTACGTCGTCGTGTCAGTGAGGAGGACGAGCACGTCCATCGCTACATGGTTGCGTTAGAGGGCGGCAGGTTCTCCAATACCTGGCAGTTTCTTCAGGGATCTCACTTCAGCTATGATCCTGTGAGGGTTCCTTCTCTTTGGGTGTCCACCGCCCACGCCGCAGGAACCGCGAGTGTCCTAGATTCTTCTGTAGTATCCGATCTTTATTAGCTACCTAGCCAGTGATGTATTCGAGATTATATATTCGAGACGATGTATTCGAGATTATATATTATTCGAGATGATGTATTCGAGATTATAACTGTTATTCGAGACGATGTATTCGAGATTATATCTATTATTCGAGATTATACTAAATTGTTTTATATTTCTTTTGGCATAGTTAAATAAAAGCTATGGCGGACAATACCGACAGAGAGAGAGAACAGACCATGTTCGATATGATACGCGGGCCAGATGATGATCGGAATGAAGAGGATTTTGACGGCTCCGAATTTCTAAACAACACCGGAGAGGGTGATATGATATTCGATCGCGATGACCGAATTGATGAAGTCATGAACTACGATTATGACGATGACGAAGAACATGTTGATTCCGAAACAACAAACACCGGCGAGGTATATATATTTATATAAGCAGGAATCTGGTGATCATCACATGTTTTAATAAATGAGTTGAAGATATATTAACGAATCGATCTTTCTTCTTTTAGCCATCCGGATCGAGCAAATCTTCAGGCAAAAGGGCGAAACGAGGCCCGAACAAAAAGTTGAAGGAGGGCGTAAAGTACAATATCGAGGCATTCAGACCTAATGGCGAACCATTAGCGCCTAAGAAGATTGCGGACAAGTTCGTTCGTCAGTGCGGAGTTCTTGTGAAGGACCTACTCCCGATCTCCCTTCAAGAATGGAGAAAGCCAGCAAAGCCACGTCTAGATGTTACTTTTGTCGACGAGAATCAAAAAAACCTGCTTTGGGATACTCTCATGGAACATTTCACCCTACCAGATCATTTCACAAAAGCAGATGTGCAGAAAGTCAAGGACGCTGCTTTGAGGAAGATGGCGGTTGCATTCAAGAACTACAAGAGAACGACGTGGGAGAAGTACGTCAAGGATGGAAGGAAGACTCCAGTATTCGAGGGGATACTAGAGAATCAAAGTGCTCATTGGGACGATTTCGTGAAATTCAAGGATTCAGAATTAGCTAAGGAACGGTCGAGAATAAACAAGAAGAATGCCGAAAAAAAGATAAGTTCCATAAGCTGGGGCCAGGTGGCTACGCGGTGGCAATGCCTAAGTGGGATAAGTCTGAGAAAGAGATGGAGGATGCAGGTGTCACTCCGGTTACTAAGAGCTGGCCCCCCAGGTGCAGGACTTGGTTCTATGCGCATGGGGGGAGTTGGACCCGAAGACAGGCAATGTTTCGACGAAGGCATGTCTGAACGGAGCCGACGATGCGATACTTGTTACAATAGAAGAGGCTCGATCGGGGGTGTTCCAGCCCAACAGAGAGAACGACAAGCTTACGCGTGCCCTGGGAAATCCTGAACACCCGGGAAGAACACGAGGCAAGGGCGCTATTCCGTGGTTTGAGGGATTTTTGGACTGGAACGCCGACTACAGAACCCGTGCGAGAAAGAAGATTGCGGAGGAGAAGAAGAGGAAGATGGAGGAGGAGCAGAGGAAGCGGGACTATGAACGCCTTCAAGGCCTTGAAGCAAGTAAAGCGAAATTCGCAGTTAAATTCCAGTGGCAGCAGGAGCAGATCGACTCACTTAGCCAGCAAAGGGGGTCTCAGCAGCTGCAGCAGCTAGCGGATGATCCAGCATTGGATAGCACCGCCCCATCCATGCAGAGAAGCGGCGTGGGTTCCGCCCCGGGCGACGCATTGCTGGATAGATACCTCGTGGATGACATCACGGAGAACAGTAACTGTGAGCTACACTTCAAGATGAAGAACATATCCATGAAGGTGGCGGACGCCGTTGCTTTTCCAAATTCCCCCGAGGCAACCTTCCATTGCAACCCGATTCCAGCGGGCTATGCTCGTGTCTTGGTTGATGAGGTGGTGGACCCATATTCAGAGCTTCAGCTTGACATTCCTGGAGGTGACGACTAGCACACATTGGGAGAGGCCATACATCATGTCATCCTATGGAGAAAGGATTGCATCATCTTTCGAAGGCCACCGACACCGCGTCACCCGACTCCTCGTCGAAGTCCGCCACCGATTCAGCAGACTCCCGCTCCTTCAAGTCCACCAACGCGTGAGGCCACTCCTCCTCCTCCAAGTCCGGCAAAGTGTCAGGCCACTCCTCCTCCAAGTCCGACACAGCATCAGACGTCCACTCCTCCTCCAAGTCCGGCGAAGTGTCAGGTCACTCCTCCTCCAAGTCCGGCACAGCTTCAGGCCACTCCTCCTCATCCAACTCAGCCTCGTCAGCCATCTCCGCCGCCTCAGCAATCGCAGAAGAGACACCCCGCACATATGGTGCGTAGCGGTACCAGTCGAGGTCATAGTACAGGAAGTACAGGCGGAGGCAAGCGATATAAATATGGTTCAAACCTCGATACTCCTCTTCCTGAGAGGGCTTACGACAGGACCAAGGAGCAAACCAATGCCATAGTGCGGGCAGAAGTCGACGCCCATTTTGGACCGAAACCGCCACCGCCGCCAAGGGAGAAAGTGCCTGTGGAAGTTATTGACCACTTCATTCGTATGGCTGAACCACCAGCTCCTAAGCCTGTTGACTCGGACTATGAGCGCCACATCAGGAAGTTAAATTGACAACGTCTACAGAAGGAGGCGAGCTCGAGCTCGAGCAAACAACAAGCAGCTGTCAAAAAATGCGGGAGAACCGTTGCCCAGCTGGGAGAACAGGGGGCGCAACCGATCCCCCCACTTGTTGTGCCGCCAACAACACATGACAGTACGCGCGGCCAATATTATTGTGGGCAAACAGTTTACGTTCCCCAGGTGGGCGATCTGGTAATAACCCAGGAGCATATAAAGCAGGCTGAAGAACTCAAGATCACTGTTGGACAACTCCTCGAGATCGAGGACATGCCTGTGCTTACAGAGGAGGAAATAAAACGCAAATATGTCCGGGGCCAACCTTTGGTCAAGCCAGAAGATGTCAAGAAGCTCCCAACGAGAATGTATGAATTGCATCAATGGTACATGGACATTACCAAGAGATCCAATCGACAGTCCCTCATGGTGAAAATCAACAAGGAACATTTCTACCATGACAAACCTGGGACCGTTGAGTATTCTGAACTGTTTCAGTTATACAATCAAGACGCACTCGACAAATCTATCGTCAGTTGCTATTGTCTGTAAATGATTCCTTTCTGTAATTTAAGTCTGAAGCTAGTTGTATTGATCCTTTTGATCAATCATTACCTGTAATTATCCTTACTATATTCTTTTCTGTGGTACTGTGTAGGATGAAGATGTATGAAATGAAAAAAGGTGGACGCTGTGGCATTGGGTTCATTGACCCAAACACCGTTAATGAATTCACATGGAATATAAGCGACTATTATAAAAAGCAGGTAGAGGACAGCATGTTCGAGTTCTTGAAGGACCTCAAATACAATGAAGATATACTACTTCCTTATAACTTCAAGTGAGTCACACTTTCTTGTACTACAAATTCTCTGTTTTTGCCTACTAGCTAGCTAGCTACATATTTTTGCTTACATATATATGCCCGCTTAATTAAGACATGCAAATGTGTGTACATGCAGATTTCACTGGATCTTGTGTATCATTAAAGTTGACGAAGGAACAGTTGAAATACTGGACTCACTACTCTCAGAAAATAAAGACTATAACATCTTGTTTGGGATAGTCAACAGGTAATTTCAATCATTATTAACTATATATCTCGGCCTATTTAGTTCGTCATTTCATGATATGAACTATTTAATAACCCCTTTATTCATTTTCTTTGTCGACGGGCAGGGCTTGGGCAAGGTTCATCAGCGTCACGGAAGGCGAATGGAAAGGACAGCTGAGATGGCTTCGACCCAGGGTAAGTAATTAAGTAGTGTGGTAGCTAGCTGCCATCTTTTTAATATTATCATGCTTGATTAATTATTATCTGATCAAATTAAATTCCATTCTCGTAAAGGCCATAAAGCAGGCGCAGGGGACTAATCTGTGTGCATACTGCGTTTACGAGAACATTCGTATGATGACGTCCGAAAGGAGCAGATCTCAAAGACAGGAATGGGTACGCTTGTCAAAACACTATTCACAATTTGTGCACCATTATCGATATCTAGTCACACAACTAATACACATGCATATTGGTCTTCTTCTTAACAGTTCAGAGAGGTGCGTGACAAGCTCCTAGATACGGAGCGCGTAGAAGCACTTCAAGAGAAAATAGCGGGATTTTTGCTCGACCAGGTCATAAATCCGAAGGGAGAATACTATTACCCGCTACCGCCCCCATCGACCAATTAAGTCATGAACCACTTCCAATTTGTCATCGTGCTCCGAAGGCACCAATTAGGCTAATGCGAACTGGCTCCGAAGGCAACATGCATATGTACGAGAAATTGTATATAGCTTACATGCATGTGTGTATGTGTGAATTAATATGGTGTGGTTTGTGTGAGACATTGATGATATATATATATATATATATATATATATATATATATATATATATATATATATATGATTGGTTCTACTAGCTACCATATATATGGATAACGTGTACAATGTGTAGTATCGTAAAATACCAGCAAACGAAAAAGAATTAAAATGGAAAACACAAAACTAAATGAAAAAGAAATCATAAAACCAAACCCCCCCCCCCCCAACATTTTAGTACCGGTTGGTGTTACCAACCGGTACTAAAGGGATCCCGGCCCCCGGAGCTAGCTCACGCCACGTGGTGGCACTTTAGCGCCGGTTCGTGCTGGACCGGTACTAAAGGGGGGGCCTTTAGGGTCGGTTCCATAACCGGCACTAAAGGCCCTTACAAACCGGTGCTAATGGTCCGTTTTCTACTAGTGCCAATATGAGCATCCAGGTTCCGCTATTGGTTATTGACCGGAGACGTGTCTCGGTCATGTCTACATAGTTCTCGAACCCGTAGGGTCCGCACGCTTAAAGTTTCGATGACAGTTATATTATGAGTTTATATGTTTTGATGTACCGAAGGTAGTTCGGAGTCCCGGATGTGATCACGAACATGACGAGGAGTCTCGAAATGGTCGAGACATGAAGATTGATATATTGGACGACAATATTCGGACACCGGAATGGTTCTGGGGGTTATCAGATATATACCGGAGTACCGGGGGTTACCGGAACCCCCCGGGGGTTTAATGGGCCTACATGGGCCTTAGTGGAGAAGAGGAGGGGCGGACAGGGCAGGCCGCGCGCCCCCTCCCCCTCTAGTCCGAATTGGACAAGGAGGGGGGCAGCGCCCCCCTTTCCTCTCCTCCTCCTCCTTCCCCCCTTCTCCTAATCCAACAAGGAAGGGAGGGAGTCCTACTCCCGATGGGAGTAGGACTCCTCCTGGCGCGCCCCTCTCCTAGCCGGCCGCCTCTCCCCCCTTGCTCCTTTATATACGGGGGCAGGGGGGCACCCCAAAGACATAACAATTGATCTCTTGATCTCTTAGCCGTGTGCGGTGCCCCCCTCCACCATAATCCACCTCGATAATATCGTAGCGGTGCTTAGGCGAAGCCCTGCGTCGGTAGAACATCATCATCGTCACCACACCGTCCTGCTGACAAAACTCTCCCTCAACACTCGGCCGGATTGGAGTTCGAGGGACGTTATCGAGCTGAACGTGTGCTGAACTCGGAGGTGCCGTGCGTTCGGTACTTGATCGGTCGGATCGTGAAGACGTACGACTACATCAACCGCGTTGTGCTAACGCTTCCGCTTTCGGTCTACGAGGGTACGTGGACAACACTCTCCCCTCTCGTTGCTATGCATCACCATGATCCTGTGTGTGCGTAGGAAATTTTTAAATTACTACGTTCCCCAACAGTGGCATCCGAGCCTGGTTTTATGCGTAGATGTCATATGCACGAGTAGAACACAAGTGAGTTGTCGGCGATACAAGTCATACTGCTTACCAGCAGGTCATATTTTTGTTCGGCGGTATTGTTGGATGAAGCGGCCCGGACCGACATTACGCGTACGCTTACGTGGGACTGGTTCTACCGACGTGCTTTGCACACAGGTGGCTGGCGGGTGTCAGTTTCTCCAACTTTAGTTGAACCGAGTGTGGCTATGCGCGGTCCTTGCAAAGATCAAAACAACAGCAACTTGACAAACTATCGTTGTGATTTTGATGCGTAGGTAAGAACGGTTGTTGCTCAGCCCATAGCAACCACGTAAAATTTGCAACAACAAAGTAGAGGACATCTAACTTGTTTTTGCAGGGCATGTTGTGATCTGATATGTGAAGGAAATATGCCCTAGAGGCAATAATAAAGTTATTATTTATTTCCTTATATCATGATAAAGGTTTATTATTCATGCTAGAATTGTATTAACCAGAAACATAATACATGTGTGAATACATAGACAAACAGAGTGTCACTAGTATGCCTCTACTAGACTAGCTCGTTAATCAAAGATGGTTATGTTTCCTAACCATGAACAAAGAGTTGTTATTTGATTAACGAGGTCACATCATTAGTTGAATGATTTGATTGACATGACCCATTATATTAGCTTAGCACCCGACCGTTTAGTATGTTGCTATTGCTTTATCCATGACTTATACATGTTCCTATGACTATGAGATTATGCAACTCCCGTTTGCCGGAGGAACACGTTGGGTACTACCAAACGTCACAACGTAACTGGGTGATTATAAAGGAGTACTACAGGTGTCTCCAATGGTAGATGTTGGGTTGGCGTATTTTGAGATTAGGATTTGTCACTCCGATCGTCGGAGAGGTATCTCTGGGCCCTCTCGGTAATGCACATCACTTAAGCCTTGCAAGCATTGCAACTAATGAGTTAGTTGCGGGATGATGTATTACGGAACGAGTAAAGAGACTTGCCGGTAACGATATTGAACTAAGTATTGGATACTGACGATCGAATCTCGGGCAAGTAACATACCGATGACAAAGGGAACAACGTATGTTGTTATGCGGTCTAACCGATAAAGATCTTCGTAGAATATGTAGGAGCCAATATGGGCATCCAGGTCCCGCTATTGGTTATTGACCGGAGATGTGTCTCGGTCATGTCTACATTGTTCTCGAACCGTAGTGTCCGCACGCTTAACGTTACGATGACAGTTATTATGAGTTTATGCATTTTGATGTACCGAAGGTTGTTCGGAGTCCCGGATGTGATCACGTACATGATGAGGAGTCTCGAAATGGTCGAGACGTAAAGATTGATATATTGGAAGCCTATGTTTGGACATCGGAAGTGTTCCAGGTGAAATCGGGATTTTACCGGAATACCGGGAGGGTTACCGGAACCCCCCGGGAGCCAAATGGGCCAACATGGGCCTTGGTGGAAAGGTGAAAGGGCTGCCCTCATGGGCTGCGCACCTCCCCCCTTCCCCTAGTCCTATTAGGACTAGGGAAGGTGGCCGGCCAGCCCCTCTCTCTTTCCCCACTTGGGGAGTCCTATTAGGAATAGGATTGGAGGGGAGTCCCTCCTATGGCTGCCGCACCCCTCCCCCTTTGCCCCTTTATATGCGGGGGCAGGGGGCACCTCTAGACACACAATTGATCATTGAGATCTTTCCTTAGCCGTGTGCGGTGCCCCCTGCCACCAAATTCCACCTCGGTCATATTATCGCAGTGCTTAGGCGAAGCCCTGCGTCAGTAGTACATCAAGATCGTCACCACGCCGTCGTGCTGACGGAACTCTTCCTCGACGCTTTGCTGGATCGGATCCCGAGGATCATCATCGAGCTGAACGTGTGCTAAGAACTCAGAGGTACCGGAGTAACGGTGCTTGGATCGGTCGGACCGGGAAGAAGACGTACGACTACTTCCTCTACGTTGTGTCAAACGCTTCCGTTGCGATCTACAAGGGTACGTAGATCATACTCTCCCCTCGTTGCTATGCATCACCATGATCTTGCGTGTGCGTAGGAAAATTTTGAAATTACTACGTTCCCCAACAGTGGCATCCGAGCCTGGTTTTATGGTTTGATGTTATTTGCACGAGTAGAACACAAGTGAGTTGTGGGCGATATAAGTCATACTGCCTACCAGCATGTCATACTTTGGTTCGGCGGTATTGTTGGACGAGATGATCCGGACCAACCTTACGCGTACTCTTACGCGAGACCGGTTCCCTCGACGTGCTTTGCACATAGATGGCTTGCGGAAGACTGTCTCTCCAACTTTAGTTGAACCGAGTGTGGCTACGCCCGGTCCTTGAGAAGGTTAAAACGGAGTCTATTTGACAAACTATCGTTATGGTTTTGATGCGTAGGTAAGATGAGTTCTTGCTTAAGCCCGTAGCAGCCACGTAAAACTTGCAACAACAAAGTAGAGGACGTCTAACTTGTTTTTGCAGGGCATGTTGTGATGTGATATGGTCAAGACATGATGCTAAATTTTATTGTATGAGATGATCATGTTTTGTAACCGAGTTATCGGCAACTGGCAGGAGCCATATGGTTGTCGCTTTATTGTATGCAATGCAATCGCGATGTAATGCTTTACTTTATTACTAAGCGGTAGTGATAGTCGTGGAAGCATAAGATTGGCGAGACGACAACGATGCTACGATGGAGATCAAGGTGTCGCGCCGGTGACGATGGTGATCATGACGGTGCTTCGGAGATGGAGATCACAAGCACAAGATGATGATGACCATATCATATCACTTATATTGATTGCATGTGATGTTTATCTTTTTATGCATCTTATCTTGCTTTGATTGACGGTAGCATTATAAGATGATCTCTCACTAAATTATCAAGAAGTGTTCTCCCTGAGTATGCACCGTTGCAAAAGTTCTTCGTGCTGAGACACCACGTGATGATCGGGTGTGATAGGCTCTACGTTCAAATACAACGGGTGCAAAACAGTTGCACACGCGGAATACTCAGGTTATACTTGACGAGCCAAGCATATGCAGATATGGCCTCGGAACACAGAGACCGAAAGGTCGAGCGTGAATCATATAGTAGATATGATCAATATAACGATGTTCACCATTGAAAACTACTCCATATCACGTGATGATCGGTTATGGTTTAGTTGATTTGGATCACGTGATCACTTAGAGGATTAGAGGGATGTCTATCTAAGTGGGAGTTCTTAATTAATTTGATTAACTGAACATAAACTTATCATGAACTTAGTACCTGATAGTATCTTGCTTGTTTATGTTGATTGTAGATAGATGGCTCGTGCTGTTGTTCCGTTAAATTTTAATGCGTTCCTTGAGAAAGCAAAGTTGAAAGATGATGGTAGCAATTACACGGACTGGGTCCGTAACTTGAGGATTATCCTCATTGCTGCACAGAAGAATTACGTCCTGGAAGCACCGCTAGGTGCCAGGCCTGCTGCTAGAGCAACACCAGAAGTTATGAACGTCTGGCAGAGCAAAGCTGATGACTACTCGATAGTTCAGTGTGCCATGCTTTACGGCTTAGAACCGGGACTTCAACGACGTTTTGAACGTCATGGAGCATATGAGATGTTCCAGGAGTTGAAGTTAATATTTCAAGCAAATGCCCGGATTGAGAGATATGAAGTCTCCAATAAGTTCTATAGCTGCAAGATGGAGGAGAACAGTTTTGTCAGTGAGCATATACTCAAAATGTCTGGGTATAATAATCACTTGATTCAATTGGGAGTTACTCTTCCAGATGATTGTGTCATTGACAGAATTCTCCAATCACTGCCACCAAGCTACAAGAGCTTCGTGATGAACTATAATATGCAAGGGATGAACAAGACTATTCCCGAGCTCTTCACAATGCTAAAAGCTGCGGAGGTAGAAATCAAGAAGGAGCATCAAGTGTTGATGGTTAACAAAACCACTAGTTTCAAGAAAAAGGGCAAAGGGAAGAAAAAGGGAAACTTCAAGAAGAACGGCAAGCGAGTTGCTGCTCAAGAGAAGAAACCCAAGTCTGGACCTAAGCCTGAAACTGAGTGCTTCTACTGCAAGCAGACTGGTCACTGGAAGCGGAACTGCCCCAAGTATTTGGCGGATAAGAAGGATGGCAAGGTGAACAAAGGTATATGTGATATACATGTTATTGATGTGTACCTTACTAATGCTCGCAGTAGCACCTGGGTATTTGATACTGGTTCTGTTGCTAATATTTGCAACTCGAAACAGGGACTACAGAATAAGCGGACACTTGCAAAGGACAAGGTGACGATGCGCGTGGGAAGCGGTTCCAAAGTCGATGTGATCGCGGTCGGCACGCTACCTCTACATCTACCTTCGGGATTAATATTAGACCTAAATAATTGTTATTTGGTGCCAGCGTTGAGCATGAACATTATATCTGGATCTTGTTTAATGCGAGATGGTTATTCATTTAAATCAGAGAATAATGGTTGTTCTATTTATATGAGTAATATCTTTTATGGTCATGCGCCTTTGAAGAGTGGTCTATTTTTTATGAATCTCGATAGTAGTGATACACATATTCATAATGTTGAAGCCAAAAGATGCAGAGTTGATAATGAAAGTGCAACTTATTTGTGGCACTGTCGTTTAGGTCATATCGGTGTAAAGCGCATGAAGAAACTCCATACTGATGGACTTTTGGAACCACTTGATTATGAATCACTTGGTACTTGCGAACCGTGCCTCATGGGCAAGATGACTAAAACACCGTTCTCCGGTACTATGGAGAGAGCAACAGATTTGTTGGAAATCATACATACCGATGTATGTGGACCGATGAATATTGAGGCTCGTGGCGGATATCGTTATTTTCTCACCTTCACAGATGACTTAAGCAGATATGGGTATATCTACTTAATGAAACACAAGTCTAAAACATTTGAAAAGTTCAAAGAATTTCAGAGTGAAGTTGAAAATCATCGTAACAAGAAAATAAAGTTTCTAGATCTGATCGTGGAGGAGAATATTTGAGTTACGAGTTTGGTGTACATTTGAAAAATTGTGGAATAGTTTCGCAACTCACGCCACCCGGAACACCACAGCGTAATAGTGTGTCCGAATGTCGTAATCGTACTTTACTAGATATGGTGCGATCTATGATGTCTCTTATTGATTTACCGCTATCGTTTTAGGGATACGCTCTAGAGACGGACGCATTCACGTTAAATAGGACACCATCTAAATCCGTTGAGACGACGCCTTATGAACTATGGTTTGGCAAGAAACCAAAGTTGTCGTTTCTTAAAGTTTGGGGCTGCGATGCTTATGTGAAAAAGCTTCAACCTGATAAGCTCGAACCCAAATCGGAGAAATGTGTCTTCATAGGATATCCAAAGGAAACTGTTGGATACACCTTCTATCACAGATCCGAAGGCAAGACTTTTGTTGCTAAATTCGGAAACTTTCTAGAGAAGGAGTTTCTTTCGAAAGAAGTGAGTGGGAGGAAAGTAGAACTTGACGAGGTAACTGTACCTACTCCTTTATTGAGAAGTAGTACATCACAGAAAACTGTTTATGCGACACCTACACCAATAAGTGAGGAAGCTAATGATGATGATCATGAAACTTTAGATCAAGATACTACTGAACCTTGTAGATCAACCAGAGTGAGATCCGCACCAGAGTGGTACGGTAATCCTGTTCTGGAGGTCATGATATTAGATCATGATGAACCTACGAACTATGAAGAAGCGATGGTGAGCCCAGATTCCGCAAAGTGGCTTGAAGCCATGAAATCTGAGATGGGATCCATGTATGAGAACAAGGTATGGACTTTGGTTGACTTGCCCGATGATCGGCAAGCAATTGAGAACAAATGGATCTTTAAGAAGAAGATTGACGCTGATGGTAATGTTACTGTCTACAAAGCTCGACTTGTCGCAAAAGGTTTTCGACAAGTTCAAGGGATTGACTACGATGAGACTTTCTCACCCGTAGCGATGCTTAAGTCTGTCCGAATCATGTTAGCAATTGCCGCATTTTATGATTATGAAATTTGGCAGATGGATGTCAAAACTGCATTCCTGAATGGATTTTTGGAAGAAGAGTTGTATATGATGCAACCGGAAGGTTTTGTCGATCCAAAGGGAGCTAACAAAGTGTGCAAGCTCCAGCGATCCATTTATGGACTGGTGCAAGCCTCTCGGAGTTGGAATAAACGCTTTGATAGTGTGATCAAAGCATTTGGTTTTATACAGACTTTCGGAGAAGCCTGTATTTACAAGAAAGTGAGTGGGAGCTCTGTAGCATTTCTAATATTATATGTGGATGACATATTACTGATTGGAAATGATACAGAATTTCTGGATAGCATAAAGGGATACTTGAATAAAAGTTTTTCAATGAAAGACCTCGGAGAAGCTGCTTACATATTAGGCATAAAGATCTATAGAGATAGATCAAGACGCTTAATTGGACTTTCACAAAGCACATACCTTGACAAGATTTTGAAGAAGTTCAAAATGGATCAAGCAAAGAAAGGGTTCTTGCCTGTGTTACAATGTGTGAGATTGAGTAAGACTCAAAGCCCGACCACTGCAGAAGATACAGAGAAAATGAAAGATGTTCCCTATGCTTCAGCCATAGGCTCTATCATGTATGCAATGCTGTGTACCAGACCTGATGTGTGCCTTGCTATAAGTTTAGCAGGGAGGTACCAAAGTAATCCAGGAGTGGATCACTGGACAGCGGTCAAGAACATCCTGAAATACCTGAAAAGGACTAAGGATATGTTTCTCATATATGAAGGTGACAAAGAGCTCACCGTAAGAGGTTACGTTGATGCAAGCTTTGACACTGATCCGGACGATTCTAAATCGCAAACCGGATACGTGTTTACATTAAACGGTGGAGCTGTCAGTTGGTGCAGTTCTAAACAAAGCGTCGTAGCGGGATCTACATGTGAAGCGGAGTACATAGCTGCTTCGGAAGCAGCAAACGAAGGAGTCTGGATGAAGGAGTTCATATCCGATCTAGGTGTCATACCTAGTGCATCGGGTCCAATGAAAATCTTTTGTGACAATACTGGTGCAATTGCCTTGGCAAAGGAATCCAGATTTCACAAAAGGACCAAACACATCAAGAGACGCTTCAACTCCATCCGGGATCTAGTCCAGGTGGGAGACATAGAGATTTGCAAGATACATACGGATCTGAATGTTGCAGACCCGTTGACTAAGCCTCTTCCACGAGCAAAACATGATCAGCACCAAGACTCCATGGGTGTTAGGATCATTACAGTGTGGTCCATAACCGGCACTAAAGGCCCTTACAAACCGGTGCTAATGGTCCGTTTTCTACTAGTGCCAATATGAGCATCCAGGTTCCGCTATTGGTTATTGACCGGAGACATGTCTCGGTCATGTCTACATAGTTCTCGAACCCGTAGGGTCCGCACGCTTAAAGTTTCGATGACAGTTATATTATGAGTTTATATGTTTTGATGTACCGAAGGTAGTTCGGAGTCCCGGATTTGATCACAGACATGACGAGGAGTCTCGAAATGGTCGAGACATGAAGATTTATATATTGGACGTCTATATTCGGACACCGGAATGGTTCCGGGGGTTATCGGATATATACCGGAGTACTACGGGGGGTTACCGGAACCCCCCAGGGGTTTAATGGGTCTACATGGGCCTTAGTGGAGAAGAGGAGGGGCGGCCAGGGCAGGCCGCGCGCCCCCTCCCCCTCTAGTCCGAATTGGACAAGGAGGGGGGCGGCGCCCCCCTTTCCTTCTTCTCCTCCTCCTCCTTCCCCCCTTCTCCTAATCCAACAAGGAAGGGAGGGAGTCCTACTCCCGGTGGGAGTAGGACTCCTCCTGGCGCGTCCCTCTCCTGGCCGGCCGCCTCCCCCCTTGATCCTTTATATACGGGGGCAGGGGGCACCCCAAAGACACAACAATTGATCTCTTGATCTCTTAGCCGTGTGCGGTGCCCCCTCCACCATAATCCACCTCGATAATATCGTAGCGGTGCTTAGGCGAAGCCCTGCATCGGTAGAATATCATCATCGTCACCACGCCGTCGTGCTGACGAAACTCTCCCTCAACACTCGGCTGGATCAGAGTTCGAGGGGCGTCATCGAGCTGAACGTGTGCTGAACTCGGAGGTGCCGTGCGTTCGGTACTTGATCGGTCGGATCATGAAGACGTACGACTACATCAGCCGCGTTGTGCTAACGCTTCCGCTTTCGGTCTACGAGGGTACGTGGACAATACTCTCCCCTCTCGTTGCTATGCATCACCATGATCCTGTGTGTGCGTAGGAAATTTATAAATTACTACGTTCCCAACAGTGATCACCATTTGGATGGAGGATCGAGAGAGCATGCGGATTGCCAATTTGCTCAATTGCAAGCTTGGGAGCTTCCCGATCAAATACCTTGGCCTTCCGATCTCTCAAAAGAAACTCACCATTGCGGAATGTGGGAACCACTTTATGGCAAAGTGGCCAATCGAGTTAGCCCGTGGGGAGGGGGGTTTATGTCTTTGGCAGCTAGGTTGATCTTGACCAACTCGAGCCTGTCCTCGCTCCCTCTATTCACAATGGGGATGTTTCTCCTCGCGGATGGCGTTCATGCCAAGCTTGACACTCCGCGGTCCCGGTTCTTTTGGGAAGGAACCGGGACTAAACGCAAATACCATTTGGTGAAATGGGTCGCGGTATGCAGACCTAAAAAGTTCAGTGGTTTGGGGATTACAAATTCTAAAATCGTGAATGTTGCCTTGCTCACCAAGTGGTGGTGGCGCCTTGCCCAAAACGAGTCGGGACTCTGGGCGGATATCCTCCAGGCGAAATATTTCCCGGATGGAAATCTTTTCAAGGCCAAGTCTAATGGCTCGGCGTTTTGGAACGGGATCCAAGCGGCGAGACCGGCCTTTTCGGTGGGTGCTCAGTTTAGTGTTGATAATGGCACATCCACGCGGTTTTGGCTTGACTGTTGGTGGGGTCAAGCACCGCTGTGGCAATCACACCCGGAGTTATATCAACTGGCCACTGACACTAACATTCTGGTAGCCGACGCCCTGCGCGTGCATCCTCCGACGATCTCCTTCTTTAGGACTCTAGAGGCAGGAGAGGCTACTTTCTGGGCCGCGCTCGTGGCTGACCTTGAGGGAAGGATCCGTAGCCATGAGAATGACTCAATAGCATGGAAGCTCACTTCCTCCCGGAAATTCTCGGTGAAATCTTTATGTGATAAGTTGACAGAGGGGAACGCGCTAGACATGGCTAGGGGGCTATGGAAGGCTGGTATTCCCCTTAAGATCAAGATATTTATGTGGCAAATGTTCCGCAACTGTCTTCCAACTTCGTATAACGTGGCCAAACGCAACGGGCCGGCGGATGGGACATGTGACATTTGCGTCCTTGGGGAAAACGCTAACCACGTGTTCTTCGGGTGTTGTTTAGCTAGATTTGCGTGGAGTGCGGTTAGGGATGCTTTCAAACAAAATTGGAACCCGCAATCTAGCGATGATTTGTTGACCTTGCTGTCGGCACAGAGGGTTGTCAACGTGAGGGTTGTTTGGCGTTGCGTAGGGGCGCTGCTTTGGTCGCTTTGGTCGGTGCGGAACAAAATAACCATAGAACACAAGTTCCCTGCACACCCAGCTGATATTCTATTCAAATGTCACATTTTCTTACAGGCTTGGGCGCCGTTGGGGAAGATGCGTGATGAGGACCGCATGACCGAGATTGAGCAGATCAAGCTGTGCATGGTGAAATCGCGACAAGAAGGACAACAAGCTTGAGTCTTTTGCGTTAAGCTCTATGTTTCGCTCCGCTTTTGTGATCCTTAAACTACTTGGTTCTTAGCCTTTGCCGGGACGTCGAGCCCGCGGAACTTATGTCTTACCGGTTTGTAATGTTGAAAACCTTGTGTGAATGCTGCCATGAGGCTTTATTAATTTAAAGCCGGATGCTTCGTGCGTCTATGTTCCAAAAAAAACCCACCGCCTTCCTCTCACGACAATGGGAAGAGGAAATACACGGGGATAAGAGCATTTATAACCGAAAGGGCTAATATATACAAACAAATACTCCATTCATAAATATAAGATGTTCTAACTTTCTTTTCTGAATCGGATCTATATAGACACGTTTTAATGTGTTTGTTCACTCATTTCAATCTGTATTTAGTCCATTGAAATATCCAAAAACATATAATATTTGTAAACGAATGAAGTATAACGTATGAGTATATGGAGATCAATGCGTGGAGGCATGAATATCTTTTAGGTATGATGAAGTTTAAGAAGGAGAAAACCTACAAAAACCCAATAGAAAAATACTAAAATATGTACTGTGGAGGTGGTAGCATGCATGCCCGGCTTAAAACAAATATCTCACTTGGCTCTACTAGAAGACTTAGTTTTTTTTTAGAAAAGGAGGATGACCCCCGGCCTCTGCATCTGGGAGATGCATACGGCCATTTTATTGATTATTCTCGAGGACCTTACAACAATAATGTATTACAACAATGTGCCTGAATCCACCATCTTAGCAACACATGCCGCTACTCCTATCCAAAATGATGAAGGGGTGCTAGTTGGGCCACTACCCAAACCACTCACCTAAGCCTAACATCAAAAGCCGGAAGCCGAAACATATTCGAAAGCCTCAGCCGAGCCACATACCGGGTCTGGGACACAATCCGGTCAGACACACTCGTGTGTCGTCGCCGCCATCTTCCACAAGTCCGTCTTCAGATCAAATTGACGCTTCTACCTTGTCTGGCCACTCAGCCATCGACGTCACCATGATGCCAGACAGCAACCTCCTCCTGCTCGAGTCCATCTCCGCGCATCAGACGCCGAGTCTCAACAGCACCACGCCGCCGAGATCCGCCACCTTCAATGGGAAAGATGAAGCACCGCTCCACCAGATTCGCCGTCCTCTAGTCCCTCGAGCCCGTGTGCACCTCCAAGAATGACGCCCCCATGGGGGAAAACGACACCAGAGAGCCGCCGTCATCCGATCTACTGATCTAGGGTTTCCCCCGGAGATAGCAGAGAGTGGCCTTGAACATCTCCACGACGATGCCTTCAGGAAGGGAACGGCGCAGACAGCGTCGCCATCGCCGGCCTTGGCAATAGCCAATAGCAGGTTTTCACCCAGATCTGATCGAAGACCTCCATCTCTCATGTACGGGTCGCCGCCGTCCTTGCCGGGATCTGGATGATCCCGCTTGGCAGATCTCAGCACGGGGAAGCCCCCCACCGAGACCCGCCGGCCGAGCAGGGGAGGCCGAGGCCGTGCCTACAGGTCAGATCCGTGATGGATCCAAGCCCGGACTTAGTAGGTGAGATAAATATATCGAGGTGGTCAGCCTTGGAATTTTTATTTTTTAGAATATGCACGACCTTCGTATATATTAATAGGCGAGAGAGCAAAGAGAGTCCATCCACTGTTTTACAACCCAGGCCACTAATGGACCTTGTGTTATCTCAGTCGGTTTTCTATGTATGTGTCGATTGATTCTACACAATCTTAGCCATCAGAATGAAACAACTAACTCATAACATAGCCCCCTCAAAAAAAAACTCATAACATAGTATTATCGGCTTAACATCTATATCTATACCTCTATACCTACTATTAAAGCAAGGTGATATTTTTAGTTTCGTCCCGCGGTTAGTTTTTTTCTACCGTTAGTTTTGGTCACGCACGAGGTGGCGAGGTGGTACTAAAGTCACGTAGAGATCAGGTCAACGAGTCACGCACAAAGCACCTCCCTGGACAACCCAAATACATAGCCGCTGGGCCATGAGTTCGTTTGGGCCGCTGCACGTGTATTTCGGCTCGGTACTCCCTGTACGATTGAAAAAAAGGTAGGTTTAAAAAAAAAAGGCAGGTCTTAACCTTGTCACCAAAATAGCTCATTTTTCTTTCGCTATTTTTTGTAGAGGAGGTATAGATATAAAAGTATAGATATAGATATAGAGGTATAGATATAGAAGATATAGATATAGATATAGATATGGGCCGTCTGGGCCGGTATACGTGTTGGACCGTTGAGAGAAAAAAAATATAATTGCCCAATGCCAGGATCGAACTCGGCACCTCTCATCCTGAAGGAGGGGTCTAACCAGGTGCACTGATGAAGCTTTTGTTTCAATAGCTGGTTCGCCAACTATTTAAAAGTCCCACCTCGCCTTTTTCTAAAAAAATCAACAATTTATATACCTTTAAGAGTTGTTTAGGGCACCAATAGGCAGCTTTAATAGAGGGTGATGTGCAGATTTTGGATTAAAGGAATTAACTCCCTCCATAGAACAGGAAAGAAGCGATAGTGAAACGGCTCTAGCGAAAATGGTGTGGTTTCTGATCCCCACGCTTTCCAAAAACGGTAGATTGCGTTTTGTTTGCGTGCTACGTTTTCGGCAGCAGCGGTTTCTGATACGCAGCTTCGCAAAGTCCAAACCAGCCGAGCGAAGGATGATTAGCAAATCGGGCGAAACCGAACGAACCAAACAAAACCAGTATCCGGTAAAAAAGAATCGGAAGCAGCCCTTCCCCATACTGAAACCGATTACGTTACCTGAGCAGTAACCAAACGCGTCGTTATTGTTTTTGAAAAAAAAAACATAGTGATTGAGTAGGAATTGTTTGAGTGTCATAAATTTTGATCCCGTTGCAACGCACGGGCCTTTTTCCTAGTTAGACTTAAATCCAGGAAACCTAAACCGGCAGAGTCGTGCGTATATGAAAACCAATAGCGTTGAACTAGGCATCCATGCGTACTGGTATGTCTTCTTCCCTTGCTTCTCTCTAGCAAATAATGAGGCAGTTAGATTTGGATCTGCTTTGCTTCTTTCCCAACCTCCCCCCTCTCCCGTCCATGGTGATGACGACGAAGTGGGGTCTTGGAGAAAACCTGTAGGTGACCCCTATGCTAGCACTTCTCGTTCAAATCCATGGCGATGTGCTACTTTGGCCGCCATCGCTCCCCCATCCATGTCCCATTTTTCTTTTTATGGGAGCTTGGCCTTGGTGCCTCGACAGCGGCATGGGCTTCCTCGACACACATCAGTCGTCCTTGTGGTCGATGGGCCCTACCAGTTGGTACCCATGCTCAGTGGAGACGGGTGCTCGGGAAGAAGCCCCTGAATGCCACCCATCTAGCTCATCTGGATCCTAATCGTTGTGGCGCCGAGACTGGCTCTGTTTGGTGGGCCCCGGGATGGAGGGCATTTTCTCCCCACTAGCAGAGATTGCTCTCCCGATAAGCTCATCGAGGCACATGATCTAGGGAAGGTCTGCGTCTGGGCCTCCATCTCTTTTCCTCCGAGGTTGGGGAAGGGCGTTGGCCATGGCGGGAGAACAACCCCAATGGATTTGACCTTTTAGTCTGATCTCGGTGCTCCTCCTTGATGGAGCTTGTTTTGCTACGACAACATGTTGCGCCTCCACCGGATCTTCGGTTCGAAAGGTGACCTTGGGACTCTAGCGTCCATTGACGTCGTTCGTGTTCATTCTTCCCAGCCTATGTGCTACAAGAAGGTAGTTCAAATTTTGCCACACGCATGCGACTCCTGCTTCCGGCGAGCAGCTAGCGATGGAGTGGCGGCGAGCACACCGACCCAAGTAGTGTCGTCCCTGGTGGCGTTGGATTCGGCTCTTGATGAGAATTCTATTATGGACCGGATTATGTTTTACTATTCTGTTTAGTGTAGCGATAGGTGCCGGTGGGCCGACTCAAATTTTGGTCGGTCATCGTGTAGTCGTCGGACCTCCCGAGCGCATGTCTAAGAAAAAACCGCCGCATGATGACCGATGATGGTCATCACACCCGCCGCATCTCTCAGCACGTGCCGCCCTCACCTATTTGCCTCGCCGTCGAGAATCGCTCCCGACACTTGCCTTCGTCAATCGCAACAAAACATTGACCAAAGCAACACCAGTGGCGACAACGCCGTGGCTGATGGCTCCCAAGTCCCAACCAACGATGGTGGTTGCATTTTGGGCATGTCAAAAATGCCCCGCCAGTATATAGTAGCAGAAACGCCTCCCTGCTCCCAGAAAAAGCTTGCCCCAATCAGTGATATGCAACCCTGATTTCAGCACCACGACTTGGGGTTGCAGTTTTCCTGCACTGCGGGTTCCAGTTATGTCATCGATTGTAGCAAATTCCTTCGCCAGTAGCAGCTTGATTTGTCGGTTCCAGCTTTTACTTCGTCGGTTGTAGCTTCTCTCAACGCCGGTCGAAGCACGGCAGGTGCCGGTTGCAGGGTCCCCCCCCCCCCCCCCCCGCGCCGTCTCTCCCCAGGGCAGCTCGGGCGGCGGCGCCCCCTCCTCCGGCAACCCACCCTCCCTCTCTCCCCCCCCCCTCCCCGCCGCCGCCAATAGCCCCCGCCGGGCGAAGCCCGCGCGGATCTGGCGGCGGCGGGCTGCCGTTCCTCGTGTGGCGGCGACCGGCGTGGCGTGACTCCGGCGCGCGGCGGTTCATCCGGTGAAGGCTGGGGACGGTGGTGTGGAGGCGCTCGCTGCTCCCTCCCGGTGGCCTGCTCCGAATCGGCAGCGTCCCCCTGCTGCGCTCCGTGGGCGTTGGGGTGCTGCTGTGGGTCGACGAGATGCGAACCGGCGGAGGTGTTCTCTGTGAAGCGCGTGTGGTGGTGCTCGCCCTCCCCCTCTCTGCGTGATCTGCAGGCGCTCAGCGTGCCTGCCGGCGCGTTCCTGGCGGGGGGCGGTGAGGGCAGGCTGGATCCGGCTGGATTTGGCCTGCGGTGGACCGGATCTGGTCATGTGTGGCGGCGGGCTGCAGTGGACCTTGCTCTGCGGTGGTGCAGGAAGCAGTGTATCGCGGTCTACCGGTGCTTCTCGAAGGTGGTCTGCTCACTTGGGCGAAAGCCTCTGCTCTGACCGGAGCCGGCGATGGCGACGCCCGCGGGTGTCGCTTACCTCCTTGGAGGCGTCGCTGTCAAGGTGACTTTCCCTTCGAAGCTCCAGGGGAAACCCTTGTTCCTGGTCCTTCTGGAACGGTCGATGGCGGCGCATTTTTGCGTCGCAATCCTTCTTGAAGGCATCGATTTGGTGGATTTGTGTGGTCGCTGCTCTCTGCGGGTCGGATGGTGGTGGTGGTGCGACTGGCTGGGGTCGACGGTGGTGTGGTCGGTGTCGGTGAGGAGGTGCTGCTTTGCCTATGTCTTCTTGGCTTGACCATTCGTTGGAGTGGTTCGATTCTTCCATCAGAAGCCGTGTTAACGGGGTGGGGTCCTCTTTGGACCACCTCGTTCCTGTACGACACCTCTCCCCTCTACGGGGTGTTGTTGGGTGGCGACCAGACGGCCAACGTTCAAGGCTCTCCTTGATTGGTCAGATGAAGATGGAAGTTGAGACCTCGGGGGAATCCCCTAGCCTAGGTCCGCCTGGTGCGGATGATGGCGGCGCATCCGACGTCGCGGTCCTTGTTGAAGGCATCATCTCGGGGTCTGCTTGGTTGACGTGTGGGTGTTGCTGCAGGGATGTTGGTGGTAGGTGGTGCGACCGGTTGGGTCGACGGTGGTATGTGTTCGTCTGTGGTGGTGTTCGTCGGTGTCGCCCCATTTGCTGTGCATGCTCAAGACCTCCATGGCTGCCGTTGTGGTGCGGCGAGCTTCGTGCTCTTGGCGTTGTCCCGGTTCATCTTTGCTCAATGATGCCGCAAGTTTCCTCCCCAACTTGCTAATCGTTTCCGACTCTTCATGGTGGAGTTCCCCGTCAAGGTTCGTGCTAGTCACTCGTTGATGTGGATGCTCCTCTGTTGCGCCGTGGTGCCCGGTACGCATGCCGGTGTGGTGCGTTAGGCCGCTTGTCAAGTCTTGGTATTGTGACCCCTCGACGACTCCCCTCATCTACTTGTGCCTTTCGTGGTGATGTTTTTCGGGTTGCTAGCTAGGCGTGCCTTGTCTTGGGCGTCTTTTGTTTTCGTTTCTCTTCTTTTACCCTCTCTTGTACGGTTTTCGGCCCGGTTTTCCTCATAAACAGGGTCTAATTGTCTAGGTTTTCGATCCGATTTTCCTTATAAACCGGATCAATCTCATGGCATTAAGGCCACTTTGAAATATATTCAGGTGGGGAGCCTTTCCCCCCCGGTGACCATTTCAAAAAAAAGGTGCCGGTTGCAGCAAAATCAGTCGTCCAGGACTCGCCTCATGTCGTCGCAGCAGAACCACTCCCATTTTGGTTGCAACAAATTATCTGTTCCAGCTGATGGGGATCGTAGCAGAAATTAAAATTTTCCTACGCATCACCAAGATCTATCCATGGAGTATTCTAGCAACGAGGGGATAGGAGAGCATCTACATACCACTTGTAGATCGCAGCGGAAGCGTTCAAGAAGAACGTGGATGATGGAGTCGTACCCGTCGTGATCCAAATCACCGATGACCAGCGCCGAACGGACGACACCTCCGCGTTCAACACACGTACGGGACGATCGACGTCTCCTCCTTCTTGATCCAGCAAGGGGGAAGGAGAGGTTGATGAAGATCCAGCAGCACGACGGCGTGGTGGTGGATGCAGCAGAGTTCCAGCAGGGCTTCGCCAAGCTTCGGTGGAGAGAGGGAGAGGTGTAACGGGGAGAGGGAGGCGCCAATGCAGCAGGGGTGCGGCTGCCCTCCCTCCCCCCCTTTATATAGGCCCCCTAGGGGGGGGGTGCCGGCCCTGGAGATCCATCTCCAGGGGGGGCGGCGGCCAGGGGGGATGGCTTGCCCCCCAAGCCATGTGGGGCGCCCCCTGCCCTAGGGTTTCCAACCCTAGGCGCAGGGGGGAGGCCCATGGGGGGGCGCACCAGCCCACTATGGGCTGGTTCCCTCCCCACTTCAGCCCACGGGGCCCTCCGGGATAGGTGGCCCCACCCGGTGGACCCCCGGGACCCATCTGGTGGTCCCGGTACAATACCGGTGACCCCCAGATCATTCCCGATAGCCGAAACGACACTTCCTATATATAATTCTTTACCTCCGGACCACTCCGGAACCTCTCGTGACGTCTGGGATCTCATCCGGGACTCCGAACAACCTTCGGTTTGCTGCATACTAATATCTTTAACAACCCTAGCGTCACCGAACCTTAAGTGTGTAGACCCTACGGGTTCGGGAGACATGCAGACATGACCGAGACGATCTCCGGTCAATAACCAACAGCGGGATCTGGATACCCATGTTGGCTCCCACATGCTCCTCGATGATCTCATCGGATGAACCACGATGTCGAGGACTTAATCAATCCCGTACTCAATTCCCTTTGTCCATCGGTACGATACTTGCCCGAGATTCGATCGTCGATATACCGATACCTTGTTCAATCTCGTTACCGGCAAGTCTCTTTACTCGTTCCCGTAATACATCATCTCATGAACAACACCTTGATCACATTGAGCTCATTATGATGATGTCTTACCGAGTGGGCCCAGAGATACCTCTCCGTCACACGGAGTGACAAATCCCAGTCTCGATTCATGCCAACCCAACAGATACTTTCGGAGATACATGTGGTGCACCTTTATAGTCACCCAGTTACGTTGTGACGTTTGATACACCCAAAGCATTCCTACGATATCCGGGAGTTGCATAATCTCATGGTCTAAGGAATGATACTTGACATTCAGAAAAGCTCTAGCAAACGAACTACACGATCTTTGTGCTATGCTTAGGTTTGGGTCTTGTCCATCACATCATTCTCCTAATGATGTGATCCCGTTATCAATGACATCCCCATGTCCATAGTCAGGAAATCATGACTATCTATTGATCAACGAGCTAGTCAACTAGAGGCTTACTAGGGACACATTGTGGTCTATGTATTCACACATGTATTATGATTTCTGAACAATACAATTATAGCATGAACAACAGACAATTATCATGAACAAGGAAATATAATAATCCATTTATTATTGCCTCTAGGGCATATTTCCAACAGTCTCCCACTTGCACTAGAGACAATAGTCTAGTTACATTGTGATGAATCGCACACCCATGGAATTTTGGTGTTGATCATGTTTTGCTCTAGGGAGAGGTTTAGTCAACAGATCTGCCACATTCAGGTCCGTATGTACTTTACAAATCTCTATGTCTCCATTTTGAACACTTTCACGAATGGAGTTGAAGCGACGCTTGATATGTCTGGTCTTCCTGTGAAACCTGGGCTCCTTCGCAAGGGAAATTGCTCCAGTGTTGTCACAGAAGAGAGTCATCGGGTCCGACGCATTGGGTATGACTCCTAGGTCGGTAATGAACTCCTTCACCCAGACTGCTTCTTGTGCTGCCTCCGAGGCTGCCATATACTCTGCTTCACATGTAGATCCCGCCACGACGCTTTGCTTGCAACTGCACCACCTTACTGCCCCTCCATTCAAAATATACATGTATCCGGTTTGTGACTTGGAGTCATCCAGATCTGTGTTGAAGCTAGCATCGACGTAACCCTTTACGACGAGCTCTTCGGCACCTCCATAAACGAGAAACATATCCTTAGTCCTTTTCAGGTACTTCAGGATGTTTTTGACCGATGTCCAGTGTTCCTTGCTGGGATTACTTTGGTACCTACCTACCAAACTTACGGCAAGGTTTACATCAGGTCTGGTACACAGCATGGCATACATAATAGACCCTATAGCTGAGGCATAAGGGATGACACTCATCTCTTCTATATCTTTTGCCGTGGTCGGGCATTGAGCCGTGCTCAATCGCACACCTTGCAATACAGGCAAGAACCCCTTCTTGGACTGATCCATTTTGAACTTCTTCAAAATCTTGTCAAGGTACGTACTTTGTGAAAGACCGATGAGGCGTCTCGATCTATCCCTATAGATCTTGATGCCTAATATATAAGCAGCTTCTCCAAGGTCCTTCATTGAAAAACACTTGTTCAAATAGGCCTTTATGCTTTCCAAGAATTCTATATCATTTCCCATCAATAGTATGTCATCCACATATAATATGAGAAATGCTACGGAGCTCCCACTCACTTTCTTGTAAACGCAGACTTCTCCATAAGTCTGCATAAACCCAAACGCTTTGATCATCTCATCAAAGCGAATGTTCCAACTCCGAGATGCTTGCACCAGCCCATAGATAGAGCGCTGGAGCTTGCATACTTTGTTAGCATTTTTAGGATCGACAAAACCTTCCGGCTGCATCATATACAATTCTTCCTTAAGGAAGCCGTTAAGGAATGCCGTTTTGACGTCCATTTGCCATATCTCATAATCATAGTATGCGGCAATTGCTAACATGATTCGGACAGACTTCAGTTTCGCTACGCGAGAGAAGGTCTCATCGTAGTCAACCCCTTGAACTTGCCGATAACCCTTAGCGACAAGTCAAGCTTTATAGATGGTCACATTACCATCCGCGTCTGTCTTCTTCTTGAAGATCCATTTATTTTCTATGGCTCGCCGATCATCGGGCAAGTCACTCAAAGTCCATACTTTGTTTTCATACATGGATTCTATCTCGGATTTCATGGCTTCTAGCCATTTGTCGGAATCTGGGCCCGCCATTGCTTCTTCATAGTTCGAAGGTTCACCGTTGTCCAACAACATGACTTCCAGGACAGGGTTGCCGTACCACTCTGGTGCGGAACGCGTCCTTGTGGACCTACGAAGTTCAGTAGGAGCTTGATCAGAAGTATCTTGATCATCATCATTAACCTCCTCTCTAATCGGTGCAGGCACCACAGGAACATTTTCCTGAGCTGTGCTACTCTGATTTTCAAGAGGTAGTACTTCATCAAGCTCTACTTTCCTCCCACTTACTTCTTTCGCGAGAAACTCTTTCTCTAGAAAGGACCCGTTTTTGGCAACAAAGATCTTGCCTTCGGATCTGAGGTAGAAGGTATACCCAACTGTTTCCTTGGGGTATCCTATGAAGACGCATTTTTCCAATTTGGGTTCGAGTTTTTCAGGTTGAAGTTTCTTGACATAAACATCGCAACCCCAAACTTTCAGAAACGACAGCTTAGGTTTCTTCCCAAACCATAATTCATACGGTGTCGTCTCAACGGATTTTGACGGAGCCCTATTTAAAGTGAATGCGGCTGTCTCTAGAGCGTATCCCCAAAATGATAGCGGTAGATCTGTAAGAGACATCATAGACCGCACCATATCCAATAGAGTGCGATTACGACGTTCGGACACACCGTTACGCTGAGGTGTTCCAGGCGGCGTGAGTTGTGAAACGATTCCACATTTTCTTAAGTGTGTGCCAAATTCGTGACTTAAATATTCTCCCCCACGATCTGATCGTAAGAATTTTATTTTCCTGTCACGTTGATTCTCAACCTCACTCTGAAACTCCTTGAACTTTTCAAAGGTCTCAGACTTGTGTTTCATTAAGTAGACATACCCATATCTACTCAAATCATCAGTGAGAGTGAGAACATAACGATAGCCTCCGCGAGCCTCAACGCTCATTGGACCACACACATCTGTATGTATGATTTCCAATAAGTTGGTTGCTCGCTCCATTGTCCCTGAGAATGGAGTCTTGGTCATTTTGCCCATGAGGCACGGTTCGCACGTGTCAAATGATTCATAATCAAGAGACTCTAAAAGTCCATCAGCATGGAGCTTCTTCATGCGCTTGACACCAATGTGACCAAGGCGGCAGTGCCACAAGTATGTGGGATTATCGTTACTAACTTTACATCTTTTGGTATTCACACTATGAATATGTGTAACATCACGTACGAGATTCATTAAGAATAAACCATTAACCATCGGAGCATGACCATAAAACATATCACTCATATAAATAGAACAACCATTATTCTCGGATTTAAATGAGTAGCCATCTCGTATTAAACGAGATCCCGATACAATGTTCATGCTCAAACTTGGTACTAAATAACAATTATTGAGGTTTAAAACTAATCCCGTAGGTAAATGTAGAGGTAGCGTGCCGACGGCGATCACATCGACCCTGGAACCATTCCCGACGCGCATCGTCACCTCGTCCTTCGCCAGTCTCCGTTTATTCCGCAGCTCCTGTTTTGAGTTACAAATATGAGCAACGGCACCGGTATCAAATACCCAGGAGCTACTACGAGCACTGGTAAGGTACACATCAATTACATGTATATCACATATACCTTTAGTGTTGCCGGCCTTCTTATCTGCTAAGTACTTGGGGCAATTCCGCTTCCAGTGACCAGTTCCCTTGCAATAAAAGCACTCAGTTTTAGGTTTGGGTCCATTCTTTGACTTCTTCCTGGCAACTGATTTACCAGGCACGGCAACCTCCTTGCCGTCCTTCTTGAAGTTCTTCTTACCCTTACCTTTCTTGAACTTAGTGGTTTTATTCACCATCAACACTTGATGTTCCTTTTTGATCTCCACCTCTGCAGATTTCAGCATTGAATACAACTCGGGAATGGTCTTTTCCATCCCCTGCATATTGTAGTTCATCACGAAGCTCTTGTAGCTAGGTGGGAGCGACTGAAGGATTCTGTCAATGACCGCCTCATCCGGGAGATTAACTTCCAGCTGAGTCAAGCGGTGGTGTAACTCAGACATCTTGAGTATGTGTTCACTGACAGAGCTATTCTCCTCCATCTTACAGCTAAAGAACTTGACGGAGACATCATATCTCTCGACCCGGGCATGAGCTTGGAAAATCAATTTCAGCTCCTCGAACATCTCATATGCTCCGTGTTGCTCAAAACGCTTTTGGAGCCCCGGTTCTAAGCTGTAAAGCATGCCGCACTGAACGAGGGAGTAATCATCAGCACGAGACTGATGGGCGTTCATAACGTCCTGGTTTGCTGGGAATGGTGCATCACCTAGCGGTGCTTCTAGGACATAATCTTTCTTGGCAGCTATGAGGATGATCCTCAGGTTCCGGACCCAGTCCGCATAGTTGCTGCCATCATCTTTCAGCTTGGTTTTCTCTAGGAACGCGTTGAAGTTGAGGGTGACATTAGCGTGGGCCATTTGATCTACAAGACATATTGTAAAGATTTAGACTAAGTTCATGATAATTAAGTTCATCTAATCAAATTAATGAATGAACTCCCACTCAGATTTGACATCCCTCTAGTCATCTAAGTGATACATGATCCGAGTCAACTAGGCCGTGTCCGATCATCACGTGAGACGGACTAGTCATCATCGGTGAACATCTCCATGTTGATCGTATCTTCTATACGACTCATGTTCGACCTTTCGGTCCTCCGTGTTCCGAGGCCATGTCTGTACATGCTAGGCTCGTCAATCCAACCTAAGTGTATTGCGTGTGTAAATCTGGCTTACACCCGTTGTATGCGAACGTAAGGACCTATCACACCCGATCATCACGTGGTGCTTCAGAACGACGAACCTTAGCAACGGTGCACAGTTAGGGAGAACACATTTTTGATATTTTAATGAGGGATCATCTTATTTATGCTACCGTCGTTCTAAGCAAATAAGATGTAAAACATGATAAATATCACATGCAATCAAACAGTGACATGATATGGCCAACATCATTTCGCTCCTTTGATCTCCATCTTCGGGGCGCCATGTTCATCGTCGTCACCGGCATGACACCATGATCTCCATCATCATGATCTCCATCATCGTGTCTTCGTGAAGTTGTCACGTCAACTATTACTTCTACTACTATGGCTAACGCTTTAGCAATAAAGTAAAGCAATTACATGACGATTTAAGTTGACACGCAGGTCATAAATAAATAAAGACAACTCCTATGGCTTCTGCCGGTTGTCATACTCATCGACATGCAAGTCGTGATTCCTATTACAATAACAAGATCATCTCATACATCACATGATTCATCACAACTTCTGGCCATATCACATCACAAAGCACTTGCTGCAAAAACAAGTTAGACGTCCTCTAATTGTTGTTGCAAGTTTTTACGTGGCTGTTATAGGTTGCTAGCAAGAACATTTTCTTACCTACGTTGAAACCACAACGTGAATTGTCAATCTCTATTTACCCTTCATAAGGACCCTGTTCATCGAATCCGATCCAAGTAAAGTGGGAGAGACAGACACCCGCCAGCCACCTTATGCAACTAGTGCATGTCAGTCGGTGGAACCGGTCTCACGTAAGCGTACGTGTAAGGTTGGTCCGGGCCGCTTCATCCCACAATACCGCTGAACCAAGATAGGACTAGTAACGGTAAGAAGAATTGACAATTCGACGCCCACAACTACTTTGTGTTCTACTCGTGTATAGAATCTACGCATAGACCTAGCTCATGATGCCACTGATGGGGATCGTAGCAGAAATTAAAATTTTCCTACGCATCACCAAGATCTATCCATGGAGTATTCTAGCAACGAGGGGATAGGAGAGCATCTACATACCACTTGTAGATCGCAGCGGAAGCGTTCAAAAAGAACATGGATGATGGAGTCGTACTCGTCGTGATCCAAATCACCGATGGCCAGCGCCGAACGGACGGCACCTCCGCGTTCAACACACGTACGGGACGATCGACGTCTCCTCCTTCTTGATCCAGTAAGGGGGAAGGAGAGGTTGATGAAGATCCAGCAGCACGATGGCGTGGTGGTGGATGCAGCAGAGTTCCAGCAGGGCTTCGCCAAGCTTCGGTGGAGAGAGGGAGAGGTGTAACGGGGAGAGGGAGGCGCCAATGCAGCAGGGGTGCGGCTGCCCTCCCTCCCCCCCCCTTTATATAGGCCCCCTAGGGGGGGCGCCGGCCCTGGAGATCCATCTCCAGGGGGGGTGGCGGCCAGGGGGGATGGCTTGCCCCCCAAGCCATGTGGGGCGCCCCCTGCCCTAGGGTTTCCAACCCTAGGCGCAGGGGGAGGCCCATGGGGGGGCGCACCAGCCCACTATGGGCTGGTTCCCTCCCCACTTCAGCCCACGGGGCCCTCCGGGATAGGTGGCCCCACCCGGTGGACCCCCGGGACCCATCTGGTGGTCCCGGTACAATACCGGTGACCCCCAGATCATTTCCGATAGCCGAAACGACACTTCCTATATATAATTCTTTACCTCCGGACCACTCCCGAACCTCTCGTGACGTCCGGGATCTCATCTGGGACTCCGAACAACCTTCGGTTTGCTGCATACTAATATCTTTAACAACCCTAGCGTCACCGAACCTTAAGTGTGTAGACCCTACGGGTTCGGGAGACATGCAGACATGACCGAGACGATCTCCGGTCAATAACCAACAGCGGGATCTGGATACCCATGTTGGCTCCCACATGCTCCTCGATGATCTCATCGGATGAACCACGATGTCGAGGACTTAATCAATCCCGTACTCAATTCCCTTTGTCCATCGGTACGATACTTGCCCGAGATTCGATCGTCGGTATACCGATACCTTGTTCAATCTCGTTACCGGCAAGTCTCTTTACTCGTTCCCGTAATACATCATCTCGTGAACAACACCTTGATCACATTGAGCTCATTATGATGATGTCTTACCGAGTGGGCCCAGAGATACCTCTCCGTCACACGGAGTGACAAATCCCAGTCTCGATTCATGCCAACCCAACAGATACTTTCGGAGATACCTGTAGTGCACCTTTATAGTCACCCAGTTACGTTGTGACGTTTGATACACCCAAAGCATTCCTACGATATCCGGGAGTTGCATAATCTCATGGTCTAAGGAATGATACTTGACATTCAGAAAAGCTCTAGCAAACGAACTACACGATCTTTGTGCTATGCTTAGGTTTGGGTCTTGTCCATCACATCATTCTCCTAATGATGTGATCCCGTTATCAATGACATCCCCATGTCCATAGTCAAGAAATCATGACTATCTATTGGTCAACGAGCTAGTCAACTAGAGGCTTACTAGGGACACATTGTGGTCTATGTATTCACACATGTATTATGATTTCCGAACAATACAATTATAGCATGAACAACAGACAATTATCATGAACAAGGAAATATAATAATCCATTTATTATTGCCTCTAGGGCATATTTCCAACACCAGCTTCTACCCCTACCGGTTGCAGCCCTCTCGAGCACCGCCATCCTCCCCCGCGGCACCACGATTCAGCACCGTAGCACTGCCCCCAACAGGTTGCAGCTCACCGAGTGTCAAAAACGATACGGTCGCAACGTGCGTGTTGTCGTTGCAGCTTCCGTTGTGGCTGGGAAAAAGGAGAGGGGCGGGAGGGCACGACCTTGGCGGCAAGCTGCAATGCGCCTCTCCTGATGTAGAGTAGGGGGAGGTGCTAGCCATGGCCTTTGTCGATCTAGAGCAGAGGGAGGCGCTAGCCATGGCCTTTGTTGATCTAGAGCAAGGGGAGGTGCTAGCCATGGCCTTTGTCCATCTAGAGCCAGGGGAGGTGCCCGGACGGCCTGGTGCGCCGGGGAAGAGAAGGGATAAGGTGCTGCGAGCAATGTGTGAGCCCCTCAGGTCACGCGTGTGGATAACGTGGCGCAACTGGAGCGGTAGGATTACAAATGATCGAACGCTGCGCGTGCAACCGGCGGATGTATCGGCCGGTCGGCCGGAACGAATCATTTTCCTTCTGTTTATGGGGTCCTTCCTGTAAAATGCATGGATAGATGTGTGTATTTCCTTTTTTCTTTTGGGCCCCGCTACTTTCTGATGAGTCCCTCCAGGCCCTATTTTTGTGTTAAAAGTTAAAACAAATGCGTAGATAACCAATTTCCCCCCTTGTCCAAACCCTCGTCTTGACCCTTGTCCCCCCCCCCCCCCCCCCCAATCTGGCCGCCACAGTGCCTTTGTTCCGTCGCGCCGCCGCTCCCCAATCCCGTCGCCGAGGCAACACCACCTCTCCCACTGCCGCCGGCCTTAATTGAGATTTCCAACCTGCGCCGAGCCCCGTCCTCCTCCCAAATCTCACAATGCCAGTGTCGGAGAGTTCAATGGTGAGGGTGCCATCGAGGTGCACAGCAGAGACGGCGCGGGCCACGGTTGCGTTCGAGATCACCGGCTACAGCCTGCACAAGGGCCTCGGAGGAGGCAAATTCCTCTGTTCTCCTGCATTCTCCGTCGGCGGCTACGAATGGTGCATCGGCTACTACCCCGACGGTTACGAGGACGAGGGGAGCGAAGGTCACGTCTCTGCCTTCCTCAAGCTCTTGACCAAGAACGCCGAGGTGAGGGTGCTCTACAAATTGGTGCTTGTGGAGCCGTCTAGCGAGCGGTCGATTGGGGTGAGCTGCAAAGTCCCACGAGTGTTCACCAGTGAAAGTCCATGTTGGGGCTTTCGAAAGTTGTCGGCCGCTGAAGTAGAGTCGGTGTACCTGCGGAACGATTGTCTCATGATCGAGTGCGAAGTCAGTGTTATCAAGGAAACACTCGATATCTATGTGCCGCCATCTGACCTTTTGGATAATCTTGCGACCTTGCTAGAGGGGAAGATAGGAGCAGACGTGACATTCAAGGTTCAAGGGGAGATTTTTTCTGCTCACAAGATTTTGCTCGCGATGAGATCGGCGGTCTTCAACGCGGAGTTCTACGGGGCGATGAGGGACAAAGGGGCACAGGACATAACTATTGACGACATGCAGCCTGCTGTTTTCAAGGCATTTCTTCACTTCATATACACGGATTCAATGCCTCCCATGGACGGTCTTGAGGATGATGACAAAAGAGAAATGGTTAAGCACTTACTCGTGGCTGCGGACAAGTATGCCATGGAAAGGATGAAGAGGATATGTGAAAGCATACTATGCAAGAGTCTTGATGTTGAGACAGTGGCGACCATCTTAGCTCTGGCTAACCAGTATCATTGCAACAACCTCAAAGATGCTTGCATTGAATTTATGCTCTCTTCAAATAGAATGAAAGATGTGATCTCAAGCCAAGGTTATCTACACCTCAAAAGATCTTCTCCTGATGTCATCGTGGATGTGTTGGAGAGAGCAGCTAAGTCCTGCAAGATTTAGTGCGCCAACATGGCATGAGCTACTGCTAATCCTTCAGTCCTGATCTTCGCCTTAATGTTGGGTTGAAGAAAACAACCAAGTCTTGCTATATTTAACATGCTCATCCTGGGTTAGCTTCCATCAATCCATCTAGCTACCTTTTGATACATAGCCACCTGAGATGATGTGCCATCTCTTTCCGTTTCAGAGATCTTTTGGAGGAAGCGAGTTGGTTTTGTAAAATGTATGTCTACAGTGTATTGGTTGCCCCGTCTGATATAAGTATATGTGAATCTGCGGTAGCTCACTAGTTGTCTCTGTTATTTGTTCACTTTAATATCTGGCTTATGTGAAGAATGATAAAACTTTGAGTTTCTTGGCTATCACTGTTGAGATAATCTGTTTTACCTATATGAACAACTTACATTTTGAATGCCAGCTGTTAGATTTCCAGTTAGAGACATTTAGAAATGGTTTCGTGACATGAACCTTGCTTGCACAGCAGTTTGTCTTTGATTCAGAAAATTTCAGTAGAAAACGAAGTTGAAGCCTTGCACCAAACATATGTATGTAGTACTTCAGTTAGTAGTACTTCTATTGTACAAGCATATGTTCAGTGAAGCCTCCGCGTATGTTAGCTACAAAAGCACAATCCTGTAAGAAATAGGCACTACTTAAGCCTGTGTACTTGTATTTGTACATTGAGGGAGGGGTTAACCGTACAAAAACTGAGAGAGGGATTGGGAGGAATCTGGAGGGAATGGTTGAGGGAGTGACACAGTTGAGTGAGAGTCTGAACAATGACTTGAAAACCCATTTCAAGATTTTGATATCTCGTGTTCTTTAATCATTTTGAAAGGGTGGTGCAGGGAAAAAGAAATAATGAGCTGAATTCGGAATTTGATTCAAGGAAAAGATTGCCTAAAATATGTATGAGGAGACCACCACGGCACCACCTATGTTGGTGCAGGCTAGCAAGCTCTATACACAAATACACATAGTATATCTGAAGCTTTTCAAGGTGACTATGAAAAATCCCTGGCAGCTTGCACCAAGGCATTGGATGGTTGTAATGAATATCTAGCAGGAGATTTTACCTTTGAGGAGGAGTATAAAGATATCCGTGATCTTTTGAAGCAAACAGTTGCATGCAGCTGCTGACAATTTGATAGAATGAGAATATTGTGTGGTCATGCTCTTAAAGTTCTTGATTTGACGAATATCAAGTCTCTACCTCCACGGCACCTATACGGCACGGTCATGCTATGCTGCAACCTTCCACGGGTCCATGAAATGCCCCTCTTGGAAGCTGACCTGGAAGAGCTGGGCACCGCGCCGCGTCCATTTCTTTTACTGGTTGGCCAGCCAGGACCGGTGTTGGATGGTGGATAGACTCGCCCGTCGCGGTCTACAGCACCATCCACGATGCCTCCTTTGTGATCAGGCCCAGAGTCGATGCGGCACTTGCTCCTAGAATGCCCGTTTACGTGGCAAACCTGGCACGACGTACTGGCTTGGGCGAGGATACCTTCACAACCGCCAAACAATGAGCCCACCCTTATGGACTGGTGGCAACGAACGAAAGGGCAGACCCCACATGCGCTACGGAAAGGCCTGCAGTCCATCGCCATGCTCCTCCCTTGGATGATCTGGAAGCAGCGCAATGAGTGCGTCTTTAAGAATGCGCGCCCCTCGGTTACCACACTCGTAGATAGGATTAAGGCCGAAGCCAAATGTTGGACACAAGCTGGCGCATTGGGTCTCAGGGTAGTCCTTCCACTAACTGAGATGTTCATTGATAGGGTGCTAACCCATGTAACCACCACCTCCTAGGAGGATTGTATCTTCTCATCTTTTCAATGAAATGGAACGCAAAGAGTTCTTTGCGTTTTCTCGAAAAAAAAGTCTCTACCTCCACACTACGTGTTAAAGCGATGGACATGAGAAGCAAGGAGTGGGACCGTAAAAGACAACGAGGGTTAATTTACAATTGCAGACATTGTAATTTTTAAAATAACCTTCTTGCTTTATTTAATTAACAGGGACCAATCACAGACGACATTATTATTAATAGATTCTGGTGAAATACTACTCTTTGGGCAATCATGTATTCTAACTTGTGCACCAGTTCAGTTCAATTATGGGCACTAGTTGCCATTCAGTTATGTTTAGGTTCAGTTGTGGGCAACAATTGCATTCGCTTCAGTAAAGTTTCAGTTCTGGGCAACATTTGGCATCCAGTTTACTCCAGAAGTTTACAGATGCTCAAATTCCATTCGGTTCTGTTTAATTCTATGCTTGACTGTAGGACAAGTAGCTTACTAGAACACTGATTGGACTAGTAGAACGCCCGTGCGTTGCAACGGGCTGTCTTAACGACTTATTTTTTTACCAGCGCTCTCCTTTTCTTCCCTTCATTCTCCCCCAAATAAAAATGTTTCTTGGAATGATACGTGAATGAAAAATTTTACAATCATACTAAAATATCAAGAGATAAAAACATGTTTATCAAAGAATATTTCTGCAACATATTCGACATGAAAGTTATGGTGTCTGACAAATTGGAAACAAACTTATGGTGACTTACCACCAAATCTCATTGATATTTTAGAACATAGTTATCCTATCAAAAGTGACTTACTGATTCTGAAATTCAGAGTTGCCCCTGAGGTGGCCACCTTCATCGACAATTTTGTAACAAACCTACCCTTGTAATTTCTATTTTCACCCTTTAGCCACAATGGCTATGTAATCCCACTCATCTGTAAATATCCGCCAATTTTGGGTTTAATATATAAACAGTAGGAGCCTCTCCCGCTGTTCCCATTGCTAAAAAAATAGTTATCCTATCGACGTGTACATGCAAGATCTCTCTCCCCCTTCCTCTCTACCTCGATCTCTACCTCGATCTCTCTCTCTCCCTCTCTCTCTCTCTCTCTCCCTCTCTCCCTCTCTCCCCGCTCTCTCTCCCTTTCTCTCTCTCTCTCTCTCTCTCTCTCTCTCTCTCTCTCTCTCCCTCTCTCTCCCTCCCTCCCTCACTCACTCACTCACTCACTCTTTCTCAATCTTTATAGTAAGCACCTCCGCCTTATACCCAAGGGCGATGTGCCTGTCACCATCCCATTGCTCCTTTCACTTCTTCCTCATCACGCATCACATAGTCCTCACGAGACAACAACGAAGCATTCACTCGTCTTGCCAATATGGAGTGCATTATCAAGCGTAGCTTTCCTATTGATAGAAATAAGAGGAAGATGGTATACATGCCATTTATAGGATCCAAATGAAACAATAATTATCATAAGTTAGTTGTTTCCGTTAATATTCTTTCATGAAACATACTCTCTCCGTCCGTAATTATTGTAGGAGAAATGCATGTATCTAGACATATTTTAGTTCTAGATCAATAAGCTGCCTGATTAAATCCACCTTAGCAGCTAACAGACGCACCCAAGAAACTTGAAATATATTTCTTTGCCACAAGGCAAGATAATGGACTCGGGCTCACATGAAAAGATGGCATGTGTGCTAATTTCGGAGCCTCTGCACTGCAATTAGATATATGCATCATCTAACAAGAAGATAAGAAATCATTGTCCTATCATGCAATGTCAAAATTAATTCTAAAATAAATATAACCGAGGAAGGGATAAAATAAACATGGAATTTTCTAATTATACCGCATTGTGTATGACAATGCGAAATAAGCTATTTGATCTATCACTGATTGATCGGATCAAAAGTGCCTCTCTCACTGCCATATCAAATACTCCTTCCATCTCGAATTACTTGACGCAGAAATGGACAGGAATGGATGTATATGAAACTCAAAATACATTTAGATACATCCATTTATTCAACATGTCATTTGGGACGGAGGGATTGCGAACCAGCTTACTAAGACATCTGATCCATAACTGATTGATTGCCATGATTCAAAACTATAAAAACTGGACACAATATTTCATCACAAAAACAAAGGAAGTCATAGCTCCTACATTAGAATGTGCACTACATGCCTACAAAAAAAATCCATCCTAGGCTCTAAGACTTTTTCACTGAACCTATTGCTCCCATATCCGACAAAACTCCAAGGCCTAAAGGGACTATAATACTCGGTACTAAGTACAAACCAAATGGTAGCAGGAAAATCTATAGAATTGTAACCAGCTGATTCGTTACGCACGTCCGATATAAATGAAAGTGATGTATTGTGATCTTTTCTATGGATACTTTAACATAAAGGGGAAAAATGCAAGTTCATAGATATATATCACGTCATGATCAATTTTATTTGGAAGGAAGAATTATTGTTTAAATATCTAAAGTTAATCAGATAAAAAACAAACATTTATCTCCTCGGCAGCATGGCAAAGGAAGTCAACATCTCCCTTTGTCACAAATGTAAAAAATATATATCAAATCCGGTGGAGGGGCAAGGGAAGGACTGAAATAAAAATTAGTATTTACTTGGTAATACATGTTTGGAAACAAATGCTGGTAACAATCTCTTGGACACACAGGAAAAAGGGAAGACTAAAGTAAAAGAGTATTGAAGTGTGCCTTTGGTTGCATCATCTCTTATCCACTCTGAGCTGCATAATTATGAAGTTGAAAGTGAGATGAACAATTGTGGAACCTTGGTGAGCAATTTGTAGAAAATTTCAAGTGATAATGGCGACAGTTGCAAGTATCACACTGCAGCTTGTACAACACCAAAACACAGATGCAAGCTATTCGGAATGAAATCGGGGAAAACAGAAAAAGATCATGACATCCTGTAACCTGATGTAAATTCATCTCCCTAGTAAAAGATACTAATAACTTTCAAATTTAAAATCAATTCTCATGTGCAACTATAGTTGGTTAGTATTTTCACTTTTAAGAAGGTGGTTGAGTATATCTCATCAAGATAGCACGCGAGGCACACACAGCCTTGGCCTCAACGTCGATCACACGGTGCCTCATGGCCATGCGGCATAGGCAGAGAAAGCAGTTGTGTCGGTCAGCATTGGGGGGCATGGCAGAATCAAATGACCAGTGACTATCTGAAGTGAAAATACAGTCTTCTCTCGTAGACTGACTACATGGAAGGAATGGAAATCTACTCATCGTAAACAGTCACAAATAACTTGAAAAATGTAATTCTAAATAGTCTAATAAAATCAGACGGACAACAACGTTTCCTACCCTATGATTGATGCTGTTTACTGGACACAAAACAAAAGCGAAAGTGGAAAAAATATGTGGATGCAAGCAATAATCAAATGTATAGTAAAATTATTATTTTGGCAGTATAATGTTGCATGCTTATGGTTCCAAAAAATGTAATGACAGATTATATTTACAAGCCTTTGAGAACAAGCCTCTAGATTATTTTTACATGAAAATATAGTGTGTGCACAATAAAAGACCAAATTACCTGTAGTAGATGAAACAGATCGTGCTAGATATTGTCTTCTTTCTCCAGGCAGAGTGGTTTCGGGGGGCTGGTTTTAAGCTTTCCAATACTCCTTTTATCTCCTCTTTGTCCTGTACACACATGAATCAAGAAATGAAAATCAATTGAAATTGGAGGAAGCAATGATATTGGTATGTAAATAACGACAGTAAAGTTTCACATGCCTTAGATTGAAAAACAACATAAAGCCTCGAATAGCCCATACGTTCGCATATTGTGAAAAGAGGCACCCTCATGCTTGCATTACCTCATAGCATTGTTTTTATACTCATTCAGACAGATGGTTGCAATAACCGACCATAAAGATCCAAATTTTTCCTAAAACGTAATAGAAACACTGTTGGCTTTCTGATCTTTATCTGGAAAACAAATCTGAAATGTCATTTTAAATAGGGTCACCTACATCATTTTCTAATGAATATATGGGTGGCTCGTCTGCTTAAAATGTATGGAAATTCTAGAGAAAAAACCAAGCATCTGTACCTGAAGGTGTGTACGAATCTTAGAAAGCTTTCAAGTTCGTGTACTTGGAGATGGTCGTTGGTATGGTAGACTGTCAGGCCATCCAAGTTCATCAGCTTCAGAACCCCCTTTTGTGTCACATCTGCAAGTGTTGGATGCCATGATAAAAGCAATGACATTCTGGTCGTTGGTCGCCCACTGAATGTTATCACTGTAGCAATGCATCCTTTAATCTTCTGCATGCTGGCTGCTTCCATATTTGGAGCTGGTAAAATGATTAAAAAGGGACTGTTATTTGCAATAGAAGTAAGTCCATATAAATAACTAAAGAATAGAGTAATATTTCTTTTATTTAAGATATATAATGTCCAGGTTGTTAGTAGTTGAAATCATGCATTGCACAAGATACCTGGTCAAGTATTAGTTCGAATCGACAATTAAGCAGGTCTGAAGACAAGTTTACCTCTCACATCTACCAACATAGGCTGCCAAACAAGGAACCAATAGATATGAAACATCAAGATGCCGGATTTATTCATCTCCAGACTGATTTTTTTCTAGCTCATTTGCTGCTTCTTTATTGTACCAGATCAGTTGCAGATTAGATAATATAATCTTCATCAGCCTTCTTTTGTAACACCTAGAAACAACATGCATATCTGGATGAATGTCCTAAAACGAAAACAAATGCTCCAAGCAAGTATTGGGTGCAGACCTGATTTTATATGTATATATACGAAACAACGGCAAGCGGGTGAATATTGCAAGAAAGCTCAGAATTCATTTATGTTATTTTCTTTCACTGGTTTGACATATATTAGTCTACCAATCTGCAGGAGAAAACACACATGAGTATATATACTAACAATGTATATCAAGCTCAAGGGAGGAAACCAAATATTAGACGCTGCCATTGCTCCCTTTTCAACTGTTTACAAGCTGAGGTCATATTTGGTAAATGTATATTCCTACTTGTGTGTAACATCCAGGTCCATTTTTGACCAATTATTGCAACATAAACATTATTGAGTACACAAAGGGCCCTCTGACTACTTGAAACTACACAAGGGAGCCTAGTGACTATTTCAGTTGACAACCAATGACGGATCCAAATCATTGCTATGGATGTGCCTCATGCTCATGGCAACAAATTTGACTGACAGAACATTATTTTCAAACCTGCCCATTGTTCAAAACCGAGAGAGAAAGATAAAACACGTACCTCGTATCATCTACAATGAAGGTGCAACTCAAAAAGGAACAATCTGTAGGCATGCAAAATGTCAGACAACTGATAATTAATCCAAATCATGCAACAATTAGTATTGCGATTTTGTTAAATATGGTTGGCTGATTTTGTTAAACAGGAAAAATGAAGTGATTATCAGATATCCATCCTCTCACATATCAGTGCACAATACCATCGCCCATGGTCCCCTTTCTCCCTGTGCTTCTCCCCCCTCATGCATGATACGGAGAACAAACACCGCATCAATCTCGGGAAAAAAAGACGGTGTAAATGGGTAACTAACACGACACATCACAGAGCATGACGGAGGAGAATCCCTCAAAATCTCTCACATCCCCGGCAAGATAAGCTTCAAACCTGTAAAATAAATTTGTCCTCTGTTGATAAGAAGCCATTGCATGACAGAGATATGGTGTGAAACAAATCCCTTGACTCTGAAACACAGATAAAGAGACTGCTATTCCCCACGTGGCAGACGGAGGAGCATGATATGGTGCCATAAGTAAGACCGGGGCAGTGAGCACAGACCTGGACGGAGACGCTCTTCTCGCCGTAGACGGACTACCCGGCGACCATGTTCTTGGTGCAGAGCGGGTCCTCCTTGGCCTTGGTGATGAAGACGCCGTAGTGCTTGTGTGGCACCACGATCACCTTGCTCCCGCCCTTCATGCAGGGCCCTCCCCTTCCCCCGCCGCCACGACCACGGCCCCTGGGCATCATGCCTCCCCGGCCACCCCTGCCGCTGCGGCCACCGCCATCGCTTCTCCCGCCGAAGCCCCTGCCCCCGCGGTCACCACCGTCGCTCCTGCCGCCGAAACCCCTCCCGCCGCATCCTGTGTGAAGCGTAACAGCGCCCGCGGGTGAGATCGGGGATGTGAGGAAGAAGAATAAGGCAACGCGTAAGGAGACGGGTGATTACCTCCTCGTGCCGGTGGATGTGAGGAAGGAGGCGGGGATCCGGGAGGCCTTGGTTGCCGCCACCTCGAAGCGACGCTTCCTTGACGAGGACACGACTGTCAGCCGTGACGTACGGTGCCGCGTCACCGATCTGGGAACGCCGCCGTCGTGGTCTTCGATCTGGAAGCGCAAGCGCCGAGGCGGAGAGGTGATCCCGGCGCGTCGCCGATCAGGTGGCGCGTCGCGCTGTTGGTCGACTCCGGGGGAGATCGGGAGCCCTCTCTTTCACGGCGGAGAGGCGGCGGCTGAGGCAAGATCCGGCACGTTGCGGAGGCGGCAAAGGGATGGAGGGCGGCCGCGAACGAGGGCAGTGAGTCGGGTGTAGTAGGGCGTGCGGTCGAGGGCATGTGACGTCGCTCGTACGTGCGGGTTTTTTTTTTCACTGGTCCATTAGGAATAGAGATTATTAGAGATTAGAGATTAGAGATTAGAGATTATTTGTTTCCTGAAAATCTATTATTTGTTTCCTAAAGCAAATTGCATTAATGAGAGAGATCCGTTGATTTGGCTAAGGTAGGAAAGAATCTATTATTTGTTTGCTAAAAAAATTGCATTAATGGGAAAGATCCGTTGATTTGGCTAAGGTAGGAAAGAATCTATTATTTGTTTCCTAAAGAAAATTGCATTAATGAGAGAGATTTGTTGATTTGGCTAAGGTAGGCGGTTTTTGCGGTTCGTGGCGGCTCAGTGTGAGGTGGGACCAGGTACAAAAAAAATCATGCGAGGTGGGACGAAAAAAAACCTTGGAGGTGGGAGTTTTTCCTGGTTAACCTACGAAATTTCGTAGATTTTTTTTAGGACGAAAAAAAACCAGCGGAGGTGGGACGAAAATTGACCGGCGGAGACTACCAACTGCTCCATTAAGAGTAGAGATTATTCAATCTCGTTTTGCCCAAACTAAACTCAGTTATCAAGCCTGAAGATGTACAAGTAGCAAATGGAAATGCTTAATCTCTTTTGCCAAACTGAATTCAGTTACCAAGTCTGAAAGCTAAATTCGGTTATCAGCTAATCGGCCTGCAGCGGCGCGACAACGACGGCGTGGCGCAGCCGATCACCACCATGGAGACGGTTCCTATGGCGACGGCGAGGCCGCGCCGTGAGCTCGTTCGGCGACCGGGAGGAGAGAGCTTTTTTTTATGTGGTGATTGTGGGCTGCTTATGGGCCGAGGCATCGCTGGTTCTCGTTGCCAGTGGATGCTTCCGCCGTCGGATGGCTTACGAACGGGGAGAAGATACGCACATCACGTCCCTCTGCACATCTCGATCCTTTGTCCAAACCCTCGTCTCGAACCTTCCCCAACCTCTGCGCTCACTTTCTTCCGTCGCGCCGCCGCTCCCCTCGGAGTCGGAGGCAACACCACCTCTCAGCCGGCCCTAATCCAGAGTTCCAACCCGGCGCACCCGCCCCACATCCCACAATGCCAGCATCGCAGGGTTCAATATCGAGGATGCCGTCGAGGTGCACAGCAGAGACGGCGCGGGCCACGGTCGCGTTCGAGGTCGCCGGCTACAGCCTGCTCAAGGGCTTGGGTAGAGGCAAATACCTCCGTTCTCCGCCATTCTCCGTCGGCGGCTACGAATGGTGCATCGGCTACTACCCCGACGGAAACAAAAGCGAGGGAGGCGAAGGTCACGTCTCCGTCTTCCTCAAACTCTTGACCAAGAACGCCGACGTGAGGGCGCTCTGCAGCTTGATGCTTGTTGAGCCGGTTAAAGAGAAGTCGATTGTGGTTTGCCCCTCCAAAGATCCGCTAGTGTTTGACCCTAAAAGGTCATCTTGGGGCGTAACAGACTTCATGAAGACCACCACTGAAGTAGAGTCGGTGTACCTGCGAAACGATTGTCTCGTGATCGAGTGCGAAGTCAGTATTATCAAGGAAACACCCGAGGTCCACGTTCCGCCGTCCCGCCTTTTGGATAATCTTGCAAAATTACTAGAGGGCAAGAAAGGAGCAGACGTGACTTTCAAGGTGCAAGGGGAGGTTTTTTCTGCTCATAAGGTTTTGCTTGCGACGCAATCAGCGGTCTTCGACGCGGAGTTCTACGGGCCGATGGGGGACAAAGGGGCGCAGGATATAACTATTGATGACATGCAGCCTGCTGTTTTCAAGTCATTTCTTCACTTCATCTACACGGATTCAATGCCTTCCATGGACGATCTCGAGGATGATGACAAAAGAGAAATGGTTAAGCACTTACTTGTGGCTGCAGATAAGTATGCCATGGAAAGGATGAAGATGGTATGTGAACGCATGCTATGCAAGAGTCTTGATGTTGAGAATGTGGCGACCATATTAGCTCTAGCTGACCAGCATAATTGCAGAAATCTCAAAGATGCTTGCATTGAATTTATGCTCTCTTCTAATAGAATGAATGATGTGATCGCAAGTCAAGGGTATGTACAACTCAAAAGATCTTCGCCTGATATCATTGTAGATGTGTTGGAGACGGCAGCCAAGTCACGCAAAATTTAGTACGCCAACCTGGCATGAGCTACTGTTTATCCTTCCGTTCTGATAGATCTTTGGAGGCAAATCAGTTATGTTGGGTTGGAGAAAGTAATTAAGTCTTTCTGAATTTAGCATGCCCGTCCTGGCTTAGCTTCTATCCATTTACTTTTTACACAGCCACATGAGATGAGGTTGCCATCACTTGAAGTTTCCAGAGATCTTTAGGAGGAAGCAGTTGGTTCTGTAAAATGTACGTCTCCAATGTATTGGTTAGCCCGTCTGATATAAGTATATATGAATCAATGGTAGCTCACTAGTTGCCCTTTTTACTTTAGTGTCTGGCTTATGTGAAGAATGAATCCTATCACTTCTGAGATGATCTGTTTTACATGTCTGGAAAACTTATATTTGACTGCTAAATGCTAGGTTTTAATTAGAGACAGTTACAAATGGTTTCTTGGCATGGTTGACTAACCCAACAAAGATGGAATATACTACCAATTTTTTTCTGTTCCGCTTGGAAAGATACTATACATGAATTATGTACAGTTAAAAAAATTATATGCAATAGTTTTCTGTTCATGAATTTTGATCATAGAGGGTATTATGGGAAGAGAAAATGTTTATTGAATCCTCATTTAATTGAAAATGTTGAGTGAGTCAGATTGAGACAGCAACACAGATTCTGTACATGAACACACGCTAAATGAGCTATCCTATCATCCCCTCTAAATTTTCACATCGTCTTGTAACTTTTGACTGCCCCCCTCCCGTGAATCGTGCGATGTGGGTTTCGACTCCACCACCGTCTTGCACTTTCTTCCTCAGGTATGGCCCAGATATCCCCCTATCCTGTTCCACATTGATTCAGGTTGCGCGCTTCGCAGAAGCTGGGAAGAAGCGGTATCTGATGACGATTTGTTCCCAGTTCCTTCTGACTTTTGCAGCCGGTGTAGAAGGCTTGTGAGATTATTGGGTGAGTACTGAGTAGCCAGCGGCGCCATTGTTGGTCAAGCTTCTCTCTGTATATCTACTAAGTCGGGGATTCGTCTCTTCTCCCGCCAGCTAGTTGCCCTGTCCAGACCCTTCGTATTTTGTCTTCCAGTCAGTGAGAAACTTTGGGTATTCAGTGGCTATGTAAAGTAAAATATTTATAAATACAAATGGTAATTAAATTTGATTCGCTGGCAGAGGCATATCCGCATATGAATTCTAGAACCTATATTCTTGTTAAGTTTGTTACAATATTTGTTACGGGGATGTAAATACACCAACGGTGGCAATAACTGCTCCTCCCAAGACCTTGTATGCCTGCTTGAGGTAAATTCTAGATATAGTTGCTCATTTTGTAGTTAGTACCATGCTAGTGACGAGTTAGGCAGTTCAGGTTGTCTTGCAGGGTATTGACAATGACTCTCATGAACCATGGCTGGTTGTAGCATTGCATCTTGCAGACCACAACCAGCCGCCCCCTGTCCGACCAAGGAATCTTCTTCTGAAAGAGATGAACGGCATTGAAGATTCTGAAGAGCAGGTTTGTGTGATGCTAAAATTGTGTTCATTCCAACAAGTCATACCAAATCTGCACTTCACCGTTTATATTTGGTTGGCAGCGTAATTGCAAAGAGAGGGGAGGCTGGCAAGTAGGTAGACATGAATGCAACATTGACTAGAGCAGTCATGAAACATTTCAAATATGAGATGGTGAGAGGTCAATCTTACAATCCAAATGAGGTAGCTGTGAACTCTGTATATGGACTCGAAGGACGGTACTGAGAGAGGTCGCAAAGAAGAAAAGCCCAGGAAAGAATTGGCGCCGAAGATGCCATGGTCATGGGTGCAATTCGGCAACATGCACCAAGGATATACATCGGTGTGTTTATATGTTTGCTCTGTGATCTTTATAATCCGCCATTCGAAGTTTCTGAGTAAATGAGTTCCAGCTCCTTGCATGAAGACTTCTAACACTCTTATTTTACTTGGAAAATATGCACGGACGCACACTTTCTGACTCAAACCCTGCTAACAAAAGAAACTGTGAAATGTTTTTGCCCACCTTATACATTGTACTCCCTCCGTAAAGAAATACAAGAGCGTTTAGATTACTAAAGTAGTGAACTAAACACTCTTATATTTCTGTACAGAGGGAGTACATGACAGGCATTTACATGCTTTCTGTAATGATCAAAACTATTTGTACGAATGTCGAAATGCCCTTCCTCTTTGTATATTCAGTCAGAAGCCATGATATGTGTCCATTACTTTTGCTAGATTGGAGCAGTTGAAGCTTTATGAGTTGTCTGGTTATGCTGGTATGCGCTATATTTTCTTACAATCTGATGAAAGAACATGTAGTCACCATCTCGGATGACACCATTGTCATCTATTTCAGCATAATCTCTACTGACCAGTTTTGTAGAATGGAAATCTGGAAACTTCAGTCCTGCATAGTGAAGAAATATTCGATGGGGGAAATGCATGTTGCAGTATCTTATTTACTACCGCATGAACTTCAGTACGAGTATAAAGTGTGTTGTACTATATCTGATCTCTGCTAAACACTAGTCAGTACTCCATGAACAAAAATTGCAGTGAACAGCTAGAAACTTATTTCACACACTACCAATTTTGACAAGCTCCTCAGGTGAGCCAGGCACAGGCAGGATGATAAGCTTCCCATTTTATACTATAGAACATGTTGCATTATGAGGATATCTATGAATTGTAACTCTTGTATTGACTGCTTTTATGAAACTATAATCTTGATTTGTCAGTGTTTGACTCGCCCCACTGATGTTAATTGGGAGGCTGTGAAGAGAAATTGTTCGGTTCGTGAAGGGGGTTGTGTCTGCCAGGCTAACCGTTCAGTGCTCGTCGTCAACCTTGCTGAGTGTAATTATGGATGCCGATTGGGCAGGCTGCATTGATGACAGGAGGTCAAATGGCGGCTTTGTTGCGGTTTCTTTGGAGCAAATCGTATCTCATGGAGTGCACACAAGTAGCGGACAATGTCACGTTCATCTACGAAGGCAGAGTACAAGGTATTTCTGGATGCGGATTGAGCAGGCTGTGTTGATGATAGGAGGTCAAATGGTGGATTTGTTGCGGTTTCTTTGGAGCAAATCTTATCTCTTGGAGTGCACACAAGTAGCGGACAATGTCACGTTCATCTACGGAGGCAGAGTACAACTGTACAAGGCACTGGCAGATGGCACATCCGAGGCAATCTGGTTTGCGGTCACTGCTAAGGAACCGCGAGTTTCTGAAACCCGCGTGGCTGTTTCGGTGATTTGTGGTGTGGCAATCTCAGGGCTACATACCTCACTGTCAACCCTGTGTTCGTGCCCGCACAAAACAGATTGAGGTTGCCTTTCACTTCGTGGGAGAGAAGGTGGCCGTATGAGCTCTAGAAGTGTGATTGTCTCTTGGTCTTGGCGGATCAAGTCGTAGCTGCATTCACCAAGCCTCTCACCAAATTGATGTTGACACTCTTGAGTAACGTGATTGTATTAGGAAACATAGGATAAACTAGGAAGTGTTCTAGTTTGTCTTGTACTCTAAATAGATCATTGTATTTTTATATATATGCCCACGAGGCTCAAGCAATCAAACTATTCCACCAAATCCCTCTCTCCTTTTTAACAAGGTATCAGCCTAATCACGATTCAAACCCTAGCCGCCGCCGCTTCCGCACCCAGGACGGTTGGCCTCCATAACCATCGCCGGGGGGCGCGTCACCCGTACCTAGGGTTCGTCCACCGGCCGTGTTGGCCGGCTGCCCTAGAGAGTCTCTTTCCCGAGCCCTTGTTCCGGATTTTTTCGTTCTCGCTGGTCGTTTTGATCGGCGTCTTTCTTTTTGGTTTTCCGATCTAATCTTGATCGGTTTGCGTCGCCCGCCGCCGCCGTCGATCCCTGTGCGCCTCTACTCCGACCCCGGCACGACCAGCCGGCCTCTCCTCCGACCCGGCGGCCACGCGCGCCGAGGCGGCCCGTCCGGGCCAGCCGTCGTCCGTGCGTCGGTCCGCCCATCGCCATGCGTCGGCCGTCACCGCCCTGCTCCGACCGGGACACCTGCATCGCCCCGACCCGGCGGCCTCGCGCCATGCGACGGCCAATCATAGCCGTCGCTCGCGCGCCGGCCCGCCCATCGATCCACGTCACCTGCCTCCGTCGCGTCTGCATGGCGGCCCTGCGATCTACCTCACCGGCCTCGTCCTCGGCTGCGTCGGGCTGACTGCGTCAGACTCGTCGGCTACCTCAGCTCGGGCCCCGCTGCTACGTTGGTCGCTCGGGCCTTTGGCAGCCCGGGTGCCGGTGCTGACAAGCTCGTCCGCACAACGTCCCACGCCGTCCGTCATCGCAGGCCTCATCCCAGACTCCGCCGCCACCACTCCTCCACCGAGCGGCGTCCTCGACCTCGCGCGCGATCGGCTTGATCACCCGCTCGCCGCCGCGTGACTGATTTGGCCCGTTGGTGACGTGCGCCTCCGCACGTCCTGTGAAGATCGTCCTGAGTACCGCGCGCCTCTCAGCCGATCGAGCATGGGGCTGCCGCTGCGTCGCCCCGTCGGGCCGCAGCGCTGCGCCCCGTGGTTCTCCTCGCGGCAGCATCGACTCGAGCGTCGCCGCTGCGTCGCCCCTTCGGGCCGTAGTGCCGCGATACGCGGTCCCCGCCGCCGCCCTGAGGTCGTCCCCGCGGCTGCACCGACTCGCAAACCGTCGTTGCGTCGCCCCTTCGGGGCGCAGCGTCGCGGCCTGCAGTCCTCGCCGCCACCCCGAGGTCTTCAGGTCGTCGCCCCGGCCCGCCTTCCCCGCTGTGTCGCCCCTTCGGGCCGTAGCACCGCGACACGCGGTCCACTCCACCGTCACCGCGCGTCGACCTCCCGTGGTATGCGCCGCGCCGTCTTCCTTGGCGCGGGAACACCACCGTCCGCGCCGGTCTTCGTCACGCTGTCAGGGTTCTTCGCCTACTTCGAGCACCGCCGCCGCACTCCTAACCTAGCCGCCGCTCGTCCACCCTCTTCGTCTTCGTTCAAGCACCAGCTCGTCGCCAGCGTCGTCGTCATCTACCCCGACCACTTCGTCTACTCCGACCACCGTTGGTGACATCAGCCCCGCACCGATGGACGCCGCAATCGTCGTCGAGTTCTTCTCTACTGACCCCTCCGACTTCTCCGATATGGCGTATAGCTCGTGCAGGTCCCTCGTCTACGCATGCCCGGTGCCGACAACACCGATGTGTGCCTTCATCCACGACGTGTCCCCTGGCCTGGCAAGCCTGGTCGGCGCTTCGTCAACTTCGTCTTCGTCCGTCTACGCATGCCCGGTGCTGGCAAGATCGGTGCGTGCCTTCGTCCATGATGTGTCCCCGGGCTTGGCAAACCCGCCGCGACGCGCCGTCAACAACATTTTCTTCCCGACGCACCCCTACCTCGACACCACTGCGCCCATGCTAACTCGGCGCCCTCTTGCGCCCGCGGCTCCAAGGCGACTTCCTCGACACCGGCCACCCCGACTCGACATCGAGCACGGCGTTCTTCGTACGGCTACCTCGACCACGGCTCCACCACCCACGCTCTCGGCTACATCGACAAACGACACAAAGGGCTACCGCCTGCTTGAGCAACCTCGTCGGTTTCCACTCCAGCCACGACTCCGTGATGCATCGAGCGTTACGACTGTGGGGGGGTGTCCGTCGGCATGCCCTCGGATTCTTCTCCAGTCTCACCGTTGTGACTGCAGGGGGATGTTGAGTAATGTGATTGTATTAGAAAATATAGGATAAATTAGGAAGTGTTCTGGCTTGTCTTGTACTCCAAGTAGATCATTATACTCCTATATATATGCCCACGAAGCTCAAACAATACATCAAACTATTCCACCAAATCTCTGTTTTCCTTTTAACAGACACGATTACGCTCCAATCCCAACCTTTTGTAAACTGGCCGAATCAGGGTAGTTAAGTCCACTGATCTTGTTGTGACTATTCTCTATGATCTTATAATTAGTTGTGACCTTGACGATATACAAGGCAGACCATGGCAAATCACTACGTCTGACTAACTAAATTAGTACAATGGGATTCTCTGCTGGTTACTTCGTAACGTATATACATGTGTCTTGTTTTGTTTTTTTGCGGGGGTACATGTGTCTTGTGATGGAAATCCATTTGCATTCTCGATATTGTCTGATTTAATTTCCGTGATTTGTTCTGATGATGCGGATCTGGCGAGTGATGACGGATTCAGTTGTGATGCCAGCATGCATGTGAGTCAGCTGATGAAATCACACATGTATGAATATATGATATCATGAGTTCATGACCATACTGGCCTAGTAAGAAATCTATTTAATTTTGGGTAGCTGAAGCTTGATCTTCAACTATGTGTTGTGTATGCAGGAAACAGGTTACATACATCAAATTTATTTGCGTGATAGAGAAAACCCAAGATTAATTGTCGGTGATTTGATATTGACGAGGTTTACCGTACCATGCATGACGTTCCAAGTGGTGAGAATCCGATACACAATGGTTCTCCCCCTCACATCAGAGTTCATCCTAATGGGAGAGAGGCGCAGAGTGCTCCTTCATCTACCTCTAATAAGCTACCTCGATCTAGAGTATTATCCTCTATCAAAGATTAAATATTCCCTCTGTAGAAAAGAGATATTCATGTGAAATCTCTTAAATAAAGCCTGCAGGATCGTGTAGTTTTTTTTGGAAAAATTTTTTGCGTGTAGTTTTTTTTGGATTAACATGTAATTTTATTGCTCAATAATCAAGGTTATACAATAATGTCCAGTGGATCATGAAACCACGTATATCTATATACTCCCCCCGTTCCCAAATAATTGTCTTTCTAGCCATCTCAAATGAACTACAACATACGGATGTATGTAGACATGTTTTAGAATGTACTCTATTCATTTTGCTCTGTATGTAGTCACTTGTTAAAATCTCTAGAAAGACAATTATTTGGGAACGGAGGAAGTACTTGCAATGAGGCTGCAACCTTTGCTAAGTGAAGGATTAAAGATGTCGATTAGATGAAGGTAAATAGGCAATTACCAAATTGTCTTTTTCTTAGTTCATTTTAGAGGCGCCAAATAGTGAAGTTCTCTATGAAAACAGTTAAGGTGAGAAACCTATATGATGTACCATTACGTACAAGCATACCGCGATAAGCTACACATCGTAAACCTTACGGAGATAGATAAACCACAAGTGTTCGAGAGGAACATGTATGTGGGTACTAATCTCCGTTGAAGAGGTGTAGGCCAACGAATGCCCTTCATGACTGCGGATGTCTCACCTACGTCTCCAAGTGCCTCAACCAACTAAGGGCATCTCCAACGCCGACCCTCAAACCGCCCGCATTCATTTGGGCCACGCGGTCGGGACGTGTTGTGCCATTCAACATGGTCTGGACACGCTTTCTCCCGCAAACCAGAGTCAAATGTGTGTGTGTGTGTGTGGCGGGGGGGGGGGTGTTGCGGCGTCCGGACAACAGTCACGCCCGCTTCTGACCATCCTGGCCCACCCAAAACCCTCCCCCTCGCCAGCGCGTGTTCCAGTCCAACGTCAGCTGCCCGCATTCATGCCGATGTAGAGCGGTCGCTCCCCATTGAAGCCGACTACAGAGTGGATACGACCTCTCGCAGGTGCCGGCATTGAAGCGGCGCGCCGACCAAGGGCGCCGTCGGTGACGTGTCCCCGGTGTCCGCGCCTGTTCAATGTCAGAGACGTGTGGACGAGACGGGACGGGATGGATATCAACCACACCCGTTCAATGCCCGTCCATTCGTATGCCTCCATTAAGCAGGCTCGCCAGCCAAGGAACCAACTCCGGCGCCACGGATTGACGCACCCGGACGCTTGGCCTCACTGGTATCCACTATTTAAAGTCGGCACACCCGGCTACCTCCACACCATAACACATCCTCCTCCATTTGCTCCACATCCGCCATGACCGCGAGCGGGAATGCACTGTGAGACAGTCTGTCGCTGAAGATTAAGCATGAGGTGGCTGCCCTTGCAGCCGCCTGGCAGTCCTGCCGTGCTAGGAGGATCGAGCAAGGCATGTTGGCCAGTTTGCCCGAGGTCTCCGATGAAAACCGCACGTGCTTCGACGACGATATGGCGCCGGACCAGCGCCTGTGCATGCCGGCCTGACCATGGAGCAGGTGCAGGAGCATTACGACGTCGTCATGGCCGAGGAGGAGCAGCCTGCATCAGCTCCTCTGTCGGCGTTCCGGCAAGCGCAGGAGGAGTAGCGCTACAACCTATTCCTCCTAGAGCAACACTGGCTAGCGAAGGGCTAGATCGATGCCGAGTGCGTGAACGAGGAGGCCATGGCGGCCATGGCCGCGGCGAACCCCAACTTCGTGGCGGAGCAGCGTGCGACCAACGAGGCCGTCCGCGCTCAAGCCGCCGCTCGCCAATAAGCAGCCGTCGCGGAGGCGTGGCTACAGGTGATCGTGGATGAGAACAACGCCAGCTGCGCCTCCAATGAACTATCGGGCGACCCAGTTGGACGACGACAACGACAATGCCACCATCTCCATTGTGGACCTCATGTCCACCGGCGACGGATAGGTCGTGGACTCCTCCAAGGATGAGTAGGGCACGGGAGGCAGCGGGACCTTGTGTCCCATGTGGGTCAGTCTGTCTCCTTTGTTCTACTCTTCCTCGTCGGAGACCGCACCTTCCCTTCACGGGTCTTACTGCCGATGCTCAAACCATAGGATAGTTTAGGGTCGGGTTTCTTTTTTTGTTCTTGTAACGAAAATCCGGCGTGTTTGCATGAATCTCGTCTGGTTTATATGAAAATCCGCCGTGTTTGCATGACTTTGTCCGTTTTGTTGAAAAGTGTGTGTTTGAAATGTATGCAGGCAGAGTTGGATGGCCGCCTCCCGCATTCGTGTCTGCGGACTGGTCCCCCAGTTCGCAGACGAACGAGGGAGGAAATTTGTGGGTCCTCGTTGTAGATGCCCTAATGCACTCACAAACCCGAAGCATTGAACATATAAACGCTGCTAGAGTACCCGCCCATCTGGAGGCATCGCGTCCCGCGGTCAATCCGGCTCGCATGTTCTACCTCGCTGGCAGTTTTACTCGGCGCTGTCAAACATCCAGCCACTTATCTTTTCCCACGTTGATTTTTGGTGGTACAGTCAATGATGGGTGGGACTCTTTTCCTTTGAAGCCCAGCTTTATAGTGTGCCTAGACAAATCCTACGTGAGAAAAGCGAGCGTGGGGTTCGCGCAGTGAAACCTAGCCCCCGCGTCCCCTCCACCGCTGCGCCGCCTCCTCCTCCCCTCAACTTCTCTCCTCCCTGCCCTGGTCGCCGCCGCTCATCTCTTTCTTCCGGCCCATTATTCTCCATTGATCCTCTCCCGCATCCGTCCCGGCAGGGCCGGCGACCTGCAGCCAAAGGGTGACGACGGCGGCGCTCGATTCCCTTTAGGAGAGAGAGAGAAGATAAGAGGGAGAGATAAGAGGAACGAGAGGAGGGAGAAAGAGAGAAGAAAGAGGAAATGTAGGTGCGTTGGCTGGTGGGAGAGGGTCATCGGCCGCCGGCGAGGTCAGGCGGGGCCTGACAGTTGGTTCCAGATCCAACACAGGTCGTCCCCATGGGTGAGAAGGGGAGGAGGGGTCTTCAAGGTTGGTGGATGAGCAGGGGAGGCCGGCAGCTTGCGGGAGGACCGGAGGAGTAGCGAACCGGGAGCCATGGAGAGGCCAGCATCGGGGACAACAAGCTGTGGGGCGAGCGGTTCCGTCATGGTGGTTTGGAGGGAGAAGGAGGAGGTCAGCGACGAGAGAAGCAGTCCGGCCCTGCTTCGTCATGGAGGATGCTGCCCAGCGGCACGGCTGCTCGTCCTCCTCCGCCTCTCCCTGGACCATGGATTTGTGATGTGTTGTGTTGTTTCCCGTAGTCACTAGATGATGGCTACTGCTTCATCCAATTTCTTCCTCTTTTATGCCTGCACAACTCTAGCTTTTTCAGTTTCTCTGTCTAAGTTTTTGTGATATAAAATATTATGAAATAATGTGGTGCTATTGTTATTATTGAGCAATGATACTCTATTTCTTTTTTTAAGTAGGAATTGATGAATTAAGCAAGGAGGAAGGACGTCGTGTTTGATATTCGACCATTTCTCAACTCTAAATCCAGGTTAGGATTGTCCCCTGTTAAGTATATGTAGTAGTACCTGCTGCTCAATTAATCACGCACGACGGCACAAGGATGTTTGATCTTTGACTGTTTCTTGCCTCTGAAACCCAAGTTAGGATTGCTCCTTGTTAGGTGTGTGCTTGTACCTGCTGCTAAATTAATCATGCACTTTTGTTTGCTCTATTATATATTCACCAAACGAAAATAATTAGGTAAAATCTAATTGGTTACAGAACTTTGGGGGAAGTATTTGGCCTCCAGTCATTTAGCCATGTTTATGGTTTTGCAGTTTTGCTTGATTCTGACAAGTTTAGCCACTTCACTGTTAGTTTAATTAAATGACTTTTTTTATACTTTCCAACAAGCTTGTGCTGGGGAGATTGTTTGCCACTTCATCGGTTTCCACCGCCATGTTGCTTGCTAATTTTTTTTTCCGATTTAGTTGGTCAGGAGTTCAGCTTGGGACATGGTCGAACTCTGAATTACATACATAGACCTTATGGGTGGTTAGCTTAGTTGTTTGGATCAGGTTTAATGTAGGGTAACCATATTCGAATCAAAGGACTTCAAAATTGAAGTAGCATGGTATTTATTTGGCTTATTCGGTTGCTTCTCTTTCTACGTCTCTATGGTACTAGGCTTTCTTACTTCATGGACGGATTAGAAGGTTTTTCTTTTGTTTTTTGAGTTGCAGATGAACCAACCTCTGCGCACAATGAAGGTATGATTTAACCGGATTAATCATATGGATTCGATCGTGTTTCGTCATGCCACATGCCCTTTTCTGTTAATGACGGATATTACTATGCTTGCTTTTGCATTTTGGATATTTTTCATGCATGTTAGGTCATCAGCGAATTATTGCTTTTGCATGGTTTTGCACTCTCTTTTCGGAGCAGTAGCAGTTTGCATTTGAATATTAATTATAATGATCGTTCATGTAAAAATATGTTGATGGTCTTTATGCCTTCTAATTATGTTTGTTCTCACAGGTATATGCAACTACATTCTGTTGTTATTTACTTGCAAAAATTGTTTTGACAAGCCGGGTAGGTATGAATTATTTATCCTTCCTCTCTTATGCCCTACATGAGATGAAACATTGATTTGATTGTCTACTGCTCTTGGAGGTAGAAATGATTAGCTTTACCTCTGTATGTTTAAATGCTGGAAATTATGGTGCTTAGTAACCCTGTGTGCCTCACTTGGTGCCTTTTAACCCTGCCAGGTCATGAATTTTGCAAAAAAAAACTGAAGAGATGAACTTTCATTAGCATTTAATTAGTGTTATGATATGAAGAGTATGATTCTTTCGTATGTGTGCCATGACTACATAAGCACAATATCTGATACCATTGTAATAAGCAACTAATTAGGCATACTGTTACTTTCCACACTTCTGGGGTGCCTGTGCAATTTCTACTTTATGCCTGACTCCCGCTCCTCTATGTATTTTTGTTTGTACGATTTTACTCTGGTGCTTGCATATGCATTTATCAAAAAAGTATATAGCTAATTGTGGTTTCCCGTTAGTGTGTGATGATATTTCTCTCAATGGTGTGAACTAGCATATGATGAAAACTGTAAACCTGATGTAACAAATTTACCTTGCTGTTTTTATTTTTACTCATTAGAACAGATGCTCAGCTTGCTTTGTATTTTTTGTTGCCTCTTATGGGTATCAGTAAGCACAGATAGGTACCCTTATTTCTCCCACTTATATTGTTCGTGTTGGTGCAGGCAATGTCTTAAAAATGAATGCTTGGTGAATGTCTGAGGAATGCTTGTTACTTTGTGTCCATTCCCATTTCACCTTGCCTTAATATATACTGATTGAGTACGGGCATGCATTTTTACTTGTTGTCCACTCCCATTTCACCAGTTTTAATACAGATTCTACAATGATTAATGCAAGCTATACTCCACTGATTGAGGTTAGATATGCTTGCTCTCCTTTGTTGTGAGCTTGCCTCCTGTTGTGCTTGTGTCGCTGTCATTCTTGCTCCGGTGCTGCTAAATTCTTTCATTAACTATTTGAATTCTTGCGCTTGGCATCTTATCTAAATTCTTTCATCCTAGATATTATTTATGCCCAGTTAAGTACCTTATACAAGTACCTTAATTTGCCTCTTCTGACTATTAACTATTTGAACTGTTCTATTAGGACTCAGACTTTCAAAGTTATTAGGATCTGGACATGTTTTTACTTTAGTTTGTACAGTTTTGTGTTCTTTTGGCTTCAGGCTGCTGCTGCACATAAAGTACAGTAAACTCAGATGATGCATGAAAAAAACTGCAGATCTAGCATAGTTTTTGTATTCAAATTTTGTAACTAATTACGTGATGCCCTTATGTTAAAATGCTTATTTGTTCTCCAACTAGGCCAACGACGGCTGCTAGCAATGATATATACATATCAACAATTCCAAGGAGGTGCATGTGTGAGTATGCATAGCATAGTATATATATGCTTGACCCTGTGACTGGAGGAGATCCAGGAAGGGATGAATTCAAAATCATTTGTGATTTAATTGGAAAATACTCTTAAGCATCTGAAACATCTAAAGGCGATCACCCGACCAAGTATGTTATTCAATATACCCAGCTCGATGATTGGAGAAGTCCTAGCCGCTAATTAGTACTCCAGTGTTGAATCGCTCAGCTAAGTATCAATACTCCCTCAAGACTTGGCTATTAGCAAAGTAGGGCTAGGTCCTCGGCGTTCGTTCTTACTCTCTATTTTCTCGAGTCTTTGGTTTCTCTTTATTCACTTTTCGCTTTCTATTTTCATTATCACTATTCATTTGGTATCTTGGTTTCTATTTGTTTAGTCTCCACCCTCTTCCTCCGGTACCTATTTTTTCATTTGTATGTCTAAGTTAAGAATGAGAGGCTAGATAAACAAACAGGAAAATGTTCAGTTCGTTCAGGCCTTAGGGATGCATTCCATCACTGTCAATCAACAAGTTCAACTCCGACAACGGTTCACCGATAATGTGGGCCGGTGAACTACGTCAGCAACGTCGACGGCCTGACAGACCATTTTTCAACTGGGCCATTGTAAATGACGAGACCATGAGGATGTAATCAGTAATGTTGCTCCTGGTATAGTTATTTAGTGAAGGTATAAGTTTCTCCTTTTGGAGTTTACTTCTACAAGTGCTCACTCCCTGCATCTTGTTCTGTTTTTTGTTCTACTTTTCAGAAAATGAAGATGTACTTTGCCGTTCCACTAATCTCGGCAAAAGAGTAGATTATGGGGCCCCTCATGCTACAGTGAATTGAATCACAAAATATTCTACAAATTCATCAAACAATGGAGGAGGTTAGTTTTTACCTGAGCGGCAGCGGCGGCCACCGTGGTCTTATGGAGCCTCGCTTGCAGTCGAAAGTCATCAGCTTCATGGAGTGCCGGCACAGCCAGAATAGACGCCACCGCCACCTTTGACAGGGAGCAACAGCAGCAACTGCGAGGATTTGGCTCGCCGATACGAGCAACAGTGGCGCCATACCCCCTTCCAGAGCTCCGAGCTGCACGTCCCCGAGATGCAGATGGAGCCGGCGAGCCGTTGCGCCTCCAAGCTGCCGGGCCACCGAGATGCAGATGTAGCCGCAGCGCCTCCGAGCTGCAGCAAGAGCCGCTCCGCCAAGCTGCAGCGTGAGCTGGCATGAAGATAGAGTCGTGCTTTCTCTCCAGTACGAGTACAGTGGGGAGAGGGGAACGAATCCAATGAACTGGTGATCTCTATGCTATATGCACCGTGTGTGTGTGTACAGGTGTCCAGAATGTGTGGTTCTCTGTCACAGTGGCACAATTGTAATTTTATCTTGGTGCTAATTTGTGGCACTTGTATGATCTATACTATTTTGTCTGATTTATTCCAACTACTATTCTTAGAATATAAGAGCATCTACACGGACGTGAATTTTTGGGACATGCAGCCACGCGCTACCGTAATCCAGTCCATCCACCCGCGCATCGTGATGCCTACTTATTATAGGGCATTCGCAAATACTTGACAGGTTAATTACCAGCTTCACAATGTCGTGTGGCCCGGGGCGTCATTTACATACGTATGCATTTACATACGTATGAGTACACAAGCCACGTGCGCGTCCCGGCGATGGAAAAGGCTGTTGCGTTGATGACACATTAATGGCTTGTTGGGTGCTTTGATGTTTTGCATGGCAGCTGGGTGTATTGATTCCCATCACATGTCGGCTGGGCGAGCATTACTGCAGGTAGGATCAATGCTTCCCTGCCTTTGGTCGTTATGTAGTTTAGTAATTAATTTTGCACTGTCTCACGCGATTAGCCGGACTTAATGCTTCATGCTCACAAATGATGGGCATGTATTATTGATAGGGCAGCCTGCTGCGTACGTATGACGCAGCTGGGACTGGCAGATACATGCAGTACATGGAGAAGAAGGGAAGAAAAATACATATGGGGACTAGAGCGAATCCATCACCCGTTGGGTACATAAAGGAACTACAACAAATCCATCTCGCGGGGTACATATGGGAATAAGATCAAATCCATCGCACGAGGGGTCGCTTCAGAATTTGTGCATGCAGATCATGGCCATTAGCAGCATGTTCGCAATGCCCAAGATGAAAAGGTTCTTTAGGAGGTGTGGAGATAAGCCGGGATTTGGATGAACACATTGTGGTGGCCTGCGGCACGCTGTGAGAAATGAACAAGGAGAACTGATGAAGAAGGGTTGGGCAGCATGAGCATTTCCAAGCAAGCCGGATGTTTTTCTATGTTAGGTGACTCCATCTAGCACTCAAGTACTGTATATACTTGTTCTTCCGCTTCCAAAGTCTGCATCCTCATTTGCGTTAGTCGGACAGAGTGCAAATGATGTATGGAACAGTAGATGATGAACTTACTACACCATGGCAATCACAGCTGTAGAAATGCCTCCCGGGTTTACTACTGCCTGAAATGAACCAGAGTACCAGACCACATGCCCGACTTTGCACTCAGGGCAACGGATGAGAGAGAGCGAGGCGACCTGGTTGGAGATGACATGAGATGAATGTGGTGGAGAGCTTCCCTGGGACATGGATGAACACATGGTTCTGACCTGCAACGGGAGGATGGTTGCAAGAGAGAGCGAGAACGAGCGCCGAGCAGAGTGGTTGGACAGCCGAAGCAACAAGGCCAAATGGACTAAAGAGACGGAGGGGAGCGTGGTGCACGTAGCAGTTGCAACAAATGAGTGATTCAATGCGTCTGGTTTCTTTGCATGCAGCAGACCTGACCTGCCAGACAAAATACGAAAGCTATACAGGTTGGATATGGTGCAAAAAAATGAATATACATGCTCACTGTATAATATATGCATGAATCACGTGGGAATGGGCGGGCGGGATACCGACCTCGCTTGGCACCATGTCCACTCGTGATTTATTGCATCTACAGCCACAAGTATCAAAATTTGGCTCCAGCCGCCTGCGGACGCGTTGCTCGTTCGCGGACAGTGATTAGTCAGCACAAAAAAATTGTATCCATGATCAGGTGCCTCATTTGCAAATAATCAAATTCATTCAATTACATACAACTAAACTACTCTAAATTTTCACCGGTGACAGTCCTTATTGTTCCGGTCCTGTCCATGTCTAGCAGCCGGTTGCGCCCCTCGAAGAAGTGCGGTCGCCGAGGAGGAAGAGTAGGACATGGGACACGCGGGGCTCGAGGCGCCAACGTCTCCCATGCCCTACTCTTCCTCGTCAGAGCCCAGAGCCTGCACGTAGTCGATAGACGTGAGATCGACGATGGATGGACACGCCCACCATGACGCGGTTGCGGCGCCAGGGGTTGCTGGACACCCATTGCGGCGCCGGAGAATGCGACTCTGCCTGTGATGTGACTGTTGTTGGAGATTAATTCTGTCTATAGCAAGGATAAGATATTAAGCTTGAAATTAGTACACTATTGTTTGCATTTCACGTTCTTTTTAATAGCTTCCTCCTGGTACTAATATGCGCCAATAAATAATGAAAAATATGGTCCAAAATTATGTGGTGTACAAAATCTCAAAAGCACTTTGGAATTGATAAAAGTAAAAATTTGTTTGTTATGAGCAGCAAGGATCTTGATATGGTGCTTAAAAGCACTAACCCCTTCATTGTTCACATACATTTGTTGTTCCTTTACTGATTTACTTTTCTCGGCATTTTTTGTGTGTGTCTGTTTTTATGACCAGCTTGACCATTGCTTCGGAGGGAGTCATTCGACTCAAAAAGAGCAAAGAATTTGAGACTGCTTTATCTTTCTTCAATAGTTCACATTCAACAACCAACTTTAGCCAAGAACAAACCATCAGCAAGAAAGTGTAACCTGGGATAGGTGTGCAGAAATCCTTGAGAAAAAAGATAATCACAGTGAAATGCTACTTTTCAGGGATTTATTGTGGTCCTTCAATTTTTCAGTAGGGAACTCGAAAGGTTTGTGGAGAGAGGAAGTTGATTTTCTTCTTATTGCACTTTGTTTTCTTCCATTTTGTTTGTGTCTCTTGAAAGTTAATGTTGTTGCAGTGTCTTTTTTTTTACATTTTCATTTTGTTGGGAGAAAGATGATGCTCTTTCTTGGGAAATTACTTATTAGATAGAACAATAGTCACCTTACAAAGTTCTTCCCCAAATGTTTTTGTGTGTGCAACTATGATAATTTTTTCTATTCATTTATTGTACAGTTTCATTCTGCAGAAGCGGCAAAAAAGTTAATTATGAGGATGGTGAAAGAATATTGTTGTTTGCTCTATCAAGAATATTAGCTCGAATAACTCCAACTGTATGCCAACTGACAAGGCTCTTATGCGTTTATTTTTATATGTTTCATTCTGTATCTACATATTTCAATGCACATTCTTTCAATACTTGGCTTGGGTTCGGCCTTTGCGCCATGGGCGCAACAGGTCATCTAGTAAATCCAAAACATGAAAGCTCCCGTGTGACTCCAATCTGCACAGAATTCCCACGAACCCAAGAGTAAAAAATCACACAAAGAACTTGGGGGTTCAAGATTGGTTTGGTGGAAACACGAATTTAGCGCTCCTCTTTATTTTTCTCATGGTGGAAACACGAATTTAGCGCTCCTCTTTATTTTTCTCACAATAAATGTGAATTTGGTTGGCTAGAGAGGGGGTGGAAGCTTTGGAGGTGGTCAACAATTGTGGAACTCTGGATCTGACCAGGACCGTACCCCGTACCTTAGTGGGATAACTTGTCAAGTCCGGCATCAAAGTGGTAATTTGCAAAAATTTAGAGTGTTCCTCTTTTCTTGTATGAATCATCATGAGCGCCAAGAATCTCTTGATAGAAAACCTTGGTTAGAAAACTGAATGTAAACACAAAACTTCAAACATCTGTACTTCATTGCCTTCAAAAAATGTGCCAACTTTCTTTGTGTAACCTTGATGAAACTGAAACGTTTAGCTCAAGGGTCTGTCATTTTACACTACTGGATAGCTTGATATGTTCTCATCACTTTATATATGTGCTCAAGAGTCTTGCCACTTTCAAAGTAACAGCACAAATTTATCCACAGGTTTATATTGCCAACTCGAAGAGGCTGGTCAGCCATACATAATGTTAGGCCGAGGCCATCAGCAGCAGGTTACAAGGTGGGTAACAGAAAGAACACATGAATACAACTAAATTACAGCCCGCTTAGGCAGGAAATTAGGAAATTCGTCCAGGAGTGGAGAGCCTCCCTATCGTGAGGAACAGCAAAACCGGAGATCAAGCATAAAAGCCACACACAGGGGAATAATCACGTTTTATCCGTCGTAGTTGCCATGAGCAAACTTGTCCTCAGGGTAGAACACGGCAATCACCTGCCTCCCGCGAAACCACGTCAAGTGCAACTTCCTCTTCGACTGTGTTGAGCTGTCGAGATCCGCGTACTCGAGAAACACCTGCAATGCAATGCAATACAAAAAGGCTGATTAATTTCCCTCCCTCGGTTGCGAGATCTCGTCTCATCTTCTGTCAAAATAAACTACAGTAGCATCAATCAAAGACTAAACTGTGCTCGCCCACCTTGCCAACTCCGGCGACCGGAGCGCCGCTGGGGTCAGGCCGTGGGACCACGGTTCTCACCAGCTTACCACCGTGTCTCCGCCCTTCTACCGCCATCCACCAGCAAAAGGTGCGGTAATACACATCGTCCGCGAGCCGATCGGGTGAAAACATGCGGGTCAAGCAGAGCACCCTTGTGGCTCCATCTTCGTGCACGGGGCTCTGCTTAATCAGATAGATCGTCAGTGAGAAACTGATTCTACTGAACAAATTCTTGAACTTGGACACGTGAAAGAACAAGAGGAGAGTAAGAGTTACCGGAGTAGCAGCAGCACTTGGAGGAAGTGGCGTGTAGTAGAGTACAAAGGAAAGCGGAGTGCCCTGCAGCGCGCACAAATATATCAGTGGTGGAAGAATTAAAGGAATATCTACAAGATGTATGTATGTATGTATACCTCTGGTGTTTTGCCGTACCGTGACTGGTACAAGACTGGAATCGGCTGAAAGATGCAAAATTGAGGTCAGAATATATCATCATGTTATATTTGTTTCTCCCCGTGGGCGTGGGGAAATCCCTGGGAGTGAAACCAACCAATAGTTTGCGAGGAGGAATCGGCGGGAGGTGCGAACCTGCTGCTGGGAGCGGCTGTCGGTCGGCGGGGGGAGATCCCCGTGGTTGGCCATGAGACACGGCGGCGGCGGCGGCGGTTCCGTATGTTGGTGGAGCTTGGTCGATCGGATCGCGTGGGATTAGATTGCACCGGCCCTCGGTGGAGACGGGGGATTTGGGCTGTTCTTGTAAATATGATATATGACGTGCGGGGCCCGATTTCAGATACGAGTCGGTTGTGTTTCGTTTACAGCGTCTCCACTTGGCGCCCCATAGGCCGTCCGGATTGGCGCCGGGACAGGCGGGAGGTCCTATGGGAGCTCCTATTCGCCGCTCGCTGCGGCAAACAGGCGCAGTTTCGCACAGGCGGGTGTCCAACTGGGCCGGCCCATGAATATAAAAACCGACAGCACGCTGTAGCTAAAAAAAGAATGCTGCCATCGTGGAAATTCAAAACCAAGACCTCACGCTATACCAGATGTGGTTCTACCAGTTGAACCAGAAGTCGTTACTGATTATATAGCAGTGCCAAGCTTAAAGAACCAACCCGCAGCGCAGATTCAAATAATATCTTGAATTTCAAAAGCACTTTTTATTGAAAAAAACGAAGGGATCTGTGAAACACAAACAAATTGATAATTTGCGAAAAAAGTAAAACTGAAATATTTTCGAAAATCGGGAACATCTTTTTAAAATGGGGGCATTTTTTGAAATTCCAAGAAAAAAAATTGAAAACACGACCATATTTTCAAAAATGTGAAAACAAGAACATTTTTCTGAAATTTGTGTACAAAAAAATGAAACTGAACAATTTCGAAACTCCTGAAAAAATGAAAACGTGCACATTTTTTAAATTTATGAATAATTTTTTAAAACAGGAATATGTTTTCAACTGCCCGAATATTTATTGAGAAATATGAACAAAAAATTAAAACAGAACAATTTCAAAACTCCTGACAAAAATGAAAATGTGCACATTTTTTAAATTTGTGAACAATTTTTGAAAACGGAAACATGTTTTGAACCGCCCCAAGATTTTTTAAAATTTGTGAACAAAAATTTGAAACCGAACAATTTTGAACTCAAAAATGAAACTGTGCACATTTTTTGAAATTTATGAACAATTTATTTAACACGGGAACATGTTTTGAACCGCCGCAACATTTTTTGTATTTTGCGAAATAAATTCAAACTGAACAATTTTGAAACTCCCGAAAAAAATGAAAATGTGCACATATTTTGAAATTTGCGAACAACTTTTTTAAAAACGGGAACATTTCTTGAAACTAGAACAATATTTTAAAAATGGAACATTTTCTGAATTTATAACCAAAATTTGAACTCACGAAATTTTTTGAAAATTTGAACATTTTTTGGTTTTTGGAACATTTTTCAAAAATGTGAAATAGGTGAAAAAAGAAAAAATAAACTCGAAATAGGAAAGAGAAAGAAAATAATAAACATAAAAAAGGAAATAGAAAAAGAAAAAGAAACAGAAAAATGATAAAAAGAAAAAGGGGAAAAAAGGAAAAACAGAAATTAAAAGGAAAACCGGTAAAAGAAAATAAAACAGTTCAGGAACCTTCTGAAAAGTTCCCAAAACCGGGCTATATAGTGCAGGAACTGCATACGCTTAATGGGCCGGCCCATCGCGTGCGTCAAATAGGGAATTCCAGGTCCTATTCCGCACCTTCAGTGCCGCGCAAGCTAACCAGCGCCCGCAGCAGCGGCTGGATGGGCCGGCCCACATTCGAGTGGCGCGAAAAAAGATGACCAAAAACAGAGCTCTTGCGCCCTCGTGCTTACAGACAGAGCGGGCTAACCACTTGACCAACTAAATTCTGGTGATTCTTCACTGCGTGAAAACTTTAAGGGCGCTTATAGGCGCCGGCGCACCGGCCGAACCGTTTCGGCCGGTCGAGCCCCAACCGTTCGATGCAAGCACGTGTTGCCATCAGATTGGGCTCTCGTGCAGTTCCTTTCTTTTAAAAAAATGAATCTCGCGAGCACAGCAGAAAAAAGGAGCAGCGGGCACCGCTGCCATGGATGAGCGAGCACGACCAACTTCAAAATCACCACCGGTCGTGGCCCCCCGCCGATGGTCACCGCCGGTCGCCGCCCCTCGCTGTTGGTCGCCGCCCCTCGCCGTTGGTCGCCGCCGTCGCCGATGATCGCCGCCGCCGTCGCCGCCGGTGGCCATCTCCACGCATGTAACATCGTCACCCGTGGTTGTAGCTCCGGTGGCGAGGATTACAGCTTCGATGGCGAGGGCCATAGCTCGCCATCGTGCTCGTCGCCGCTCACGCCTGATGCCGCAGCTCGTCGGTCAGATCTCACCGTCGTAACATCTCGATCACCTGTTCCAGCAAAAAACGAGCGCCGTTCCAGCAAAATCGAGCAAGGGTTGTAGCAAAAAATCCATACGCTGGTTTGTGCAATGTAGCAAAAATGCAAATACATCGGTTGTAGCAAATTTTGACACCGGTTGTAGCAAATTTTGACACCGGTTGTAGCAAAAACCGATGATTACCGTGGTGGCCGGCGAGCCCTGGATGCAACACCGCAGGACGTCGTCTCCATCGCCGGCAGTGCTGGATGTAGCTTTTTGCTGCCCCGGTTCCAGCAAAAAAAAGCTTCAGTGGTTGTAGCAAAAAAATACCAGCTTCCAGCAAAAATATGCGCCGATTCCAGCAAAAGCAAATTTAGCAGGGAAAAGCTCCAGAGTCGATTGTAGCAAAAAAACAAGCTACTTCCAGCAAAATAAGATGCCGGTTCCAGCAAAAACACAAAGCCGGTGCCGGTTCCAGCTCTTTGCCATGCCGGTTCCCAGCATGCGACCGTGGTGACCGCGGTCGCAACATCCACGTCGTCTGTTCCAGCTCGTGCTGAACACAGTTGCAGCACACCGGTTGGCGTGGTGACGCCATGGAAGCAGGGCACCTCGTCGGTTGTAGCACGGTGGCTTCACCGGTTCCGGCATGCCGCAGGATATCGACGTTCGCGCCGCCAAAGGCCTCTAGGCAGCAACAGCGGCGCTACGCCCCTGATTGGAAGCAGGATGGTGCTGTGGGGGAGGGGATGGGGGTCGCGCTTGAGAGGCGATGGAAAAGATGGAGCTCATCCATGGCTATTGAGCGCAGAAGGTAGGTGGGGATGGAGCAGAGGAGAAAGAGGGCTAAGCGGATGGAGTAGAAGATGCGTGAAAGGATAAGATGAAAAGGGGATCGGGAGAAAAAGGAAGCTGGGCAGTGGGAATGGGCCCAGTCACGCATGTGGCTGACGCTGTGCAAGCGAGCGACCGGCGCAATGGTTCGACCGGCGTGCCGTTCCTAAACGTTTCCCAAACTTTAAAGAATAGAAACGTAGACACACGAAATCTGCTTCTTAGCCCGGGCTCAAATGCTCCCTCTATCTACACCATCCGAGCACATGAAGATTAGCGCCTGCAGTTGTATTTCCAGCCGTATCCGCACCGTACGCCAACTTAGAAAAAGGATCCCATCGAGTCATTATGATAGGTAGGTGGCGTCACTGTTTCGCCGGACCAGCAGTTTGGTGCACGGACCCGAACCATTCCTGAGCCGTAACTTCGACGGAAGCCCTGACGGCCACCAAAAAATCCCGCTTGATTAACTAAGTTGCTTACGCCTATGTCGGAAGGCTAATCCCAATTAGACCGCGCAGGCTCAGGTGCCAGCAGCTGTCCATCACGCCCACCCCGCCGCGAGTATCGCTACTGCTGCAAATCAGTTCAGTCCGCCCTAGTTAATCAGGTCGTTAATCCAGCCGTGGTGCCAGTAGGGGTGTGTACGACGTATATCATGCTGTTGAAGCCCTGCTTGTCGAAGTTACCAATCTCATGGTCACTGGTTTAGTTCTCTGCTTTATCATTATGATGTACTCTTCCTCCGGCCCATGATATAAAATCATTTTGCAAGCTATGTTAACTTGTAAAATGGTCTTATATTATGGAATGGAGTACTTTGGGTCAAGCAACTAGGTTAAGTGTGTTTGCTACTTAGTTGTGGCAGTGAGACGACACGAAATATATGCAAAGGGTGGCTCCCTTGTTAGCCTGTTTGGACACGATCGTTGTACCCATCAACTAATGTACTGCTCACATAAGGTTATGTGATGCCTAATACTAGTATAAGTTAATTACCTTTGTGCTTGACATTCGAATTGAGTGTATCACCATGATTTGGATATCATACACATGTTTTGGGCTGAGCGATTAAGCTGAGCATTCAATGTCCAGTTTAAAGAAAAAAGAATCTACAGGAACCTCATCTCCTCTCCTCTTGCATAGACGAAACCTCACCTCCCCTGTACAGTTCTGCATCGGCACTTCGGCAGGTTCACCAATGCCTCCACCACAGGAGTAGATTGGACCAAGAACTTGTGCGACAACAGCGAACATCAGGTAACCAATCCAAACCAAAGCTTGTTCTATTCTATTCTCGTACCACACTTTCCAAATCAACGCCCATGCGCCAGTTTTCTTATCTGTCACTAATATGTCTGCTTTGCTCAAATTCGTTACAGCCATCTCCAATGTCGCAATCTGGAGGCTGCGACGGAAATGGAAACTGACATTAATACCAGAACTCCCGATAGTGGTAGTCAAAACAGACATGCTACCCAGCAAACGGTAAAGGAGTTCTTCCGAAGCCAACTTCCCGATTCTGTCAATCACGCCAACTCCATGAATTCCTATAAAGCAGTTGTACTGTTTCAACTGAAACAACTCACTCTTATATCTACGTGATCTATCAACGGCTATGCACACCGCAAATACCTCGACACCTAAGTCAATCAGTCACATAACACGAGTACACCAGGCAGTGTGAATGTTGCACCTCCATTACGCCCTGATTGACTAACACCAGCAAGTGCTGGCATTCACCCACCACTGCCGCAAGTCACAAATTCGAATGTTGCTTCGCCTGTCCTGGAACTAGGACGGATGGAGTTTGCAAACTAACTTCGGGCTCAGTACCCTAATCTTGAAGTCCTGCCTTAATCCAAAATTCAGATGCTACTGTCCCCGCAAACGTCCTAGGACTGCAACAGACTTGAATATAAACCATGTGCACAGGTGACGGCGGAGATAACCATGCTTCTCAAGCAGTAGAATGCAAGGGCCATACTCCACCTGTCGCATGCCAGAAGTTGTATGCAGATGGACATGTTCAAGTTTGCCAGTCGGCTCTTGAGCTCCCTCAGTCGCCGTTGCTTTTTTTGTCCGGCACGAGGCTTCACCGAGTGCCCCTTCATTTTCATTTGCATATCAAGCCCTCATCTTCCAGCCCCCTTGGGCTAATATCTACATTCCAATATACAGCCACCTGGGTGTTGGGGAACGTAGCAGAAATTCAAAATTTTCCTACGTATCACCAAGATCTATCTATGGAGAAACCAGCAACGAGGGGAAGGAGAGTGCATCTACATACCCTTGTAGATCGCTAAGCGGAAGCGTTCAAGTGAACGGGGTTGATGGAGTCGTACTCGTCGTGATCCAAATCACCGATGATCCTAGTGCCGAACGGACGACACCTCCGCGTTCAACACACGTGCAGCCCGGTGACGTCTCCCATGCCTTGATCCAGCAAGGAGAGAGGGAGAGGTTGAGGAAGATTCCGTCCAGCAGCAGCACAACGGCGTGGTGGTGGTGGAGGAGCGCGGAATTCTAGCAGGGCTTCGCCAAGCACTACGAGAGACGAGGAGGGAGAGAGGTAGGGCTGCGCCTTGGGAGAGTTCATCTCGTGTCTTGGGCAGCCCCAAAACCTCCACTACATATAGGGGCAAGGGGGAGGGGAGGCGCCCTAGGGTTTCCCCTAGGGGGGGGGCGGCGGCCAGGGCAGATTGGATCTCCCCCTTGGGTGACTTGGCCCCCAAGCCAGGAGGTGGGAACCCTAGATGGGGCGCCCCAAACCCCCTGGTCACGTGGGAATAGGTGAGGGGGGCGCACAGCCCCTTAGTGGGCTGGTTTGCCCCCTTCCCTTGGCCCATGAAGCCCCCCAACACTTGTCGGGGCTCCCGAAACACCTTTCGGTTATGCTGGTCATCACCCGGTACCTCCTGAACACTCCCGGACTCCAAAACCCTTCGTCCAATATATCAATCTTTACCTCCGGACCATTCCGGAACTCCACGTAACATCCGGGATCTCATCCGGGACTCCAAACAACATTCGGTAACTGCGTACATACTTTCCCTATAACCCTAGCGTCATCGAACCTTAAGTGTGTAGACCCTACGGGTTCAGGAATCATGCAGATATGATCGAGACACCTCTCTGGCCAATAACCAACAGCGGGATCTGGATACCCTTGTTGGCTCCCACATGTTCCACGATGATCTCATCGGATGAACCACGATGTCAAGGATTCAGTCAATCTCGTATACAATTCCCTTTGTCTAGCGGTATTGTACTTGCCCGAGATTCGATCGTCGGAATCCCGATACCTTGTTCAATCTCGTTACCGGCAAGTCTCTTTACTCGTTCCGTAACACATCATCCCGTAATCAACTCCTTGATCACATTGTGCACATTATGATGATGTCCTACCGAGTGGGCCCAGAGATACCTCTCTGTCACACGGAGTGACAAATCCTAGTCTCGATTCGTGCCAACCCAACAGACACTTTCGGAGATGCCTGTAGTGTACCTTTAGAGCCACCCAGTTACGTTGTGACGTTTGGCACACCCAAAGCATTCCTACGGTATCCGGGAGTTGCACAACCTCATGGTCTAAGGAAATGATACTTGACATTAGAAAAGCTTTAGCATACGAACTACACGATCTTTGTGCTAGGCTTAGGATTGGGTCTTGTCCATCACATCATTCTTCTAATGATGTGATCCCGTTATCAATAACATCCAATGTCCATGGTCAGGAAACCGTAACCATCTATTGATCAACGAGCTAGTTAACTAGAGGCTTACTAGGGACATGGTGTTGTCTATGTATCCACACATGTATCTGAGTTTCCTATCAATACAATTCTAGCATGGATAATAAACGATTTATCATGAACAAGGAAATATAATAATAACCTATTTATTATTGGCTCTAGGGCATATTTCCAACAGTCTCCCACTTGCACTAGAGTCAATAATCTAGTTCACATCGTCATGTGATTAACATTCACAGGTCACATCGCCATGTGACCAACATCCAAAGAGTTTACTAGAGTTCATAATCTAGTTCACATCACTATGAGATTAACACTCAATGAGTTCTGGGTTTGATCATGTTGCTTGTGAGAGAGGTTTTAGTCAACGGGTCTGCAACATTCAAATCCCTATGTACTTCGCAAATCTCAACGCTATATTTGGAGCCATTTCAAATAACTGTTCTACTTGGAGCTATTCTAAATTGTTGCTCCATTATACGTATCCGGCATCTGTACTCAAAGCTATCCGGATAGGTGTTAAGCTTGCATCGACGTAACTCTTTACGTCGAACTCTTTATCACCTCCATAACCGAGAAACATATCCTTATTCCTCTAAGGATAATCTTGACCGCTATCTGGTGATCTACTCCTAGATCACCTTTGTACCCTCTAGCCAGACATGTGGCAAGGCACATGTCAGGTGCGGTACACAGCATAGCATACTATGGAGCCTATGTCTAAGCATAGGGGACAACCTTCGTCCTTTCTCTCTGTTCTGCCGTGGTCGAGCTTCAAGTCTTAACTTCGTACCTTACAACTCAGGCAAGAACTTCCTTCTTTGACTGATCCATCTTGAACACCTTCAAGATCATGTCAAGGTATGTGCTCATTTGAAAGTACCATTAAGCGTTTTGATCTATCCCTATAGATCTTGATGCTCAATGTTTAAGCAGCCTAATCCAGGTTCTCCATTGAAAAACACTTTTCAAATAACCCTATATGCTTTCCAGAAATTCTACATTATTTCTGATCATCAATATGTCAACAACATATACTCATCAGAAATTCTATAGTGCTCCCACTCACTTCTTTGGAAATACAAGTTTCTCATAAACTTTGTATAAACCTAAAATCTTTGATCATCTCATCAAAGTGTACATTCCAACTCCGAGATGCTTACTCCAGTCCTTAGAAGGATTGCTGGAGCTTTGCATACTTGTTAGCATCTTTCAGGATCGACAAAATCTTCTGGTTGTATCACATACAACCTTTCCTCAAGAACAAGGAAACAATATTTTGACATCCCATCTGCAAGATTTCATAAATAATGCAGTACCTGCTAATTCCAACAGACTCTTAGCATCGCTACGAGTGAGAAAGTCTCATCGTAGTCAACTCCTTGAACTTGTCGGGAAACACCTTAACGACAAGTCGAGCTTTCTCAATGGTGACACTTACCATCATTGTCTGTCTTCCTTTTAAAATCCATATGTACCCCACAGCCTTACGACCATCAAGTAGTTCTTTCAAAGTCTACACTTTGTTTTCATACATGGGTCCTCTCTCGGATTTTATGGCCTCGAGCCATTTTTCGGAATCCGGGCCCACCATCGCTTCTCCATAGCTCATAGGTTCATCGTTGTCCAACAACGTGACCTTTTAAGACAGGGTTACCACTTTGTACACACCCTTGTCAACCTATGAGGTTCGATAGTAACTTGATCTAAAGCTCCATGATCATCATCATTAGCTTTCTCTTCAAATGAGGTAGGGCCACAGAAATATTTTTCCTGTGCTTGCGCTACTCTCTGATTGAAGTGAAGGTTCAACAACCTTATCAAGTTCTATCTTCCTCCCACTCAATTCTTTCGAGAGAAACTTTTCCTCGAGAAAGGACCCGATTCTAGAAACAATCCCTATTGCTTTCGGATCTGAATTAGGAGGTATACCCAACTGTTTTGGGTGTCCTATGAAGATGCATTTTATCCGCTTTGGGTTCGAGCTTATCAACCTGAAACTTTTTCACATAAGCGTCGCAGCCCCAAACTTCTAAGAAATGACAACTCAGGTTTCTCCAAACCATAGTTCAAACGGTTTCGTCTCAACGGAATTACGTGGTGCCCTATTAAAGTGAGTGCGGTTGTCTCTAATGCCTAACCCATGAATGATAGTGGTAATTCGATAAGAGACATCATGGTACGCACCATATCCAATAGGGTGCAACTATGATGTTCGGACACACCATCACACTATGGTGTTCCAGGCGGTATTAGCTGTGAAACAATTTCCACAGTGCCAAACTCGTAACTCAGATATTCATTTCTATGATCATATCATAGACATTTTATCCTCTTATCACGAAGATCTTCAACTTCACTCTGAAATTACTTGAACCATTCAATAATTCAGACTTGTGTTTCATCAAGTAAATATACTCAGTATCTACTTAAATCATCTGTGAAGTAAGAATATAACGATATCCACTGCGTGCCTCAGCACTCATTGGACTGCACACATCAAAATGTGTTACTTCCAACAAGTTGCTATCTTGTTCCATCTTACTGAAAACGAGGCTTTTCAGTCATCTTGCCCATGTGGTAAGATTTGCATATCTCAAGTGATTCAAAATCAAGTGAGTCCAAACGGTCCATCTGCATGGAGTTTCTTCATGCGTATATACCAACAGACATGGTTCACATTACTCAATCCTTTTCAAAAATGAGTTAGTCCAAAGATCCATCAACATGGAGCTTCTTCATGCGTTTTATACCAATATGACTTATACGGCAGTGCCACAAGTAGGTGGTACTATCATTACTATCTTATATCTTTTGGCATGAACATGTGTATCACTATGATCGAGATTCAATAAACCATTCATTTTAGGTGCAAGACCATTGAAGGTATTATTCAAATAAACAGAGTAACTATTATTCTCTTTAAATGAACAACCGTATTGCGATAGACATAATCCAATCATGTCTATGCTCAACGCAAACACCAAATAACAATTATTTAGGTTTAACACCAATCTCGATGGTAGAGGGAGCGAGCGATGCTTGATCATATCAACCTTGGAAACACTTCCAACACATATCGTCAGCTCACCTTTAGCTAGTCTCCTTTTATTCCGTAGCTTTTATTTCGAGTTACTAACACTTAGCAACCGAACCGGTATCTAATACCCTGATGCTACTAGGAGTACTAGTAAAGTACACATTCACATAATGTATATCTAATATACTTCTATCGACAGCCTTCTCATCTACCAAGTATCTAGGGTAATTCTGCTCCAGTGGTTGTTCCCCTTATTGCATAAGCACTCAGTCTCGGGTTTGGGTTCAACCTTGGGTTTCTCCACTAGAGCATCAGCTGATTTGTCATTTCATGAAGTATCCCTTCTTGCCCTTGCCCTTCTTGAAACTAGTGGTTTCACTGACCATCAACAATTGATGCTCCTTCTTGATTTCTAATTTCGCAGTGTCGAACATCGCGAATATTTCAAGGATCATCATATCTATCCCTGATATGTTATAGTTCATTACGAAGCTCTAGCAGCTTGGTGGCAATGACTTTGGAGAAACATCACTATCTTATCTGGAAGATCAACTCCCACTTGATTCAAGTGATTGTTGTATTCAGACAATCTGAGCACAAGCTCAACGATTGAGTTTTTTCTCCCTTAGTTTGCAGGCCAAGAAAATCGTCGGAGGTCTTATACCTCTTGACGTGGGCACGAGCCTGAAATCCCAATTTCATCACTCGAAACATCTCATATGTTCCGCGACATTTCAAAAATGTCTTCGGTGCCTCAATTCTAAGCCATTTAACATTACCGAACTATCACGTAGTTATCTAAACGTGTATGTCCGATGTTCGCAACATCCACAAACGACGTTTGGGGTTCAGCACACTGAGCGGTGCATTAAGGACATAAGCCTTCTACTGTCCGCATAATTGCTACTGTCAACTTTCAACTATATTTTCTCTAGGAACGTATCTAACTCAGTAGAACTAAAGCGCGAGCTTACGACATAATTTGCAAAGATCTTTTGACTATGTTCAGGATAATTAAGTTCATCTTATGAACTCCCACTCAGATAGACATCCCTCTAGTCATCTAAGTGATTACATGATCCGAGTCAACTAGGCCGTGTCCGATCATCACGTGAGACGGACTAGTCATCATCGGTGAACATCTTCATGTTGATCGTATCTACCATACGACTCATGTTCGACCTTTCGGTCTCTTGTGTTCCGAGGCCATGTCTGTACATGCTAGGCTTGTCAAGTCAACCTAAGTGTTTCGCGTGTGTAAATCTATCTTACACCCGTTGTATGTGAACGTAAGAATCTATCACACCCGATCATCACGTGGTGCTTCGAAACGACGAACTTTCGCAACGGTGCACAGTTAGGGGGAACACTTTCTTGAAATTTTAATGAGGGATCATCTTATTTACTACCGTTGTTCTAAGCAAATAAGATGTAATAACATGATAAACATCACATGCAATCAAATAGTGACATGATATGGCCATCATCACTTTGCTCCTTGGAGTAGCAGCACTTGGAGGAAGTGGCGTGTAGTAGAGTACAAAGGAAAGCGGAGTGCCCTGCAGCGCGCGCAAATATTATTTCAGTGGTAGTAGTAGAAGAATTGAAGGAATCAAGCCATATCTATCTATATGATGTATGTATGTATACCTCTGGTGTTTTGCCGTAGAGTGACTGGTACAAGACTGGAATCGGCTGAAAGATGCAAAATTGGAGGTCAGAATATATCATCATGTTCAAGCTAGCATATAATAAGCGGATATATTTATTTCTCCCCGTGGGCGTGGGGAAATCCCTGGGAGTGAAACCAACCAATGGTTTGCGAGGACGAATCGGCAGGAGGTGCGAACCTGCTGCTGGGAGCGGCTGTTGGTCGGCGGGGGGAGATCCCCGTGGTTGGCCATGAGACGCGGCGACGGCGATTCCGTATGTTCGTGAAGGCTTGGTCGACCGGATAGCGTGGAGACGGGGGATTTGGGCTGTTCTTGTAAATATGACCTGCGGGGCCCGATTTCAGATAGGAGTCGGTTGTGTTTTGTATTTCTCGGACACAGTGGTGCCAAACAGTTTTTTTCACCGCTCATATTATGTTAATTAATAATAGGGAAACGTTTTACGCCGGGGCACCGGCCCAGTTTTCGGCCGGTCGCTCACGACACGCGATCTGACTCGTGGCCCCGCACCGCTCCCTTTCCCCATCACACTTTTTCCCCACCTTATCCTCAGCCGCACCACACCGCTATCTTTTCCCCGCCTTATCCTGAGTCACACCAGCATCTATCTTCATCAAAATCCCTCTCACCATGAAAGCCCTCTCAAGCTCGATTCCTCCTCCTCTCTCTCTCTCTATCCTTTCATTCCTCTTGTAGCCATGAGAGCACTAGTTTGTTGCTGCTCCGCCGTGCATCCCCCCACCCCCCCCCCTCGCCTGCCCCATCGCGTGCTTGGCTGGAACCGGCCAGCCTAGTGCGTGGCAGCGAAAATTCTTGTTGATAAAGTTTCAACCTCCGACTGGATTTTTGCTGGAACCACTTGTTGGGGATGTTACAAGCAGGGCGATTTGGCGATTTTTGCAGCAACTATGTTCTTTTTTTGCTGGAACCGATCCTAATTTTTGTTAGCATCTTGTTTTGATTTTGCTGGAAGCAGTTTAAAAATTGCTACCACGGTCTTTCAATTTTGCTGGAACCGATAATTTTTTCTACTTCAACCTAATACTGGAGATTTTTGTTGGTAAAGCTTCAACCTCTGGTTGGATTTTTGCTGGAACCGCTTTTGATTTTTGCTGGATCCAACATTTTTTATTTTGCTGCATATGCTAGGATCTGGGGCGGCGACGAACGGCGGCTGCTATGTGTTTTGCTGCATAGGTTTTTTTTTGCTGGAACCAACAATCGATTTTGTTACAACCAGCTGCAGCGGAGCTGGAAGCGGCGAGATTTTTTTTGTTTGTGACCTTTGGTGAGGGTGCATTTTTGCTGGAACTGTGATATATTTTTGCTGGGACGGTTTTTGGTTTTTGCTACTACCAACGAAACCCCTTTTTCGTTGTTGAAGCTCTTTTTGATGAACACGGTGGTGGAAGCCAGTTTCGGTGGCGAACTGAGACGGCGACGGCGGGGGCTGCTGCAACCACGGCGCCCATATGTTGGAACCAGCCGACGAAGAGCGTCAGGCCTGCAGCACGGTGGCGCATGTGGTGGTGCTGCAACGGGAAGACAAGGCAAGGCGGTGGCGCACGCGGCGGTGCTACAACCGGAAGACGAGGCGAGGCGGTGGCGCACGCGGCAGTGCTGCAACCAGAAGACGAGGCGAGGCGGTTGGCGCGGGCGGAGGCCGCGTTCTCGTCCTCTCCCTTTTTCCCGTGCGGGAGGTTGACGAAGGAGGGGAAGGGGGATTGATTTGACTTTTTTTAGAGAAAGGGGATTTGATCTGACGGGTATGAATGTACAGATCGAAGGGCCCTAGGCAGACCGGCCGAAAGTTTCGGCCCGGCGCGCCGGCGCCTATCACTGCCCAACAATAATAAAGCCGGGTACAATTACACACATACATGCGAAAACTATCAGAAAGACCGAGACATGGCAGATGTCCAGAAAACTTTGCGAAAATAACTCCACACAAAAGAATATTACAAACAAATTTATTGATACTCCCTCCATTCCACAGTGTACTGTCCCTGCGTTTCCGAAGATCCAAGTTTATAATCATAAATTTAACCAACGAGACCGACTGTGACGGAAGCAAAGATTATACCACCCCTGCACTACCGTTGTGGAATGGAGGGAGCATTGTTTTGTTTACAACATCTCCACTCGGCGCCCCATAGGCCGTCCGGATTGACGCCGGAACGGGCGCTATGGGGGGCATCGGGGCCAGATGGTCCCTATGGGGGGCGCCCGGGAGCGCCAATAGGGCGCATAACGCGCTGGGAACCAAGCCACAACGCGCACCCCTCCCCTTGGCGCTAATCTGGGCCGGCCCATGTGCGTGCCGGGACGCCGCCTGTTTTTCCTTCTTTTCCTTTTGTTTATTTCCTTTTTCAATATTTAAGGATATGAAAAGATTCTAAATTTCAGATAAAAATACGAATTTTGAATGAAATAATCATGAATTCAGAAAAATATTCATGATTTCAAAAAACCTTTTGGGAATTCAGAAAAAATCACAGTTCAAGAGAACGTTCATGAATTTGTAAAAAAATGTTCATGAATTTAGAAAAGATCATGATTTCAAAAAATGTTTGCTATTTCAAAAATTGTTCTCGATTTCAAAAAATATTCATGATTTCAAAAAATATTAATGATTTCATAAAATGTTTGCAATTTCAAAAAATGTTCGTGAATTCAGTAAAATGTTCACATATTTGTATAAAATGATCACGGATTTAAAAATATTTCATGATTTCAACAAAATTGGCCGTGAATTTAAGAAATGTTCATGATTAAAAAATTTCAAGATTTCGAGAAAAATGTTTCACGAATTTAAAAAAATATCCGTGATTTTATAGAAAATGTTCATGTTTGGAAAAAAATGATTGTGAGTTTTAAAAAATGTTCAGGGTTTCAAAAAATGAATCATGATTTATGATATTGTTCACGAATTTGTAAAATAAAATCATGACTTTAAAAAATGTTCATCATTTCATTAAAAAGTTTGCGAATTTAAAGAATATCCACAAATTTAAAAGATTTTTGGAAAATTAAAAAAAAAGAAACCAAAAAAGAATAAAAACCAAAAAAGAAAAACGTAAAGATAACAGAAAAGGAACAGAAAGAAATCAAAATTGAGAAAAATGAAAAGAAATAAAAAATCGAAATAAACCAGAAAATCCCGATTCAGGGAAGGTTCCAGAACCTTCCCAAAGGCCAAAATCGATTGGGGGTGAAACCCCGAAATGGGTTGGCCCATTGAAACAGCATCGCACGAGAGGGAGTACGCGCTAGGTCACTTCCAAGTGACGTACGCGCTATATAGGAGCGCACGGGGGCGCCCTCCCCACTCTCCGCCCTTGATGAGAGTTATGCGTGCCCTGATCAGTGCTGTCATGCCCAATATGTGGTCCTATCCTCGAGAAACTCGGAGGTCGCACCAAGGATAGAAGCGCATATTGAAGACGCTTTGCAAGGTAAATATCATTACATTGTACCATGTACAACATAGATAGGGATGCATACAAAGGCATACGCTCGCCACATGAATACATCAATACAAAAAAACATCATACAGAAGAGCAGAACCCGACTACGGATGAAAATAAATGAAAAACAAGAACGACATCCACCCTCCTAGCCTAGACTTTCGACCAGGAACCCATCCCTTGAAGAAGAAGAAGAAGAAGACCTGATGTTGTAGTAATCTGTGAGCCACGACGACTCAGCAATCTGATTACCATGGATATCAAGACTAGTAAAACTTAATGGGTTTGGAATGAATAAGTGGTGAGGTTGCAGCAAGCACTAAGCATTTGTATGGTGGGTAACTTACGAGTACAAGAGTAAGAAGAATAAACTACACATAATCGGTCGCATCTAGTAACGATCAAGAAGTGATCCTGAACTACTTACGAGTCAAGCATAACCCCGCTGTGTTCTCTTCCCGAACTCTCTCGAAAAGAGACGGTCACGGTTACACACGCAGTTGGTGTATTTTAATTAGGATTTAGTGTCAAGTTTACTACAACCGAATATTATAAATATCCCAGTCGCCACATAACTGCGGGTACGACTTCCGAAAAGATTTAACCCTGTAGGGGTGCTCCAGGTAGTCCATTATAAGTTACCACGCCATCCAATGAAGCATCCTCACACTGTGATAACACGATGCTTAAGGAATCCCGGTGGACAAGCCGCTCATCAAAGGTAAAACTAAAACGACAAGACCGCCCAATGTGCCGACAATCCCGATAGGAGCCGCATTTCTCGTTCTCAGGGCACAACCGGATGAGTCAATCTACGAGTAAAAATAGTCCTCAAGTTTCCGCATGGGGGTCCCGCAAGCTGCCCGTTGTGGACGAACACCATCGGCACTGGCCCACCTGCTTATGTTGAATTAAGAATACTCGGGTTCATGACGCCCTATGTATTAATCAATCAATTCAGTATTATTATGTTTGCAAATTTTAAAACCAAAGTTAAGCCTTGCTGGAAGAGTTTTATCCTAAAACTAGTGATCAAGGGGTCCCCATAAAACCCACACATGTTATGAGCGCTCATCAAGGAACATAAGACCGGTATGATGGAAATTAGGGTGGCATGAGTGGAGCAAAACACCAGGCAAAAGGTCGAGCCTTGCACACACAACCAAGTATATAGATGCATTAATTAAATAAGAAATATTGTGATATCCCATGATATCCATGTCCCAACATGGAATAACCTACATTGCACCTGTAACTAGCAACGCTATAAGAGGGGCTGAGCAAAGCGGTAACATAGCCAAACAATAATTTGCTGGGACGATGAAAGGTTAGAGGCTATTTCATGGCAATTTGGGAGGCTGACATACAATTGTTAGGGATCAAGACCTATCGATAATATCGAGACAACTAGCAAAACAAAGATAGTGGTGATATCCAATGTAATGGTCATCTTGCTTGAAATCCCGCTCGGAAAAAGATCTACACGTTAGCATGAGCAAAACGTTAAAGTTGGTACTGTTCTGAATTTAGCACAATGTTAAAGTTGTTAAACAGCAAGTTAGCATGCACCATGATAATCTACACGTTATTCTAGTCAAGTTATATATGTAGATCATTTAACAGATGGGCCCTCATTCCTCTTGCCGCCGACTGAACCGTCAGACGAGGGAAATGAGGGGACCAAAGGGGCGGCGTGTAGGGAACCTTGACGACGGCTAGGGTTGGGAGTCTTTTGGACGTTGGGTTTGTTGAAAAGATGGAGAGGTGGATCTATACTGTACTTATGTTTTTAAGAAAGCTCTTTCAAATTCTAAATTGAAAGTCATTCACGATTCATGTTCTAGACTTGACACTGATGTTCGCATTTTCTTGGATTTATTTCAGGCCGCCCGGCGATGTGCTTTCAGTGGGAGGAGACGTTCCGTCGGTTACGAAGACGTATGCGACAAACTTCGTCATCTGTACCGTGTTTAAGAAAAGGACACCGACAAGTCCCGAACGTCAGGATTTGACCATGGCAAATCGAACGATTTTTGTGGCAATTTATAATTTCCAAAAGAAAAGAAAAAAGCTCTTCCACATGTCAAAAGAAAAGAACTCTTCCAAATTTGAATTAATTCCCCGTGTGGACAAACAAAAGGAAAGGAATCACTCCCACTGGTCACGCGGGCCCACCAAACCAGCGGTCCCACATGTCATGCCCACACACCACGCCCAAACCCAAGTCCAACCCAAGTCCTGACCCGGTGTATAAACCCCGACCACCAAACCCTAGCCTTCCCCCTCTTTGATGCTCTTCGTCCCGCGCCAAGTAGCACTCGCCTCCCTACCCTCCGCCCCCGCCGCCGCCGCCGCCATGGCCAAGGAGGAGGCCAAGAAGGAGAAGAAGAGCAAGAGCAAGGGGGCCGCCGCCAAGGCCTCCCCCGCCCCCGACGCGCGGGTCCTGGCCGCCGTCGCCGCCTTCCTCGAGTCCAGCGGCCTCCCCCGCACGCTCGCCGCCCTCCAGTCCGAGGCCAACCTCGAGGTACGCCATGCCACCTCTCTCTCCCATACTCATCCGCGTGTATTGTCATTTCGGTGGACGATTATTAAGTCGGGAGGCTGTGAGTTGGCTGCTTCCAGGGAGATGCTTGGAGGTCGTCGCCGGTGAACCTGGAGGACGCGGTTTCCAAGTTGTTGGAATCAAGGTACCTCTGTCACGAGAGAGCCTTCATTGTTGTTAAATTGCTTCTGTTGGTGAGCCATGCTCCCCTGGAAACCGGAATTGCTGGTTCTTAATGCAATTTTGGTTGTTGTGTGTAGCACTTCTGCTCCAGGAGCTGACATTGCCCCGGCCAATGAGCAAGGTAGCTGCATCTTTGTTTGTTATGAGTTGTCCTGGTTTGGTGTAGACCCTGTATTCCCTTTTGATTGGTCCTCACCTGAATTTGTTGATGCAGAGAAAACAGATGATGCTGCAGCAGAAGAGAAAGGTGCGGGCAAGAAAAAGAAGAGCAAGAAAGGCGGTGCCGAAGCTCACGAGTCCGAGAGCAAGGCAAGTGAGCCCTCTGCCCCTGAAAAGCCCAGCGAGAAGGCGGATGATGAGACCAAAGAAAAGAAACGGAAGAAGAAGAAGGATAGCTCATCGGCGGGGGATGATGGCGATGCAAATGCTGTAGTGAAGGCTGATGATCAGAAGACTGATGGCAAGAAAAAGAAAAGCAAGAAACAGGAAAATGATGAGGATGTTGAAGCTAGACTGGAAAATGTGGAACTAGCAGTAAAAGCCAAGTTTGAGGCGGCGGGGAAACTCAAGGTTGATAACAAGAAATCTGGAGCGGATGAACCTAACGAGAACGGTTTGAGTGATGGTGCTCCTCTGGATAAGGGGAAGAAAAAGAAGAAGAGTAAATCAACTTTGGAGACCTCAGATAAGACTGATGCAGGAACTGCACCTGCTGAGGCCGAGGTGAAATCTAATGGTGCCAGTGAAAATAGTGATGCTGTAGGAGAAGGGAAAGATGTCAATGAGAAGAAAAGTAAAAAGAAGAAAAAGAAGTCAGGTTCTGAAGAAAATGTTCAGGTAGAAGATAAACAAGTTGCAGGGAAAGATTCAGCTCCCAAACCAGATGATGAAAACAAGACTGCAATGGACATTGAGAACGGAGAAGATGGAAAGGCTTCAGCTGATGATGCAGTTGTTAGCAAGAAGAGGAAACTGGAAGAAGTTGAAGGAAGCAACCCCCCTGCCAAAGAAGATATCACTGCCACCGAAGATGATATGAAGGAGCCCAGCACCGCATCGAAATCAAATAAAAGGCAGAAACTTTCTGAGGTATGATGTTTGCTGCCTCTCCAATTGCGTGTGATGTTTAATATCTCTCCAACTTCTTTGAGCATTGCTTGTTTGTCAGTTTGTCACGTCACAGTTAATCACCCTGACAGTTGAAAGTCTCAACCGTATTTTCTGGTAGCTTCTTACATTCTCTTACATGAAACCTTATTTAGTCTTCTTATATATTATGTAGGTAATTGTATCTATTAACATTATCATGCTAAGTCTGTACATATTTGTGTTAGAATTTGTATATATATTGCTAATACCGAAAGTACTTATTATTTTTGTTGTTGTTCCTGTTATTATTACTGTTATTGTTATTATTTTGTACCAAGAAATATGTTTCAGTTGGAAGCTACCAGTAAGTAAAAGTTCACTACCCAAGAGCCTGATGTGACCATTGACCAGTGGTACTTACTATGATAATTTTCTAGGGCTTTTAGGATATGCTGACCTCCTAGTATTGATAATTATCTTTTGCTTGAGCTTCTGAAGATAAAGCTTGCATAAGCATTCTGAGAATTGGCTAGATCTTGATTATCCATGTCTTCTTCATTCACTGCAGCCTAAAATTGCATTCCAACGGGTAAAGACTGAAGGTATTAAATTTGCTGATGAAAGACTACAAGATAATTCATATTGGGCCAAGGTACTTACTGTTGGAAGATATCTCCCTGAGGTTTATTGATCATAAGCTCATAGCAATTCGAGCATTTCTCAAGGATGCTAAACTTGCTTGGTTGATCTGTACTTATCTTCTCACAGGGTGGTGCTGACTCTGGGTACGGTGCAAAGGCACAGGAGATTCTTGGACAAGTTAGAGGAAGGTTGAAGACTTGCTCTTGTTTTCTTCGTATTTTGCTGAATTCCATACTGCTGAACACGTTTTCATGATTGGTGTTCAATTCTTTTTGCAGGGATTTTAGGCATGAGAAGACCAAGAAGAAGCGCGGAACCTACAAGGGTGGGTTCATTGATCTACAAACCCACTCTATTAAGTTTAACAATTCAGATGATGAGTAATCGCGTCATTCGTGCAAGTCGTGCGGCGTTTCCCATTCTTACCCTCGTTACTCGGTCAGTCTTGCTGAAAGGAAGAAGTGAAGGCATGCCTGCTTTGCAGCGAAGAAGCAAAAACATTGAATTGTTGTATCCTGCCCTTTTTGTTATGCTGCATGCTCTGTTAAGTCATCAGAATTTTGTAATGGACTCAGTGAGACGTACCATTTTCGCCATGCCAATGGGAAATGAAATATTACCACTCCCTCCGTCCCATAATATAAGAACGTTTTTTACACTAGTGTAGTGTCAAAAATGTTTTTATATTATGGGACGGAGGGAGTACATAGTATCGTTTTACTCGCTGTCGTGCCTCTTGCTGCACCTGCCAGTCCCTGGTTTGCTGCACTCTTTTACATCAGACTGATCAACTTTTAACTGAGGCTGTTATTTTTGAAAGAAAATATATTCTATTTTCATTTTATATTTTGAAAGGAAACCAGGGACAGGTGTAGCTAGAGGATATAATGTTATATTCTGTTAGTACTAGCAGGATATAATTTTTCAATCTAACAAGAGGACATACTGTTTTTCAGCTTACAAGAGATTTTCTTTTTAGAACTACAAGAGGATATAATTGAGCATCATGTATTACCTGCATGAGCAGCTAGGTCAGGCGTGATCAGTTGGATTTGATGTCCCATTTTGAAACATTACTGCATAGTACTCTGTTTTAAACTTTTCAGACACCGCCCAAAATAGTGTGAAAAGACATTTCTACCCCTGTGTCAGTTTGAATTTCAAATTACGTTTGTGATGAACCAATGGGAAGCACATCCGGATCCGGAGCGTCAGTGCCCGTCCGGCCGCGGCAGGTTGCTGCTGCTGACAGGTCGAAGGCGAGCGAGCGGGTGAAGGGGAATGCGACAGAGCGACTTACACCGAGGTCCCCCCCCCCTCCCCCCACACGATGCCATCGCCACTCGCTCACCACAGGTCGAAGGTGAGCGAGCGGGTGAAGGGGAATGCGACAGAGCGACTGACACCGAGGGTATATTTGGAAAACACGGAAATTCCATAAACGTGGCCGAACGTGATGGTCGACGTATAAAGGGTCTTATAAAAGTAAACGGAGGGAGTTGCATTTTATTTGTGGCACAACTGGGCTACAAAGCATGTCTCCCTGATTAACCGTTAGTACAGACTGCACCCTTTCTACTACTTCAAAGAAAATGCAAAGCTCTCTGTCCCTGATTTACTGTTAGTACAGACTACTACTCTTTTATACCACAGAAAATGCGAAGCCATCTGTTTGAAGTGAGGTTATTAAATTTCAAAAAGAATACATTATATTATGGAGCATCATGTATTAGCTTTTTTTAGAACAACATCATGTATTACAGTATTAGCTTTTTTTAGCAGACATCTTTTTTTTTTGTGGAGAAACAGCAGACATCATGTATATTAGCTAAGCTGCATGAGCAGCTGGGCCAGGCCATCAAGGCATCATAAGGTTGCTTCGGTGTGCTAGGTGGGCTGGGCCTTGGGCTAAGTTGGTCCTCCATTTGCTTAGCCCATTGCCCAGTACAGCACGCGCACAGAGGGCCCAATCCACACGTCACAAAGGGTCAAAGCTGCAGTCTCCACACAGAGACAGAGGGAGAAGAAGCAGAAACAGAGCTGATTGCTGTGAAGAGAGTGCCTCTTGTCTGTTGCCTGCCATGATGACCACAGCAACATTGGAGAAAACTCCATGGCAATGATGGTGGTAATGATGATGGTTGCATCAGCATCCATCTGAGTGGCCTTATCTTTGAACAGCCTGACCCAGTTCAAATTCAGTCAAGATAAACTTGAGCTGATCCCACTGCTGCTGCTGCTGCTGGTCCAGTCCAGTCCAGTGCTCCACTCAAACACTCAATCCATGGCGGTCAAGATCCTCCCAGACCAAAGCCAGGCAGGAGGAGATGTGCCGCTGCAGCAACCTACCTAGCACAGTAGCCATTGTAGCTAACAGTGTCTAGCACACACAACCTGTGAGGCTGTGGCCTAACCTATGGAAACCTAAGACAGGTCACCTCCAAGGTGCGTACATGTCGTGTATTGACATGCTGCGTGTACTGTGGCCATGCGGCCATGCCCATGCCTGGTCTGCCCCCTGTAAGAATTGCCTTCTCTGCTCGTGCATGCATGCTTCGTGCTTGTGTGCAAGCTTACAAAATCTCAATGCAGAGAAAGTTTTTCTTTTGGATTTCATGGAGGTTTCTCTCTCTACCTACCTCTCTTGGAGGAGCCTTGGTTTTAGCACAGGTTTTGTGAAGCAGAGAGAGGGAGAGACAGAGAGAACAGCGAATGGAGATTACTCATGTCATCATGCCAAAGCATTCAAAGGAGCTGAAAGACTAGAGAGCATTCACGCATCCTGATGAAGATGCTGTACATCCTGGCCCGTGAGTGCACCCATGTCTTTCTCCCTGTCAGGGATCTCCTTTGGGTTTCACAAAAGAAAGAAAGAGGTTTTTTTCTTCTCTCATCTGATTGGACTCATCCTATGCCTCCTCGTCTACATATACTGCTGTCAGTTCCATACATATATATCTATCTAAAATAAAACATTTCCAAGCGGCGCGTGCAGCTGCACACGTACTGCACGCACAGTTTTTCTTTAATTCTCTACCAATACCATTCAGGAGGTACTGCAAGAAACAAAGAATCCATTGAAACTCCTCTGAAGAACTGTTTGCAACAATGCAGAGAAAGAAAAGAGGTGTGAAGAGGAATCCATTCAAACCCTGAAGAACTGTTTGGTCATCTGATCCGGTGACTTGTACCTCACAAAACTCTCAACAACTGCTGCTGCTGCAGCAGCTGGCCTGTACCTCACACATCACCATAACTGCCGCATGCCACAACAGTACAGCACGAGGAGGACTTCATCTGCTGCAAGCAAGCAAGACTGCTGGCTACTATAGCTAGCTAGATTGAGTGGGGTTTCCAACATGTACGTACGTGCGTACTACAAATGCAGACGTACACCTTTTGCAGATCTCTTTCCCTTGGATTGCAAGCAAGCCAAAGCCAGTGGTGACTGCTATGCATGCCACAGGTCAGGCCATTCGTCTGCTGATACTGTACAAAACTATGCCCCAAAAGTCATGATCGCGTCTGCTGCCATTCAAATGCTGGCATAAAAGGGCACACCTAACGTATTTAGGGCATGGACACTTTGGAATGATTAGCATTCTTAAAAGCATAGCATCCCACAAGCTCTAAATGATTAACTAGTCCTCCATGGTGCCATGGCAGAAGAAGAAGCATTATGTTGACTAGCAGCACTAGCTGTGGTACTAAGATGTCCTCCAATTTGAACCAAGCAGGTTTGGCGCCAAAGTCCATCCCAGGAGACAAATTGGAATTTCCCATGGCACCTACTGTTGAAACTTATCATCCTTGGGGCAAGCACTCCAATTCACATGAATATTTGCAGGATGGTGACATCAAGCGTTGGGCAATGTGACCTAAAAAAGCACAGCAGACATTAACAACTGTAAGGGCTAAATAAACTACACTACATGGGTGTGGCTAACTAGAAGGAACAGGACAAGAAACCACAGGAGTGTGTCACCTTATATTAATATTATTTATTAAAAAAAGGTCTGTTTAGTAACAGAAATGTGTTTGATGGACAGAGGCTAATATTGTGTGTTTTTCTTAGGGAAACTGATAATGTTGTGTGTGGGGGGGAGGACATGAGCTGATGGCCTTGCTAAGCCCAAGAGGAAAAAGGTGAGGCTAACCTGTGGTTTGTGTCCTCTTAGGAGGAGCAAATCAGTTAACAAAGCAGGCTTTGCGTGGGGGTTTGGGCTTTGGAGTCTTCTCTCCCTCGCTTTTCTTTGTGGCTTTATCTTTGAGGGTGTGCATGGGGGTCTGGTGATGGATAGGGTGGGCGTGCACTAGACTAGAGGGGATTTTAGTACAAACATATATAACAATTCAAATATTTCAAATAATTCCCATGTCACTTAGAGAATTTGAAATGGTGTGTAAATAACTAAATATCAGCTCCTTGAGACTCCAAGTCAAGGATTTCAGCCAGCCAAATACATCTAAAAATACAACAACTTAAGAAATGCTTTTGTGTCATCAAGTTGCAAGCCACTGCCATTTTCTGCATTTGCACCGTCTTGGAAAATAAATTTCGATAGATAATTCATACTATAATATATTTCTGAATTTAACAAATAGAAGGATTTTTTTTTGAATATGTAAATATGTAGAGAGCAGTACTTTTTAAAGATAAATTAATCAACGATTTTACACTGCCAATTCTATTGTTGACAAAAGATGTTGTTAGTAAGAGGTAGGGTGGGCATGAGGTAGACTAGAGGGGGTTTTACTACAAACGTAATAAATAATTGAAATAATTCACATGTCTCTTAGAAAATTTGAAATGGTGTGTAAATATCATCTCCTTGAGACCCCAAGTCAAGGATTTCAAGCAAGCCAAATACCTCTGAAAATACAATAACTTAAGAAATGCTTTCATGTCATCCAATTGCAAGCCAATGCCATTTTCTGCATTTGCACCGTCTTGAAAAATAAAACTTCAATAGATAATTTGTACTATAATATATTTCTGAATTTTAAAAATAAAGAATTTTTTAATATGTAAATATCAATGTGAATGTGTAAAGAGTAGTATTTTGTAAGGATAAAATTTGTCAACGATTTTCACACCGCCTATTCAGATGGTGATAAAAGATAAGTATCTCTACTCTATAAAATTCTCAGTTGCGGATGACGGTGTGTCTGCCATCCGTCATTTCTAACCATTAGATCTGCATCTAACGACCATGAGATAACTTGTGGCCTTTTTGCAACAATAGCCCACTTCTCTGCTCCAATTTGCAGAAAATCCCTTAGTATATATCTTGAAACCAACCACATCCCTTCCTCACCTCATGACAACAGCCCGAGGAATATATTTTGAGTGAAATATAATATATTTTTAGTGAACAAGTATTATTCTACTTCGGATCTGTTGCAACGTATGGGCACATTGCTAGTCATTGATGAAAACTAAGAGCAACTCTAGCAGAGTCGCCTTATGTCCCTGATTGTTAAAATAATTGTCAATATGGTGTTTTGGCCCAAAATGACACTCTAGAAGAGTTGTCATATGCCTCTTGGTCGTCACAGTTTATGAAGCTCACTCAAAAATGAGCTTGCAGCCTCCATATTTGGAGGCTATGGAGGTCCACTATAGAGCTCGCTCCAAACCCATCTGTCAGTGAGGGAGGAAAGTTTCAGCTTCGCAGTCATCGTGTTGCGTGCGAGATTTGAAGCAGCTTGACCTCACACTCACCATCGGCAAACGGGCACCGACCTCGCTCCCTCATCTTCCCATGGCAGCTCATCGGATGGCCACCACGCGACATCATCTCCTGACTTGCATGTGAGCAAGCTGGGAGGAGCCATGTGGGCAGCCGGGAGGCGTGTGAGCAGGCCGCCACAACATTCTCACCGGGAGATGCACCCTTTGGCCGCCCATCGACAACCGCCTTCCTTCTCGCCACCTGACTCCTTAATGGCGCATGCGGCGGCCCATAAAAGACCGACGCCCACTGCTCTATCACTTTAATCCTCTCTCTGGCGCCTCTCATTCTCATCTTGACCGCCTCCAATCCACCACACGCTTTCTCATGAATGGTGCACCTGCAGGAGCTATGCCTCCTCTTCAGTTTTGATGATGAGGTGAAGGAGGAGCAGCCGGATCCCCTTGTCAAAGATTGGGCTAACTATGAGGTGGCCAAAGAGGCGTGGCGACAGAAGGGGGCGGAAAGAGAGCAGTGGATTTGAGATCCCGCACCCGGCCTACCACCAATATCAATGGATGGCCGGCCTCGGTCGACACCACTAAGGAAGGGCAGGTCTAGGACTCTACGGCCGATGCACATTTCTCGGCAATGGAGGCCCATCTTGCCTCATTCTATGTTGATTGTGGTGGTGGCGGTTACTGTGGCCGTGGTCATGGCCATATGGGAGCTAGTTAATTAATTATTTAGCATGGCTTAACTAATTTTCTGCCCCCGCTTATAAGAATGAAATTGCTTGTTGAATGTGTTCTTTTGAATTTTTAATTCTTGGGTAGGGACGTATGATCCAATGACAGGTGCGCCCTACTTGTAAGAAAGATTGCGAAAGCCTGGGAAAGCCTTGGCAGCCTTCAAATCCATATGGAGCTATGGCCACTCTGCTAGAGTTGCTCCAAGGGGTCCCTTTGATTAGAAGATCTTCGTAGGACCAATGGAGGATTATAATCGTTAGGATTTTTTTTTCTATGTTGATTTCTGCATCCACATGATATTTTCCTAAGAAATTACTGCATTGCATTTCAAAGAGAAAATTGCATCCACCGCAACCTCATGCAAGTAATTTTTTGTTTTTCCATGGTTCAATCGAAGACGAACACACTCTCTAGGATTTGAGCGGACATGCCACCGCATTCCTCGTTTTCCCATTCATGTGTGTTTTGTTGTGCCGCGAACAACAACAAAAAAAAGGCTCTTAATTGGTATACTAGTATTTCGTAGGAATCAACAGAATTCAAAATTGAATCAGAAAATTCATAGTGCAGTCAGCCGCTGGGCGTGGTCGGACACGGCGCTCGAGCCGGAAATGCTGCGATCCGTCAGGTACCGAGTTTGGCCGTGCGCACGTCGCGCCCGATGTCAGGCTGCCGCAGTATTCACACGGCGGCCATGCCGCCGCCGCTTCGTGCTGGATGAAGGACGAAGCTGGGCGAGGCAAAAATAACGCGAAATAAAAATAGAAAATACTGTATACTACTAGTAGAAACACGAGAGGCTGGAAAGATCCGGCGCGCGTAGCGTAGAAAGGAGCGACGGCACGCGCGTGGTCTACTGTACGTTCGTGCGTGCAAGTCTACGAGCTACGAGCTGCAGCTCGGTTCGGCGTGCGCACTGCTTCCCCCCACGCGCCCCTGTCCCGACAGCGTCCGTCCGATCCGGCGACGTGTCGATCGCACGGCCCAGCGGCACGCGCTCCCCCCGCCTCCTCGTCGCCAAGCGCCACGTGCCTCCCTCCCTCCTCCGGTTATATAAAAGCCCGCTCTCCCTCGGCGCAGCACGCTTGCTGCTTCATTCAACAACCAGCACCTGCTCTGCTCTGCGCCGCTCCTCCCACCCCAGAGAATTAACAAAGCAATCTTATCCTGCCTTTGCTCCACTTGCAGCACCAGCATCAGCATCAGTATCAGAGAGAGAGGGAGAGTGAGGGAGGGGCACTGTCACCATGGAGTATGAGAGGATACACAAGGTTCAGGTAGTAGTCATTTTCTTTGCTCGGTGTGTTCATTCATCTGTGTTCATCCATGGCGGTGTCCAAGTCATCTCTCATGCATGCTGTGCTGCTAGCAGCATTTCGGTTTTTACCCACAGCAAGGCTCTTTCGGGGGGGTCTCCGTATTAGTATCTCTGTTCATGAGCTACTAGCACTGTGTGGGTCAAAGCATTGGGCGCTGTGGTGCATTGCCCGTTTATGGGGCTTTGGATTGGATTTGTTGTCCTCCCATGGGTAACATGGCAGGCACTACACAAACACTATAGTATAGGGTCACCTTCTTTTGTTTCTTGTTGTTTTGTTTTTCTTCTCTCCCTTTCCCTGTATGGCCATGCTTTGCTGCTCCATGTTCAGTCTCCGCAGTGAGTGAGTGAAGAGGTTCACTCTGCTCTGCTCGAGCAATCGCCCTTCAATGGCAGCTTCGCCAGCAGCAGCGGAGCAGTCAACCCCTCCCTCCTCTGCGGAGGAAATCAAGGCACAGATTTCTGCAGCCAATCCGTCACCACAAATTCCCACACATTCATATCAGTTTTAGCACTGAGATTAACAGCAAATTTACTTCTGCTTTCAATTCCTTCCTGATTATAATGTGTTAGTGCCCCTAATTTTGATTTGTGTGCGTGTGCGTGCGATTGGGATGCAGATGGGGGTCATGTCTCCGACGAAGCTGAGGATGAAGCTGCTGGGGATGGGATCCCATCCCCATCCCCATCCCCACGGAGCCGCCAACAAGGACGAGGCGGCCAGCAGGTCGCCGTCCAGGCTCCACGCCGACGACCACCCCAAGAACAGCCTCCTGCCGCCCCAGGAGCTCGACGAGGGCTCCTCGGAGTACCCCAAGGACCGTTCGGACTCTTCCTCCCGGTCGCGCTCCAGCGGGAGCCACGGCAGGTCTGCTGCTCACTCCGGCAATGGCGGCGGCGGCAGCTTCGAGTTCCACATGGAGGAGAGGGCGGCGGTGGCCGGGCTCGGGCCCTTCTTCAGGCAGGTGCCCTCCAAGTGGAACGACGCGGAGAAGTGGATCGCCGGGAGGCACGTCGTCCACTCCAACCCCATCTTCTCCAAGAAGGCCGCCGCCGTGCACGGCCACAACGGCGTCGGCGGAGGCTGCGTGCGCGTCGCGCCGGAGTCTGCGCCGCTGCCGTCGGACGCGAAGAAGGCGAGCGGCGGCAGCGCGCTAACAGAACTGCCGAGGTCGCCTTCTCCGTCGTCGTCGTCGCTGTCCTCGGTGACCGGGCCGGCGAGCAAGCAGCGTCGCGACACGAAGCTCCGCACCCAGGTGGGCGCCCCGGCGGCGGCGCAGTCGTCGTCGGTGTCGATGAGGGACGTCGGCACGGAGATGACGCCGATCGCCAGCCAGGAGCAGTCGAGGAGCGGCACCCCGGCCGGCGCCGCCACGCCGTCCCTCAGCCCGCTCTGCTCGGTGCCGGCCTCGCCGTCCGCGTCGGAGCGGGAGCTGCAGATCAGGACGCGCCGCGAGATCGCCGCGCTCGGGCTGCAGCTGGGCAAGATGAGCATCGCGTCCTGGGCCAGCAAGGAGGATCGCATCCGCACCTCGCCGGAGAAGAGCGCCGGCGAAGAAGACCAAGCCAAGAAGGAGGAGTTCGAAGCTCGAGCCGCGGCATGGGCAGAGTCCAAGAAGTGTAAACTTGCATCAAGGCACGAACAAAATCTCAACATTTACTCGCCTAATTGTTTCATTCAAAAACACCATTTTCTTCCGAATCTTATGATGTTTTGCTCATGATGATGGTTCAGATATCAGAGGAAGGAGGTGAAGATACAGGAATGGGAGAACTGCCAGAAATCCAAATTCGAAGCCAAGATGAGGCATGCAGAGGTCAGCTCCCATCTGAATTTCTGAACTTGTTACATCGTCCTGAAAAAACTGTGAAACTTTGATCATGCATTGTCGTATCAATTTACAGAATGTACTTCTGCAAACTTCATTTCAGGTGCAGGCCGATCAAATGAAGGCGCGGGCCAAGAACAGCCTGACCAAGAGGCTGTCCACATTGAGCCACAAGGTGGAGGGAAAGCAGGCGAGGGTCGAGGCGAGGCGGAACCGGCGGGCGGTCCGGCTGGCCCGGCAGGTGGAGCGCATCCGGAAGACCGGCCGCGTGCCGTCCCGGTTCCGGTGCTGCAGCTGGTTCCTCTGCTGAAAACCAAGCAAATTTCAGATTGCCTCTGAAATGCAACCTGACTGAAGAAGAAGCCTGAAGGTCTCAGTGCAAGCCTCTGGGACAAGATGTACATGATATTATTTGAATCAATGTGGTGTAGCTGTTGCTTTGCTCTGTAGTCTGTACAATCTGAATTGCTGTGACCTGAGCTACAGTGGCATGTTGCCATTGTTAACATGAGCTAATGCTAATGGCCTGCTGACTGATGTACTGAGAACTTGAAATCATCGTTTTTTTTTTCACTTGGTAATAACTGTAGAAAAAGGAAAAATATGACATTTTATCAAGGAAAGATGTATGTTAATTGGTCAGCTCCAGGGTGGAATCTGGCTTGCTTGCTGCTTTGCCATAACCCATTTTGGTCTGGGACTGCATTAGCCCATGATAGCTCAAAATGAAAGGAAAAAAGACTAGCTAACACAAAGATAAACCTTCAAGAATTCACCACAATATTCAGACTAAGATGTTCGAGCACTCCTACACGTCAGCCCCCATGCGGCTGAACCTCCACGCCGGGTCTCCAGTTGGCCTAACGGCCCACGCTCCTCGTGCGCACTACGTGCGCTTGCACGTCCTGCATGTTGTAATCTCTCCCTCTCTCTCGCTGTACTCACCCGCTGTACTGCTATATAAGCCCGTTGAGGCCATGTAATACATGTGTGAGAGATACATACACCTTTCTCGAACTTGTAATTTTTCCACATTTCTGGCTGCAACTTAATGTTTCCAAATTTCTTGTGAAAAAATTCATTGCCTCTTTGAATCGCAGGATTTTGAAAATGTAGGAATACGAAAAATACATGATTGAAATGACATGTCCTATTGAATCATGTAGAATTAGAAAACCGTAGGAATTTTAGACCAAGCAGTGTTTGGTACCACATGAGAAACAAAGAAATTGAGCAAAGAGCTTACAGTGGATGGAAAATTTCTTCCAAAATAGTGTGCAAAGCAATCCTTACAAACTTTTTCTAATGTTTCCGTTCCTAAGGATTCAAATCCTCCAAAAATTCTATGGAATTACTTTGAATCAAAGGAGCACTCCGAATAAGGTCTGAGTAGTAGTTAGCAAATTATCATTCGTAGGCATCCTATGCAGGAGTCAGACAACATTAGTAGTACCACCACATGCCTGGTGCTGGCTAATAGGGACATAGGGTGGTATTTGGCCCCTCAATAGCCTAGCCCTTTTGGCATGCATGGAACCATGATTTGTTCTAACACACATAACAATGTAACCACCTCCTTGAATCATGCTAGCTGACATGGAGTTAGGCAAATTGAGAGGTCAAACCCTACAAATAGGACACTATCTTTGACTTGCACACGATGCATCTAACCTTAGGATGGAATCTGGCTTGCTTGCTGTTTTACCGTAAGTCATCTTGGTCTGGGCTACTGGGGATTAATAAGCTTTCTAGGGCTTATGGCAACTCTAAATTGGGAAAATATAAAAATTTCAGAGGCAAAACCTGGAAGCGGCCAATCAGAATATTTGGACTTGAGACCTCTTTTGAAACTGAAGACCATCCCTCCCATTTCTCATGGCAACTTAACCCTTTTAATTATTATTATTTTCGCGGGAAAAACTTTTGATCTATTCATCAATTGTCGTGGCAGTACGAAGAACAACATAAGTAATACAAATTTTATTCCATCTTCAGGGAGTCGCGCCTCCTCGCTTTTCTGAGTAGGACACAAACGCTAACCAGACAAAAAAGACCTATAAAACAAAGCCCTTCCACCAACAAGGGTCGGATCCATCATGTCTCCATGGCCCCGAGGCCACAAATGACGAGGCAGATTGGCGGTGCCACCGACGGGAGATAGGGAAAGCCGTCGCCTTATTGCTTCAAGTCGCCAATGAAGGGGTACCGTAACTGACTCGTTGTCCCCCTTTCGAATTCGATATCTCTAAAGAGTTGATCTCCAATTATATTTAATTCTCTCAACATGTAACCTTCCATCTCATCAAATGTGCCACATCAACATCAACCGACACTATTTTTAGCCCATGCAGACCCCAATTTAATTTTTGCGGCTGCTACTGCCCAGCGTACATGCATACTCTTTTGCTTGCACACAATGTAAGTACACAACATTTCTATTTTCTAAAAATAGCTTTTGATTCAGGTCATTTCCTTCATACACAATTCATCTTAAATTAAGCTTTGAATTTTCGTGCTAGCACACGGGAGAGATGCCTAGTTACTAGAGTTGAAAATTCACAAACCCGTAGCCACAAGAGTGATTAATTTTTTTTGTTATGTGAATGCTGTGGATTTGAACCATCAATAAATCAACCGATGGTTCTTGGTGTGGGTTGCGGCTTTTTCCATTAGGGAAAAAAAAGAGGGGCGCACATTATTTGAAAAACCTCGACTTTTCATCAGAATTGTGATGAACCTCTTCGTCGAGTATTGAGCTAGTGATAAGAATTGGATCTAGGTGTCAAGTCTTAGTGCAAACAATAAACATTACCGGTGTAAAAGTAAAAAAATTACGTGTGCACTTTAAACACCATTAGAATTGCAGCTCTTAATTATTTCCCCATTCTAAGGCCAGCATGCATTTTTGAGTTTTAATTTGATCATAAAATAAACCAATAAAAATTGTGCACCATATCCCCGTAAAATATTTGTGTACTCCCTCTGATCCATATTAATTGTTATTGATTTAGTACAACAATTAATATGGACCAGAGAAAGTACCATAAAACAAATATACTATTGAAAACTTTTGCGAACCCGCTATGTACTCAATGGGCAAGTAACATCCTCGTAGCCCCCGGAAGGAGGGGCCAGGGATCTTCACCATACACAAAAGATCAGTAACATCACGAACAAAAAATGTTAAGAAAAGAAGAAACATAAAAGGGATCGCCAAACCGATCGCCCGAACCATACTCCTACGCGCCTCTTCTCCAAGAAAAGTCTAGGGTTCCCATGCCTCCCGCCGGCGCCACCTTCGGTCTGCCTCGTCTCCGGTGGCCTTAGGGCCATGTCGGCGCGGTGGATCTCGGCCCTTGACGGTGGGAGGGCTCTGTTTTCATTTGTTCCTTCGCGTTTTGTTAGGGTTTGTGTCCTTCTCAGAAAGACGAGACGACGACGGCTCACTAAAGATGGAATAAGGTTCTCCCCGCCCGGCCCCTGTCTCGATGGTGTCTCTAGCATCGTCGGTCGGCGTGTGGGGATGTGTCTCCGACTGATCTGTCCTTGGTGGATTTGCTCGGATCTGGTCATAGTTCGTCTACATTCATGTGTTTTCAGGTTGGATCCTTCTTATGTACGCCACTCTTCATCAATGCTTCTAGTTGTATGTCATGATTAAAGATAAATAGATTAAAAGTTTTCTAAAAAAAAGATCGCCAAGAGGGTATGCAATGCAATGCGGCCCATTTGTTCAACTCTACCATCATCTTTTAACACTTTTGGCAAGAAAATCATCAAGAAGAAAATAATAAAGGGAAGAAGAAAATAATAAAGGGTTAAAAAAATGTTTTGGATCACCAAGCGCATATGTCATGCGCTCTAGCTGGTTGGTGGCCCATATTGGGGTGATTTCAAATTCCATAATTTTTGGTTCGCTGAGTGCACGTACCGTGCACGGGACCACCAGCACACGAGTCTCCTCGTGCTCGGGGTGTGCCTCCATTCGGCACGCCATTCCTGTTCTCGCAGCTTATTTGAGGAGGAGATCGCCTCTTCGGCTCTCCGGTATGGGACTAAACAAACAGAATGGACGACGAATGCACGAAAGTCGCCTTCCACTTTCAGTTTTGACGCCGTGCTGGGCTTCGTTTCGACAGAGTGTCCCCGTCTCCGAACTCGGGGACTGCTTGAACGGGCGGAACTGTGGGCCTACTGACTAATGTCTGGAGCACTTGGAATCATCTTTTCCATTTTTACTTCGTGTAGTACTACTTGTAGAAACAGGGTTCATCAAGAAAGGAAAATACTAGTATATCAATTGTCCAGTTCCAGAATGAGCCTGGCTTTGCTAGCTGGCTGCTGCTTTGCCATAAGCCATTTTGGACTGGGCGTCCATTAGCCCATGATAGCTCAAAATGAAAGGGGAAAAAAAGCAAACACAAAGATCAACCTTCAAGAACTCACCACAATATTCAGACTAAGACACCTTTCTCAAACTTGTAATTTTTTTTCACATTTCTAGCCGCAACTTAATGTTTCCAAATTTCTTGTGAAAAAATTCATTGCCTCTATTGACTCGCAGGATTCTCAAAATGTAGGAATAGAAAACATACATGATTGAAATGACATGTCCTTTTGAATCCTGTAGAATTAGAAAACCATAGGAATTTTAGACCAAACAGTGTTTGATACCACATGAGAAACAAAGAAATTGAGCAAAGAGCTTTCAGTGGATGGAAAATTTCTTCCAAAATAGTGTGCAAAGCAATCCTTACAAACTTTTTCTAATGTTTCCATTCAAATCCTCCAAAAATTCTATGGAATTACTTTGAATCAAAGGAGCCCTCGGTATTCCGAACAAGGTCTGAGTAGCATAGTTAACAAATTATCATTCATAGGCATCCTAAGCAGGAGTCAGACAACATTAGTAGTACCACCACATGCCTGGTGCTGGTTAATAGGGACATAGGGTAGTATTTGGCCCTTCAATAGCCTGCCCTTTTGGCATGCATGGAACCGTGATTTGGTCAAACATACTTAACAATTTAACGACCTCCTTGAATCATGCTAGCTGACATGGGGCAAATTGGGAGGTCAAACCCTACAAATAGGAAAAAATCTTTGACTTGCACACGATGAATCTTACCTTAGGATGGAATCTTGCTTCCTTGCTGTTTTACCATAAGTCATCTTGGTCTCGGCTAGTGGGGATTAACAAGCTTTCTAGCGCTTATGACAAGTCTAAATTGGGAAAATATAAAAAATTCAGAGGCAAAACCTGGAAGAAGCCGGCCTGAATATTTGGACAGGAGACCTCTTTTGAAACTGAAGACCACCCCTCCCATTCCTCACTGAAATTAACCCTTTTAATTACTATTATTATTGCGGAAAAAACTTTTGATTTATTCATCAATTATCTTGGCAGTACAAAGAACACCAGAAGTAATACAAATTATATCCAGGTCCGTAGATCAGCTAACGACGACTACAAGCACTGGAGCGAGCCAAAGACGCATTGCCGTCATAGCCCCTTTCACCGGAGTAAGGCAAATCTTGTTGTACTAGATAGTCCAGAAGTCCTGCTAAAATCCCACATGACCAGCACCCCAGAACAGGAACCGTTGTCGATGAAAAGAAGCGATAAGAAGGATTCAACTTGTAGACACAAGAGCGTATACGAACGAAGACTAGCTCCAAGCGGATCCACTGGAGGCCAACGCCGACCGAATCCCGCGATATTAGCCGGAGACAAACCTCCACATGCCCTCCGGTGAGCACAGACGCACCATCATGACGGTGGCTAGGCGAGGAGGACCTTATTCCATCTTCAAGGAATCGTCGCCTCCTTGACTTCCTGAATAGTACACAAACCCTAACCAATCAGAAAAGACCTAAAAAAATAAAGCCATCCCACTAACAAGGGTCGTGATCCATCATGTCTCCATCGCCCCGAGGCCACAAAAGACGAGGCAGATCGGCGGTGCCGACGACGAGAGACAGGGAAACTCGTCGCCTGTTTGCTTCAAGTCGCCAATGAAGGGGCACAGTAACTGACCCATTGTCCCCCTTTAGAATGCTCTTTCGAATTCTATATCTCTAATAGTTGATCTTCAATTATATTTAATTCTCTCAACATGTAACCTTCCATCTCACTAAATGTGGCATGTTTAACATCAACTGACACTAATTTTAGCCCATGCAGACCGCAATTTAATTTTTGCAGCTGCTACTGCCCAACGTACATGCATACTCTTTTGCTTGCACACAATGTAAGTTACACCACATTTCTATTTTCCAAATATAGCTTTTGATTCAGGTCATTTCCTTCATACATAATTCATCTTAAATGGAGCTTTGAATTTTCATGCTAGCACACGGGAAAATTGCCTAGTTACTAGAGTTGAAAATTCACAAACCCGTAGCTACTAGAGTGATTAATTTTTTTTTGGTTATGTGAATGTTGTGGATTTGAATCATCAACAAATCAACCAATGATTCATGGCATGTGTTGCAGCCTTTCTTTTCATTAGAAAAAAATGGAGCGCACATTATTTGAAACCTTGACTTTTCATCAGAATTGTGATGAACCCCTTCGTCTAGTATTGAGCTAGTGATAAGGATTGGATCTAGATGTCAAGTCTTAGTGCACACAATAAACATTACCGGCCTAAAGGTAAAAGATCACGTGTGCACTTTAAACACCACTAGACTATTTCCCCATTCTATGGTTAGCACACATTTTTGAGATTTAATTTGATCATAATATAAACCGGTAAAAATTGTGCACCATATCCCCGAAAAAAAATCATGTACTCCCTCTTGTTAGAAGGGAGAGAGGGATTATTGTGGAATAGTTGTTGTATTGCTTGAGCCTCGTGGGTGTATATATATATATATATATATATATATATATATATATATATATATATATATATATATATATATATATATATATATATATATATATATATATATATATATATATATATATATATATATATACGTTGTATTGCTTGAGCCTCGTGGGTGTATATATATTGCTTGAGCCTCGTAGGAGTACAATGATCTATTTGGAGTATAAGACAAGCCAGAAAAAATCCTAGTCTATCTCGTCTTTCCTAATAATCAATATACTCAACATTCCCCCGCAGTCACAACGGTAGCGACGCAGACGGTGAGACTGGAGAAGAATCCGAAGGCAAGCCGACGGACACCCCCCATAGTCGTAACGGTTGATGCATCGCGGAGCCGTGGCTGGAATGGCAACCGATGAGGTTGCTCAAATAAGGCGATAGCCCTTTGTGTTGTTTGTCGTGGTAGCCTAGAGCGTAGGTGGTGGAGCCGTGGTCGAGGTAGCCGTGTAAAAAATGGCGTGGTCGATGTAGAGTCGGGGTAGCCGGTGTAGATGAAGTAGTCGTGGACCCGCGGGCGCAAGGAGGCGTAATAACCCACAAGTATAGGGGATCGATTGTAGCCTCTTTCGATAACTAAGAGTGTCGAACCCAAGGAGGAGCTAAAGGTAGAACAAATATTCCCTCAACTTTTATCGACCACCGATACAACTCTACGCACGCTTGACGTTCGCTTTACCTAGAACAAGTATGAAACAAAAATTACTTTGTAGGTGTTTTTGGATAGGTTTGCAAGATAATAAAAAGCGCGTAAATAAAAAGTAGGGGCTGTTTAGATAAAGAAGCAATAAAGTTAATATAGCGAGTGTAGAAAAGTGGTGGTAGGAGTTGTGAAATTGTCCCCAAGCAATTGACTACTTTACTAGACCAATAGCAAGTTTTATGTGGGAGAGGCCACTGCTAGAAAGTCATCTCTAATTTGGAATTCTATGCACTTATGATTGGAACTATTAGCAAGCATCCGCAACTACTAACGTTCATTAAGGTAAAACCCAACCATAGCATTAAAATATATTGGCCCCCCTTCAATCTCGTATGCATCAATTTCTATGCTAGGTTGAAGCTTCTGTCACTCTTGCCCTCCAATATATAGTCCTATCAACATACAACTAACCCTATGGTGTGATCCATGCACGCGCTCATATGATGGGCACTAAAGGATGGCAACATAACCACAAAGAAATTAAACCAATCATAGCAATTCACCAATTACCGATAGGACAACGAAAATCTACTCAGACATCATAGGATGGCAACACATCAATGAATAATAATATGAAGCATAAAGCACCATGTTCAAGTAGAGGGTACAGCAGGTTGCGGGAGAGTGGACCGCTGTAGATAGATGGGGGAAGGTCATGGAAATGTTTGTGAAGATGACGGAGGTGTTGCTGTAGATTGCAGTGATGATGATGGCCCCGGCGGCGTTCCGGCACCACCGGGAGAGAGGGCGAGAGAGCCTCCCTTCTTCTTCTTCTTCTTCTTCTTCTTCTTCTTCTTCTTCTTCTTCTTCTTCTTCTTCTTCTTCTTCTTCTTCTTCTTCTTCTTCTTCTTCTTCTTCTTTTTCTTCTTCTTCTTCTTCTTCTTCTTCTTCTTCTTCCTTGACCTTCCCCCTAGATGGGAGAAGGGTTTCCCCTCTGGTCCATGGCTTCCATGGCATGGGAGGGTCCCCCTCCGAGATTGGATCTGTCTCTCTGTCTTTCTCTGTTTCTGCGTTCCCTGATTCTGCGCTTTCACCGTTTCTTATAAATTCCCGGAGATCCGTAACTCCGATTGGGCTGAAATTTGGACACAATTTTTATCCGGATATTGGCTTTCTAGCGGCGAAAGGAGGGCACCAACCGCCTTACGGAGTGGCCACGAGGGCCCAGGGCGCGCCCCTCACCCTCGTGGGCCCCTCGGGCATCGTCTCGCCTTGATTCCACTTCCCAAAATTCACATATATTCTAAAAAAAATCTCTGTCACTTTTTATCCCGTTTGGACTCCGTTTGATATGGATTTTCTGCGAAACAAAAAACATGCAACAAACAGGAACTGACACTGGACACTGGATCAATATGTTAGTCCAAAAAATAGTATAAAAAGTTGGCAAAACTATATGAAAGTTGTATAATATTGGCATGGAACAATAAAAAATTATAGATAGGACGGAGACGTATCAGCATCCACTAGCTTAATTTCTGCTCGTCCTCGAGTAGGTAAATGATAAAAAAGATATTTTTTGATGTGGAATGCTACCTACCATAATCTTGATCATGTAATCTAATCATGGCATGAATATTAAGACACAAGTGATTCAAAGTTATAGTCTATCATTTGACATTAAGACAATAATACTTCAAGCATACTAATAAAGCAATCATGTCTTTTCAAAATAACATGGCCAAAGAAAGTTATCCCTACAAAATCATATAGTCTGGCTATACTCCATCTTCATCACACAAAATATTCAAATCATGCACAACCCCGATGACAAGCCAAGCAATTGTTTCATACTTTTGACGTTCTCAAACCTTTTCAAATTTCACGGAATTCATGAGCGTGTGCCATGGACATAACACTATAGGTGGAATAGAATATGATGATGGAGGTTGTGTGGAGAAAACAAAAAAGGAGAAAGTCTCACATCGACGCGGCTAATCAACGGGCTATGGAGATGCCCATCAATTGATGTCAATGCAAGGAGTAGGGATTGCCATGCAACGGATGCACTAGAGCTATAAGTGTATGAAAGCTCAAACTGAAACTAAGTGGGTGTGCATCCAACTTGCTTGCTCATGAAGATCTAGGGCATTTGAGAAAGCCCATCGTTGGAATATACAAGCCAAGTTCTATAATGAAAATTCCCACTAATATATGAAAGTGATAACTCAAGAGACTCTCTATATGAAGAACATGGTGCTACTCTGAAGCACAAGTGTGGTAAAAGGATAGTAACATTGTCCCTTCTTTTTTTTCTTTTTTTTCTTTTTTTTTTCTTTTTTAGGCTTCTTTGGCCTCTATCTCTTCTTTTGGGGCTTCTTTGGCCACTTTTATTTTGATCATGGGACAATGTTCCAATAATGATGATCATCACACTTTTATTTACTTATAACTCAATATTACAACTCGATACTAGAACAAAATATGACTCTATATGAATGCTCCGGCGGTGTACCGGGATGTGCAATGATCTAGCGTAGCAATGACATCAAAAAAACGGACAAGCCATGAAAACATCATGCTAGCTATCTTACGATCATGCAAAGCAATATGAAAATAAATGCTCAAGTCATGTATATGATGATGATGATGATGGAAGTTGCATGGCAATATATCTCGGAATGGCTATGGAAATGCCATGATAGGTAGGTATGGTGGCTGTTTTGAGGAAGATATAAGGAGCTTATGTGTGATAGAGCGTATCATACCACAGGGTTTGGATGCACCAGCGAAGTTTGGACCAACTCTCGACGTGAGAAAGGGCAATGCATGGTACCGAAGAGGCTAGCAATGATGGAAGGGTGAGAGTGCGTATAATCCATGGACTCAACATTAGTCATAAAGAACTCACATACTTATTGCAAAAATCTATTAGTCATCGAAACAAAGTACTACGCGCATGCTCCTCGGGGGATAGATTGGTAGGAAAAGACCATCGCTCGTCCCCGACTGCCACTCATAAGGAAGACAATCAATAAATACCTCATGCTCCAACTTCGTTACATAACGGTTCACCATACGTGCATGCTACATGAATCACAAACTTCAACACAAGTATTTTTACAATCCACAACTACCCACTAGCATGACTCTAATATCACCATCTTTATATCACGAAACTATTGCAAGGAATCAAACATATCATATTCAGTGATCTACAAGTTTTCTGTAGGATTATGGCTAACCATGTAAATGACCAGTTCATGTCAACTCTCTAAATAGATATAAGTGAATCAAGAAAGTTTAATTCTTTCTACAAAAGATATGCCAATCCTCTAACAAATATAAGTGAAGCAAAAGAGCATTCTACAAATGGTGGTTTTCTATGTGAACAGAAACATGCAATCCAAACTTGAAATGATATAAGTGAAGCACATGAAGCATTCTATAAAGCCATACTCAAAAAATATAAGTGAAGTGCAATGAGCATTCTATAAATAAACTAGGGACTATCTCATACCAGCATGGTGCATAAAATAAAAGTGAAAACTAAATGCAAAAGACGCTCCATGATTTGCACATATCGCATGAACGAGACGAATCCGAAAACATACCGATACTTGTTGAAGAAAGATGGGATGCCTTTCGGGGCATCCCCAAGCTTAGACGCTTGAGTATCCTTGAATATTTATTTGGGGTGCCTTGCCATCCCCAAGCTTGATCTCGTGCCTCTCCTCCTTCTCCTCATATCGAGACCTCCTCGATCTTTGATCACTTCATCCACACAAAACTCAACAGAAAGCTCGGTAATATCCGGTAGTATAATAAAGCAAATCACTACTCTAAGTATTGTTGCAAACCAATTCATATTTTGTTTTTGCATTATAGCTAATGTAATATAACTTTTCCATGGCTTAATCCACTGATATAAATTAATAGGTTCATCAAAACAAGCAAACTATGCATCAAAAACAGAATCTGTCTTAAACAGGACAGTCTGTAGTAATCTGAACATTCACCATACTTCTGGAACTCCAAAAATTCTGAAAAAAATAGGAAAAATAAACAATTTTGTATAGAAAGACAGTGCAAAAAGTTTCAGAACCGTCTAACGTTTCAGTAAAAATTGTAAAATCACGCACTACAGCCAAAGTTTCTGTTTTGCACCGCACAAACCAAAAAGCAATGTAAACATCCTAAAGGCAAATCTTGGCACATTATTTTTGTTTTTAAACTTTGTAAAAGCACACAACAGAAATAAATGACTCTCTAAAACTTCCGGGTTGTCTCCCTGGCAGCGCTTTCTTTAAAGCCATTAAGCTAGGCATATAGTGCTCAAGTAATGGATCCACCCGGATCCCAAGGTATATCAAAGCCAATTTTAATTAACAATGATTTGTGATTTAGTAGTGAGCACAAAGTAGCATATATCATGCAACAACGAAGTCTAACTCTCTTCCTATGCATCGGCATGTCTAAAAGAACAATTCATGCACACATAGTAATGGCCAATGCATAGTATAAACAGTTTCTTGCAATTTTATCATATTGGAAACATGGAGAGGCGGAGATTTAGTTCCTCTTTCATAATAATTGCAAGTAGGAGAAGCAAGCACATGCATATTATATCTATCAAAATCATCATGTGTAGTAGTGAAACGCAACCCATCGATATAATCCTTAATAAGGGCAAACTTCTCCGATATAGTGTAGTCAGAAGAACTCAAAAAGATAATAGGACTATCATGTGTGGGTGCAATAGCAACAATTTCATTTTTAACATAAAGAACTATAGCAACTTCATCTCCATAAGCATAATTCATATTGGCATCTTGGTCACAAGCATAGCAAGCATCATCAAAAAGGGATATTTCAAAAGAATCAACAGGATCATAACGATCATCATAGCAATCATCCTTCGGTAAGCATGAAGGGAAATTAAACAATGTATGAGTTGAAGAGTTACTCTCATTAGAAGGTGGGCACGGTAGCTAATCCGCTCTTCCTCCTTTTATTATTCGCTCTCCTCATCATCTTTTTCATCCAATGAGCTCACAGTTTCATCAGTTTATTCTTCCATAGACTCCTGCAAAATATTAGTCTCTTCTCGGACAGCGGAGACTTTCTCAATAAATTCATCAATATCATAATTGTATTTACAATTCTCATAGCAATATTTAAGGATAGCTAAATTTTCAGGTCTATAAACTGAATCATCAAGATTTACACACTCTTTAAACAAAGATTCAATTTCATAAGCACCCATAAAAGCAACGAATTCTTCTATTTGTTCCACATCATAATAATAATAAATACCATTAGCATAAGAAGCCAAGGTTTTATCATCATTAAATTTACATGAAAAGGGAAGGTGTGGAGCCTTCATCCTAGAGCAACAAGTATAATCATATCTCAAGCATAGTTCTCGAGCATACCAATGCAACCTATCGATTTGATCCCATAATAGTTTCCCTTTTTGAGTCAAGCAATAATCCCTAAAGTATTCACGTTGATCTAACGTGTCTCCCATAACATAATTGAATGGGGGTTTCTCGGGATTATTGAAGTAGTACACAATATCTTTCACATAATGAGCATCGAGGGTTTTAGGAGGTTCCCCATCTCCATGAGTAGCAAGTAAACCTAATTTTTTTGGTATTTCGTGTTCCATATCCATAACTAAAGATAGGGAACAACTTAGAACAGCAAATAAAATCTACTTAGTGATAAAGCAAACAAGCACACACGAGAATATTCGCCCCACGCTATTGCTCCCCGGCAACGGCGCCAGAAAAAGGTCTTGATAACCCACAAGTATAGGGGATCGATTGTAGCCTCTTTCGATAAGTAAGAGTGTCGAACCCAACGAGGAGCTAAAGGTAGAACAAATATTCCCTCAAGTTTTATCGACCGCCGGTACAACTCTACGCACGCTTGACGTTCGCTTTACCTAGAACAAGTATGAAACTAGAAGTACTTTGTAGGTGTTTTTGGATAGGTTTGCAAGATAATAAAGAGCGCGTAAGTAAAAAATAGGGGCTGTTTAGATAAAGAAGCAATAAAGTTAGTATAGCGAGTGTGGAAATGTGCTGGTAGGAGTTGCGAAATTGTTCGTAAGCAATTGACTACTTTACTAGACCAATAGCAAATTTTATGTGGGAGAGACCACTGCTAGCATGTCATCCCTGACTTGGAATTCTATGCACTTATGATTGGAACTATTAGCAAGCATCCGCAACTACTAACGTTCATTAAGGTAAAACCCAACCATAGCATTAAGATATATTGGTCCCCCTTTAATCCCGTATGCATCAATTCCTATGCTAGGTTGAAGCTTCTGTCACTCTTGCCCTCCAATACAGTCCTATCAACATACAACTAACCCTATGGTGTGATCCACGCGCGCGCTCATATGATGAGCACCAAAGGACAACAACATAACCACAAGCAAATTAAACCAATCATAGCAATTCACCAATTACCGATAGGACAACGAAAATCTACTCAGACATCATAGGATGGCAACACATCATTGGAATAATAATATGAAGCATAAAGCACCATGTTCAAATAGAGGGTACAACGGGTTGCGGGAGAGTGGACCGCTATAGATAGATGGGGGAAGGTGATGGAGATGTTGGTGAAGATGACGAAGGTGTTGGTGTAGATTGCAGTGATGATGATGGCCCCGATGCGTTGCGGCGCCACCGGGAGAGAGTGGGAGAGAGCCCCCTACTTCTTATTGTTCTTACTTGACCTCCCCCCTAGATGGGAGAAGGGTTTCCCCTCTGGTCTATGGCTTCCATGGCATGGAAGGGTGAGAGCCCCTCCGAGATTAGATCTGTCTCTCTATCTCTCTCTGTTTCTGTGTTCCCTGATTCTGCTCTTTCACCGTTTCTTATATTCCCGGAGATCCGTAACTCCGATTGGGCTGAAATTTGGACATGATTTTTATCCGGATATTTGCTTTCTTGCGGTGAAAGAAGGGCACCACCGCCTTACGGAGTGGCCACGAGGGCCCAGGGCGCGCCTGACCCCCTAGTGCGCGCCCCTAACCCTCATGGGCCCCTCGGGCATCGTCTCACCTTGATTCCACTTCCCAAATTCACATATATTCCAAAAAAATCTCCGTCAGTTTTTATCCCGTTTGGACTCTGTTTGATATGAATTTTCTGCGAAACAAAAACATGCAACAAACAGGAGCTGGCACTGGGCACTGGATCAATATGTTAGTCCCAAAAATAGTATTAAAAGTTGCCAAAAGTATATGAAAGTCGTATAATATTTGCATGGAACAATAAAAAGTTATAGATACGACGGAGACGTATCAGCACCGAGTTAGACATGGGCGCAGTGGTGTCGAAGTAGTGGTGTGCCAGGAGGAAGACGTTGTTGACGACGCATCGCGACGGATTTGCCAAGCCCGGGGACACATCGTGGACGAAGGCACGCATCGGTGTTGCTAGCACCGGGCATGTGTAGACGGACGAAGACGAAGTTGACGAAGTGCTGCACCAGGCTTGTCAGGCCCGGGGACACGTTGTGGACGAAGGCACGCATCGGTGTTGCCAGCACCAGGCATGCGTACACTGGGACCTGCACAAGTTGTACGCCATGTCGGAGAAGTCGGAGAGGCCAGCAGAGAAGGACTCGACGATAGTTACGGCACCAATTAGCGCGGGGCCGATGTCACCCGCGGTTGTCGGAGTAGACGAATTGGTCTGGGTAGATGAAGAAAATGCCAGCGACGAGCTGGTGCTGGATGAAGACGAACGGGGTGGACGGGCCGCTGTGGCGGCTACTGGGGTAGCGGCGGCGGCCGGAGAAGAGCGGCGGCGGCTAGGTTAGGAGCGCAGCGGCGAGGCTCAAAGGAGACGAAGAACCCGACAGCATGACGAAGATCGGCGCGGACGGTGGCGTTCTTGCGCCAAGGGAGGCGGCGCGGCGCATACCACGAGAAGTCGACGCGCAGCGACGACGATGGACCGCGGACTGCGGCGCTATGACCCGAAGGGGCGACACAGTGGCGGCGGGCGGGTCAGGGCGACGACGGAATACCTCGGGGCGGTCGCAGGGACCGCGGGCCGCGACGCTACAGCCCGAAGGGGCGGCGCAGCGCAGGTCGGTGCAACCGCGAGGACAGCCTCGGGATGGTGGTGTGGACCGCGTGCCACGCTCGCTACGGCCCGACGGGGCGACGCAGCGGCGGCGCGAGGGTCGGTGCAGCCACGGGGACGGCCTGGAGCGGAAGGCCCTGGGGAGGCAGTGGACCGCGGGCCGCGGCACTACGGCCCGAAGGGGCGACGCAGCGGTTACGCGGGTTGGTGCATCCGGGAGAAGAACCATGGGCGGCGACGCAGCGGCAGCCCGTTGCTCGATCAGTAGAGGGGCGCGCTAAACTCGGGACAGTCTTCACAGGGCATGCGAAGGCGCGCGCAACCGACATGCCAGGTCGGTCGCACGGTGTAGATGAGGCGGATCGCGGTGGCGGGCGAGTGATCAATCTGATCGCGCGCGAGGTCGGGGACGCCGCTCGGTGGAGACGGGGTGGCGGCAGAGTCCGAGATGAAGCCGACGACGATGGACAGCGGGGGATGACGCGCGGACAAGCGCGTCAGCACCGGCACCCGGGCCACCAAAGCAGTGTCGGCGCCCGGCCAGCGAGGCCCGAGCAACCAACGTAGCAGCGGCGCCCAAGCACGAGGCGGCCGACGGGCCTGACGCAGCCAGGGACAAGGCTGATGAGTTAACCCGCAGGGCCGCCGTGCAGACGCGGAGGAGGCGGCTGGTGTGGATCGACTGGCGGACCGACGTGCGAGCGGCGGCTATGATTGGTCGCCGCATGGCGCAAGGCCACCGGATGGAGGTGATGTAGGTGCCCCGGTCGGAGAGGGCGGAGACTGTCGCGCGAGGCCGCCGGGTTGGTGAAGAGGTCGTCCAGTCGTGCCTGTGACGGAGTAGAGGCGCATGGGGTCGACGGTGGCGGTGGGTGACGTAAACCAATCAAGCATAGATCGGAAAGCCAAAAAGAAAAACACCGATCAAGACGACCGGCGCGAGAGCGAAAAAATCCGAAGCAAGGGCTCAGGAAAAAGACTCGTTAGGGCAGCCGGTCAACACGACCGGCGGACGAGCCCTAAGTACGGGCGGCGCGGCCCCCGGCCGACCGCCCTAGGGGCGGCGCGCAGGTGCGGAATCGTCGGGCGGCGGCTAGGGTTGGATCGATTAGGCTGATACCATGTTAGAAAAGAGAGAGGGATTATTATGGAATAGTTGTTGTATTGCTTGAACCTTGTGGGCATATATAGGAATACAATGATCCACTTGAAATATAAGACAAGTCAGAACAAATCCTAGTCTATCTTATTTTTCCTATTAATCAATATACTCAACACTTCTGATACGTATTAATTGTCACAGATTTAGTACATTAATATGAACCGGAGGAAGTACAATAAAACAAGTATAATATTGAAAACTTTTAAGCCTGTTATGTACTCAAAGGATCACTAACATCCTCGTAACCCCGGGAAGGAGGGACCAAGGAAGATCAGTAACATCACTAACAAAAGATATGGAAAAAATAAGAAACATAAAAGGGATGGCCAAAAGCGTATGCAATGCAATGCGCCCCATTTGTTGAAATTCGGTCATCATCTTTTAACACTTTTCGGCAAGAAAATCAAAAAGATTAAAAAATATATTTTGCATGGCCAAGCGCATTTGTCATGCGCTCCAGCTCGTTGGTGGCCCATATTGGGGTCATTGCAAATTCCATATTTTTTTGTTCGCTAAGTGCACGATACCGTGGGTGCGTTGCAAATCCCCTAGTTAGCTAGGGTTCCCCATATCCCCTTGCGGCGCGCCGCTAGGGTTCCACCTATAACACATATACACCAAAGTCTCACGTCCGATTTGATTAACACCGATCGGATCGTGATCCCAGGAGAGGTCTCGTCGATCTAGATCGCTTGCATGGCGGAACACGGGAGTGGAAAAGCGCCGATGGATGGGGCGTCAGGAAGCGGAGACGGAGGGGGTGCGCGCGGATCTGATGCAAATCTGGAGGACAGGTTCTCGGGGCTGAACCTTCATGGGGAAGAGGAGGAGGATCTTGACCTGTCGGGAGAGATTGATGGCTTAGTTGAAAAAACAAGATGGATTGCGATATTTAGGGTTCATACAAGCAAACCCTTCAGCCATGTCGCCCTGTACAAGGCCATGAGAAACGCCTGGGCACCGGCGCAAGGAGTGATCTTCAAGGACAAAAAACCTAATATATTCCTCGCCCAATTCATGTGCCTGGGGGACTGGAATCGGGTTATGAACGGGGGTCCTTGGTTGTTCAGGAACGCTGCTGTGGTGATGGAAGAGTATGATGGATTGACCAACGTAGAGGAATACAAGCTTGATCGCATTGCAGTTTGGGCACGTATCTTTGGCATACCTGAGGGACTCATGAAGAAAACTGAGATCGCAGAGAAGATAGCAAAAAAGGTGGGCATCCCGCCTATCAAAGTCGTGGTTAACGAGGGGCGTATCAACCCATCAAAATACTTGAGAGCTCGAGTTACAGTAATGCTGGATACACCCATCATCCGTTTTGTCCCGTTGACATTGAAGGAAAGCAAAAGGTATCCAGTGGAGTATGAAAAGCTGCCGGACTTCTGTGATTATTGTGGTTTGATTGGTCATCTGGTGACGGAGTGTGGAGATGGTATGCACAGGGCAGATGAGTGCGAGTGGGGGGACTGGCTCCTTGTAAACTTTGATGATACTCCGAGAAGCTCAGTCAGGGGGAGGGGAAGGAGTAATATGGGAGCGCCGAGGGGGCGAGATGGAGGTCCAGGGAGAGGAAGAGGTAACCCAGGGTACCAAGATTGTGATGAGGAGGCTGATATGGATCTTGATCATAGAATGGCTACTAAGGTTGGGGCTGTTATCCCTCAGGCAAAGAAGAGGCTTATTGGACAAGATGGATCAGTAACCAACCATGGTGCGAGTGTGAATGCACCGCCAGGGTTTGTGACCGAGAGGGTTGTCCTGATTGAAGCAGGGAATAGCGATAGACTGGACAAGAGCCAAATGAGCACACCAGAGAAAGTCCATGATCCGAAGAGGCTTAGGACGAATCTGGATGCCTCGACGCTGCAAACTGAAGCATCGGCGACACCCCTAGAGGGTGATCGCCGGAACCAATGAAGATCATTAGTTGGAACTGTCGGGGTCTCCTCGGAGCCCCGACAGTACGGTCGCTTCTGGACATTCAGAGGCGGCACAAACCGGATGTTTTCTTTCTGTCTGAAACACATCTGGATGATGATAAGGCAGAAAGGCTGATGAGGAAATTGGGGATGGATGAAAGGATAGTTGCTGCTAGTCCGGATGGAAGGAAGGGTGGTTTGCTTTTAGTCTGGAAGAAGGAGGTTAGGATCTACTCCCAGACGACCACCTTGGATGGAATTGATGTGACAGTCCATGAAAGAAATGGGAATATATGGAGGATGACAGGAATATACGGAGAGCCAAACTGGGACAATAAGGATCGTACTTACCGATATATTCGTGATCTGCATACTCACTCTAGACTGCCCTGGGTTATGTTGGGAGACTTTAATGAAATATTGGTCTCATCTGAGAAGGAGGGAGGCCCTCCTCGCCAACATGTTCGGATGAAGGCATTCCAGGATGCCCTGTCGGATTGTGCGTTGGAGGATATGGGATACACTGGTGATAGATTCACGTGGTTCAGAGGTGGGCTCAAGGAGAGGCTAGATCGAGCAGTAACGAACGCAGACTGGATCACCATGCACCCCCTAGCGGGGTTGTGTAACCTTGAGATGGGAAAATCTGACCACCGCCCCATCTTATTAGATACTGAATATCTGGCGGAGGCAGCGGCGCCTCGGGGCAAGGGGGAACGCCGGTTTGAAGCAAGATGGCTGGAAGAAGAGAATGTTGAGGAGATTGTCAAAACAGCATGGCAAAAGGCGATTCACAGGGGTCTGTGTCCTTCTTTCAAGGACAAGGCGGCTGCTATTCAGAATGATCTTCACGCATGGGACAAGCGTGTGCTTAAGGGGCCTCGAAACAGACTGCAAAAAGCGCAGCAAGAGCTTGAGAAGGTGATGAGGGAGGAGTACACTGAACAAAGCCGAGCAAAACAGAGAGATCTCTCGGTTCTCATTGAAAACCTCCTTGATCAGGAGGAGATTTTTTGGGCCCAGCGAGGCAGGATTAGATGGTTGAGGCGTGGGGATAGAAACTCAAAGTATTTTAATCAATTTGCTTCAGCTAGGCGTAGAAGAAATATGATAAAAAAGTTGAAGCATAATAATAATGGGTGGGTGGAGGGGAATGATAACCTCAACCCACTAATTTTGTGACTATTTTGGAAGCTTGTTTACTTCTGAATATGTTGATTGTGACCAGGATCTCCTCCGAGCTATGAAACCGAGAGTTACAACGGAGATGAACATGCTGTTAATGGCGCCATTCTCTCGGGAAGATGTGCGCAAGGCACTGTTTCAAATAGGAGATATGAAAGCACCAGGGCCAGATGGTCTTCATGCAGTTTTCTATAAGAGATTTTGGCATATCCTTGGAGAGGAACTAACTGATGAGGTACTGGCTTCAATAAACGATCGGAAGATCCCGACTGGTTGGAACCAAACTAATATAGTGCTGATCCCGAAAGTGGACAGCCCGGAGGTAATCACTCAGTTTAGACCTATTAGTTTGTGCAATGTGGTTTACAAAATCATCTCGAAAATGCTAGCTAACAGGCTTAAGAAAATTTTACCCGACATCATTTCCCCAACACAAAGTGCCTTTGTCCCGGGCCGGTTAATTACGGATAACGTGTTGGTGGCATATGAATGTTTTCATGCAATAAAGAAGAGGACACATGGTTCTAATGGTTATTGTGCAGTGAAATTGGACATGCTCAAAGCTTATGATCGTGTTGAGTGGGGCTTTTTAAACCAGGTCATGTTGAAACTTGGTTTTCATCCTCTTTGGGTGGAGATGATAATGGAATGTGTTTCCTCGGTCAGGTACAAAGTGAGATTCAATGGGTGTGAAACAGATGAAATTGTGCCAACCAGAGGACTAAGACAAGGTGACCCTTTATCACCATATTTGTTCCTCCTATGTTCTGAAGGCTTGTCAAGCATGCTAGCTCATGAGGAGGAAGTTGGGGGACTAGAAGGAGTCCGGGTCTGCAGGAATGCACCCTCTATAACTCACCTACTTTTTGCGGATGACTCACTTATCCTCATGAAAGCTAATATTCAGAATGCAAATACTCTGAAAAGAGTCTTGGACATGTACTGTGGCAGCTCGGGGCAATTGGTAAGCACGGCAAAATCAAGTATATTCTTTAGCCCGAACACAAGAGTGCAAACCAGGGAAGAAATTTGCAATACTCTTGACATATTGACAGAAGCACTTTCGGATGAATATCTTGGTTTGCCTACCTTGGTAGGAGTTGATAAAAGCGACTGTTTTCAGCATCTCATTGACAGAGTCTGTCAGAGAATAAAGGGGTGGAAGGAGAAGGTGTTATCTATGCAAGGGAAAGAGATCTTAATGAAAGCGGTGGCTCAAGCAATACCCACTTATGCAATGTCAGTGTTCAAACTACCTAAAGGGATATGTAAATCTATTACTGATGAAATTGCAGGCTTTTGGTGGGGAGACAATGAAGAGAAGAAGAAGATGCATTGGTTTGCATGGTGGAAGATGTGTATACCAAAGAAGAATGGGAGGATGGGGTTTAGAGACCTACACAGTTTCAATCTTGCTTTACTAGCAAAACAGTGTTGGCGACTACTCCAGAACCCGGAATCTTTGTGTGCACAGGTCCTTGGTGCAAAATATTATCCAGATGGTAACATACTTAATGCGGGTCCAAAGAAAGGTTCCTCTTTTACTTGGCAGAGTATTGTGATGGGGATTCAAACCTTTAAAAGAGGATGTATCTGGAGGGTCGGCAAAGGCTCACATATAAATATTTGGAATGGCCCTTGGATTCCAACAAGCGAGACACGAAAAGTTATTACCCCTAGAGGAGCCACTATGTTGGGAAAGGTTGAAGAACTGATAGACCCGTATTCAGGCACGTGGGATGAAGAGCTGGTGCGCACAGTTTTTAACCCGGTAGACGTATACAGAATCTTGCAAATCCCACTACGGGTTGAGATGGTGGATGACTTTATATCGTGGCATCACACAAAATCAGGAACGTTCTCAGTGAGGTCAGCTTACCATGTTGAATTTGCTCACCAATATGGAAATCAGTGGAACAGGGCTGACGGACAAGGAAGTCACCGTGGGAATGATATATGGAAACATATCTGGAGCCTGCGGGTTCCTGGAAAAATTAAACACTTTGTCTGGAAAGTTTTGAGAGGCGCCCTACCGTGTCGAGGGACATTGGCAGGGAGACATATACCAACATCAGCACAATGTCCGATTTGTGTTGTAGGTATGGAGGACTCCCAGCATTGCTTGTTTACTTGCCAAAGGGCCCTGGATGTATGGAATCAGCTTGGTGTAAAGGAAGAAGTGGAGCGCGCAGCTGCGGTAGACCGATCAGGGCGATCACTATGGAGGTTCTAATGAGACGCCAGGCTATGATGGGAGATCTCCCCTTGGCGGAGCTCATGGCAGTGGGTAGCTGGTATATATGGTGGCAACGGAGGGAATATGTCAAAGGAGAAGAGATCCGATCGCCTGAACGCACGGGTATCTCGATCAAGGTCCTGGCCACTAACTTTGTGAGGGCTGAAACCCCAAAACTTCCAGCCCGGCAGCGTGATCGTATGTGGAAAAAACCAGCAAGAGGGAATGTAAAAATAAATGTTGATGCAGCTTTCTGCTCAGAGAACTTGTCCGGAGGCACGGGAGCAATAGCGCGCGATGACAAAGGAGAGTACATTGCAGCAGCATCTTGGTTTGTACCGCATGTAAGCTCAGCTGATTCGGCAGAATTGGTAGCATTGCGGAATGGCCTCATTTTGGCAGCAAATATTGGATGCAATTCAATTATACTGGAGTCAGACAGTTCAAATGCGGTGGAGACTTTCAATCAGGATAATTACTTAGGCCATGATGTGTCAATATGGATGGAGTGCCAGCATTTGGGGATTGAGTTCTCTAAGATGGAGGTGATTCATTGCTGTAGAGAGGCTAACGCTGTTGCTGATGCCATAGCAAAAAATGCTCTTTCGTCTAGATCATCTAGTGTGTGGGATGATGTGGTACCCGACTTTGTTTCTCACCAAATTGTAAACGATCTTGCTATTATCTGAGAAATAAAGTTGTTCACCCTAAAAAAAAAGTGCACGGGACCACCAGCACACGAGTCTCCTCGTGCTCGGGGTGTGCCTCCATTCGGCACGCCATTCCTGCTCTCCGAGCGTATTTAAGGAGGAGATCGCCTCTTCGGTTCTCTGGTATGGGACTAAACAAACAGAATTGACGACGAATGCACGAAAGTCGCCTTCCACTTTCAGTTTTGACGCCGTGCTGGGCTCCGTTTCGACAAACTAGCTAGCTGGGTTGCGCCCCGTCTCAGAGCTCGGGACTACTTGGTTGAACTGGTGGAGCTTTGGGCCTACTGACTAATTAATGTCTGGAGCACTTGCAATCATCTCATTTTTTTGTTTGCTCGTGTAGTACTTGTAGAAACAGGGTTCATCCAGAAAGAAAAAAATATATCAGTTGTCCAGTTCGGGATGAGCCTGGCTTTGCTTCCTAGCTGCTGCTTTGCCATAAGCCATTTTGATAAGGGACTGAATTAGCTGTGGAATTAAGATTATGAGAGCCCAAAATGGGAAACAAGTTTAGCTGACACAAAGATAAAACTCCAAGAACCCCGCCGTCACGTTATTCTAGATTAAGACATCCTCGAGCTCGGGAGTTTACAAGATTTCGTGCTGCAACTTAATATTTTCATTTTTCTTTTTTGCAATTTTAGTGTTTCGAACAAGGCCCAAGTCTAGTTAACATATTATTAGACTTCTTTTTCTCGCCTGTGCATAATTTTGGTTTTATATGACTTTACTAGTTGGCGACATGTTTGTGTGGGTGTTGGTCTTGGTTGTGTGCTTTCTAACTATAGAGATGACATGTGTGTGCTTATAGTGTTTGTATCCTTTTGATGCTCCATTTAAGCACATAAAATCCACCCTTTGTCGAAAAGCTAACATATTAGAGCATCTCTAGTAGAGTTGTCATATCGGCTCGGCCGACATAGTAACCGTTAATGTGATAATTTTGATTAAAAATGCCACTCTAGTAGAGTCACCATCCGATCCTCGATCTCCATAATTTATGGAGCACACTTCATATATGGCTCGCGAGACTATATTTGTAGGTTGGGGGCCTCGATATGGAGTGCCATTAGCCAACCGCCTGCATGGGATGGAAGTTTCCTCCCTCCCCATCCTCCGGCGCGACCCATTTCCTAACCAAGTCGATGGCACGGAAGGCAAATGACATTGTTGCATCGGGAAGCAAGCCAATTAATTGCGGCAGGCTACGTACCAACTGCCCACACCCATTAATGTCATGTTTCCCACCGACTGTCACATTTTGGATGCATGCGCCACGTGCATTGCATTCACCGTTGTCGTGGTGAGGAGCAGCTAGTGCCTCGTATATGATAAACCCAATTTTTTTTACCCCGAAACGGTAGAACAATAGTTCTACTGTATATTTTTATTAAATTAAAGTATATGTACAAAAAGAACAAAAGCTAAAATAGAAAAATACAACACTTATCCAATTCCTGCTTTCTCTAACATGATAAAAAATGATACAAGGGATTTGTAGCAGGCAACAAATAGGCGAGAAATCCATATTTGAATCCAAGATCAACCCTCGAATTTTATTTCTTCTAAAGCCAAGAGGAGACACTCCAAGGTCAGCTTACTCACAATTGCTCAATTTCAATTGAAATTCTCAACTAGAGGGTGATGGTAAAACCTGTGAAACATATCCCAGTTGTCTGGTAACGATTGTGAATCATCGCCCGAACCATAGTGTCCGCGTTGCGTCCTGTTCATCTAGGGTGTATTCTTTTGGGTCTATATATAACCCAGTCTACAAAGACTTAACAAAGTCTCACTTGAGTGATGTCAACGTAGTTATGGTGCTATGAGTGGCATGGTTGGCCGTTGCGGTCGTGGGATGACATGTTGCAGACGGCAACGTCAGATACTATTAAACATGATGTGAGAAACGATGGAGGATATTGCAACCGGTGAGATTACATGCTACAAGCGGCAATGGCAATGTGATTATGTGCTGCAAGGGAGGAGGGCGGACGTTGTGACCGATGAGATGACATACAGCAACCGGCGATGACGGACGCAGTGAGCGATGGGACGACCTGTTGCAAGAGCTGTTGGACAGTGCTCAGTCTAGCAGAAATCTCTGCACGAAGATTAAACAACTATCAAGAGTTGTTGGACAGTGCTCAGTCTAGCAAAAATCTCTGCACCAAGATTAAACGACTACACAATCCACTGTTGACTGATATTCTGCAATACTGATTATTTTTCTTAGTGCAAAGCTCACGATGAAATTAAGGCACGACATGGCACCAAGAGAAAAACAGTGACCAGTTCATTGTGAAATCTGGCTTTGCTAGCTTGATGTTTAGCCATTACTCATCTTTGGTTGTGGCTTAATTGGTTTTCTAGTAAGGATTTCTCACAAAAACTTAGCTGTTTCTAAATTCTTGAGAAATTTCTGTATTTTTAAACTCACAAATTCTAAACCAATTTCTTTCCAGACTACTATAGCTAAAAAATCCACGAAAATATTATTTGTGCGAGATTTTGGATGGGAGAGAAGGCGGTGCCTGGTGCGAGATGGGGGCGCCATATAGTGAGCTGCAGCGAGGCGCAGGGACACTGGCAAGGCCGAGCAGAGCCGGCGATGATGATGTTGGTTGTGTTGTCGCGAGCAGAGACGAGTCCAAAACTTGATAGGTTCGGGTGAGGGTCTTTTTGTGCTTACTCCTGTCGAATTCGACGGAGCCGACCTGAAGATGGGGATGCTGCAGCCTGCCACGACGTTGCCAGCGAGGTTCAGCAACGACTGAAGGAGAGGCATGAGATGATTGGATTGGGGAAGGGGTAGATCGTGCGCTAGAGGTAGAAGACAATTTGAAGGTTGCTTTGACCGTTCCACTAAGACTTAAAGAAGCGAGCGGTCTTAACATGATCCCTCTTACCTCTTTTTTTTCAAAACGGAAGCAAAAGATTTGCCTTATCTATTAAATGAGAGGAGAATAGAGTTTAAGTCGGTTAGAGTACCCTACTCCACACGGCATGACAATTACACCTTACCTCTTCTTTTCACATAAGAGGTAAGAGTATATAATAGACCTGAGTCGTTAATCTTATTAATTAGTGGCCTGATTAATTCTTACCTTCTTATCGCACATGTAAATAAAAGGAGGTAAGAGATACCATGTTAAAATTTGCTCTTAGCAAGTTTCATACATAAAAAATTGGACATTTTTTTGTCAGTTGTAGGCATAAAAATCATATTTTTTTATCAGTCGCTTGTACTAAGTTTCGAGAGTTAAAACTTAACATTTAGTTTCAAAATTCATCAAAATATTCAAAATGGATCTTATTTGAGAGCCCTCATCACGAGAACCAAATATGAAAACAAAACCTAATTTAGACTTTTCGTTGAAAAGATATAAAAGTTTAAAAATTGAAAACAAAAAATAAAAGCGCTAGCGAGAGACTCGGTGCTACAAATCCTCGCCCAAGAAGCATTACCGGTGGAAAAAACACCCCGAGCACAGACTCGTTACTTGGATGTCGATTGACAATTTTAAGTTTGCTAAGTGCGCATACCGCGCACGTGACCACCAGCACGAGAGTCTCATCGACCTCGTGCTCGGGGTGTGCTTCCATTTGGCACGCCATGCTTGCTCTCTCAGCATATTTAAGGAGCAGAGTGTGCGTTCGGCTTTCCGATACGGGACTAAACGAACGAACGAACCACGCATGGACGAATGACAGTCACCGTATAGCTGGGCTCCGTTTCCGAAAAAAAAAAGTATACACCTAGCTGGGCTCCGTTTCGGAAAAGAAAAAGTATACACCTAGCTGGGCCGTGCCCCGTTCTAATCTGTTTTCTTTTCCTTGTGAGAGGGCTCCGCCCTGAATCTTGACTGAAGCACAACTTGGAAACATGATATTTTATTTTATAAAAATCAAGGAAAAAATAAGTATATTAATTGGTCGGTCCCAGGAGGAATCTAGTTTTACCCGTTCTTTTTTTTTCCACTTGTTTTTGCTTGCTCCTTTGCTATAAGCCATTTGGCGCGGGACTGAATTAGCTGTCTAATTAAGTTTATGATATAACCCAAAATGAAAATAAAGTTTAGCTGACACCACGTTATTTAAGACATCTCAAACTTGTGAGTTTCCGAGATTTCCGGCAGCAACTTAAAGTTTTCATATTTTTGTGAAATTTTAGTGTTTCGAACAAGGTCTGAGTGAAGTTCAGAAATTACAAGCGGAAACCACGAGATGCTCACTACAGTATAGAGACGTATTTTAGTTACTGTCATAGGAAAGGTAGTACTGAACAAATGATAGTGATGAATTTGTATTTTGAGATGGTAGTGTGGTGATGGATATGCATATAAGCTAAGCAGGAGTCCAACAATATTATACCCAAAAAGGCTTTTGCCCCCTTTGATCATACACAACCCGGTATAAACGCAATGCCATCATAACACACGCACGCATTCAAGGCAGGATACATAGGTGTTGAGCGCAGCAACACCACTCCAAGCATCGCAAGAGCAACCGGGGTCCTCAGCCGCGAACACCCCACCACGAAGAGATGAAGCCGCATATGACAAATTGTGAGCTCCAAGGTCGCGCCTTCAGGAAAGATACGACACTGGAGCGCCACCACCGCCCGACTTGAGGGTTAGAGTTTTCCCTGAAGCAACACGACGGGCAATGATGGTTGTGACAACGCCTTCAAGAAGGGAACGAGTTCCGCCGCCACCGGTGCGTCCAAAGATAGAGCATCACCCCGGCCAACACTCACCGCCACTGAACGCCACACCACGGCTACCATGCCACCCACACGGCCATGGTCACCGGGCAGCATCAATCCACGTGCTCTGCCCATGAGCATCGCATTACCACCACCAGGGCCGCCACCCCTGTTGGGGAACGTAGTAATTTCAAAAAATTTCCTACGCACACGCAAGATCAAGGTGATGCATAGCAACGAGAGGGGAGAGTGTTGTCTACGTACCCTCGTAGACCGAAGCGGAAGCGTTGACGCAACGTAGAGGAAGTAGTCGTACGTCTTCCCGGTCCAACCAATCCAAGCACCGTTACTCCGGCACCTCCGAGTACTTAGCACACGTTCAGCTCGATGACGCTCCCCGGGCTCCGATCCAGCAAAGCTTCGGGGATGAGTTTCGTCAGCACGACGGCGTGATGACGATGACGATGTTGATGTTCTACCGACGCAGGGCTTCGCCTAAGCACCGCAACGATATGACCGAGGTGGAATATAGTGGAGGGGGGCACCGCACACGGCTAAGGAACGATCACGAAGATCAACTTGTGTGTCCTAGGGTGCCCCCTGCCCCCGTATATAAAGGAGGGAGGGGGAGGCCGGCCGGCCCTATGGGGCGCGCGAAAGGGAGGGGGGAGTCCTCCTCCTAGTGGGAGTAGGACTCCCCTTTCCTAGTCCAACTAGGAAGAGAGAGGGGGAAGGAAAGAGAGGGAGAGGGAGAGGGAAAGGGGGGCCGCGCCCCCCCTCCTAGTCCTATTCGGACTCCCCATGAGGGGGGGGGGGCGCCACCTCCTGGGCTGCTGCCCTCTCTCTCCCCTCAGGCCCACTAAGGCCCAATACTTCCCCGGGGGGTTCCGGTAACCCCTCCGGCACTCCGGTTTTCTCCGAAACCACTTGGAACAATTCCGGTGTCCGAATATAGCCGTCCAATATATCGATCTTTATGTCTCGACCATTTTGAGACTCCTTGTCATGTCCGTGATCACATCCGGGACTCCGAACTACCTTCGGTACATCAAAATGTATAAACTCATAATAACTGTCATCGTAACGTTAAGCGTGCGGACCCTACGGTTCGAGAACAATGTAGACATGACCGAGACACGTCTCCGGTCAATAACCAATAGCGGGACCTGGATGCCCATATTGGCTCCTACATATTCTACGAAGATCTTTATCGGTCAGACCGCATAATAATATACGTTGTTCCCTTTGTCATTGGTATGTTACTTGCCCGAGATTCGATCGTCGGTATCCAATACCTAGTTCAATCTCGTTGCCGGCAAGTCTCTTTACTCATTCCGTAATACATCATCTCACAACTAACATATTAGTTGCCATGCTTGCAAGGCTTATGTGATGTGCATTACCGAGAGGGCCCAGAGATACCTCTCCGACTATCGGAGTGACAAATCCTAATCTCGAAATACGCCAACCCAACAAGTACCTTTGGAGACACCTGTAGAGCACCTTTATAATCACCCAGTTATGTTGTGACGTTTGGTAGCACACAAAGTGTTCCTCCGGTAAACGGGAGTTGCATAATCTCATAGTCATAGGAACATGTATAAGTCATGAAGAAAGCAATAGCAACATACTAAACGATCGGGTGCTAAGCTAATGGAATGGGTCATGTCAATCAGATCATTCAACTAATGATGTGACCTCGTTAATCAAATAACAACTCTTTGTTCATGGTTAGGAAACATAACCATCTTTGATTAACGAGCTAGTCAAGTAGAGGCATACTAGTGACACTCTGTTTGTTTATATATTCACACATGTATTATGTTTCCGGCTAATACAATTCTAGCATGAATAATAAACATTTATCATGATATATGAGGAAATAAATAATAACTTTATTATTGCCTCTAGGGCATATTTCCTTCAGTCTCCCACTTGCACTAGAGTCAATAATCTATATTACACAGTAATGATTCTAACACCCATGGAGTTTTGGTGCTGATCATGTTTTGCTCGTGGAAGAGGCTTAGTCAACGGATCTGCTACATTCAGATCCGTATGTATCTTGCAAATCTCTATGTCTCCCACCTGGACTAGATCCCAGATGGAATTGAAGCGTCTCTTGATGTGCTTGGTTCTCTTGTGAAATCTGGATTCCTTTGCCAAGGCAATTGCACCAGTATTGTCACAAAAGATTTTCATTGGACCCGATGCACTAGGTATGACACCTAGATCGGATATGAACTCCTTCATCCAGACTCCTTCATTTGCTGCTTCCGAAGCAGCTATGTAGTCCGCTTCACATGTAGATCCCGCCACGATGCTTTGTTTAGAACTGCACCAGCTGACAGCTCCACCGTTTAATGTAAATATGTATCCGGTTTGCGATTTAGAATCGTCCGGATCAGTGTCAAAGCTTGCATCAACGTAACCGTTTATGATGAGCTCTTTGTCACCTCCATATACGAGAAACATATCCTTAGTCCTTTTCAGGTACTTCAGGATGTTCTTGACCGCTGTCCAGTGATCCACTCCTGGATTACTTTGGTACCTCCCTGCTAAACTTATAGCAAGGCACACATCATGTCTGGTACACATCATTGCATACATGATAGAGCCTATGGCTGAAGCATAGGGAACATCTTTCATTTTCTCTCTATCTTCTGCAGTGGTCGGGCATTGAGTCTTACTCAATTTCACACCTTGTAGTACAGGCAAGAATCCTTTCTTTGCTTGATCCATTTTGAACTTCTTCAAAACTTTGTCAAGGTATGTGCTTTGTGAAAGTCCAATTAAGCGTCTTGATCTATCTCTATAGATCTTGATGCCCAATATGTAAGCAGCTTCACCGAGGTCTTTCATTGAAAAATTCTTATTCAAGTATCCCTTTATGCTATCCAGAAATTCTATATCATTTCCGATTAGTAATATGTCATCCACATATAATATCAGAAATGCTACAGAGCTCCCACTCACTTTCTTGTAAATACAGGTTTCTCCAAAAGTCTATACAAACCCAAATGCTTTGATCACACTATCAAAGCGTTTATTCCAACTCCGAGAGGCTTGCACCAGTCCATAAATGGATCGCTGGAGCTTGCACACTTTGTTAGCTCCCTTTGGTTCGATAAAACCTTCTGGTTGCATCATATACAACTCTTCTTCCAGAAATCCATTCAGGAATGCAGTTTTTACATCCATTTGCCAAATTTTATAATCATAAAATGCGGCAATTGCTAACATGATTCGGACAGACTTAAGCATCGCTACGGGTGAGAAGGTCTCATCATAGTCAATCCCTTGGACTTGTCGAAAACCTTTCGCGACAAGTCGAGCTTTGTAGACAGTAACATTACCGTCATCGTCAGTCTTCTTCTTGAAGATCCATTTATTCTCAATTGCTTGCCGACCATCGGGTAAGTCAACCAAAGTCCACACTTTGTTCTCATACATGGATCCCATCTCAGATTTCATGGCTTCAAGCCATTTTGCGGAATCTGGGCTCACCATCGCTTCTTCATAGTTCGTAGGTTCACCATGATCTAGTAGCATGATTTGCAGAACAGGATTGCCGTACCATTCTGGTGCGGATCTTACTCTGGTTGATCTACGAGGTTCTGTAGTAACTTGATCTGAAGTTGCATGATCATCAACATTAACTTGCTCACTAATTGGTTTAGACGTCACAGAAACTGGTTCCTGTGATGTGCTATTTCCCAATAAGGGAGCAGGCATAGTTACCTCATCAAGTTCTACTTTCCTCCCACTCACTTCTTTCGAGAGAAACTCCTTCTCTAGAAAGGATCCATTTTTAGCAACGAATGTCTTACCTTCGGATCTGTGATAGAAGGTGTACCCAGCAGTTTCCTTTGGGTATCCTATGAAGACACATTTCTCCGATTTGGGTTCGAGCTTATCAGGTTGAAGTTTTTTCACATAAGCATCGCAGCCCCAAACTTTAAGAAACGACAACTTTGGTTTCTTGCCAAACCATAGTTCATAAGGCGTCGTCTTAACGGATTTTGATGGTGCTCTATTTAACGTGAATGCGGCCGTCTCTAAAGCATAACCCCAAAACAATAGCGGTAAATCTGTAAGAGACATCATAGATCGCACCATATCAAGTAAAGTACGATTACGACATTCGGACACACCATTACGTTGTGGTGTTCCGGGTGGTGTGAGTTGCGAAACTATTCCGCATTGTTTCAAATGTAGACCAAACTCGTAACTCAAATATTCTCCTCCACGCTTAGATAGTAGAAACTTTATTTTCTTGTTACGATGATTTTCAACTTCACTCTGAAATTCTTTGAAATTTTCAAATGTTTCAGACTTGTGTTTCATTAAGAAGATATACCCATATCTGCTTAAATCATCTGTGAAGGTGAGAAAATAACGATATCCGCCACGAGCTTCAATATTCGTTGGACCACATACATCTGTATGTATGATTTCCAACAAATCTGTTGCTCTCTCCATAGTACCGGAGAACGGTGTTTTAGTCATCTTGCCCATGAGGCACGGTTCGCAAGTACCAAGTGATTCATAATCAAGTGGTTCCAAAAGTCCATCAGTATGGAGTTTCTTCATGCGCTTTACACCGATATGACCTAAACGGCAGTGCCACAAATAAGTTGCACTATCATTATCAACTTTGCATCTTTTGGTTTCAACATTATGAATATGTGTATCACTACTATCGAGATTCATCAAAAATAGACCACTCTTCAAGGGTGCATGACCATAAAAGATATTACTCATATAAATAGAACAACCATTATTCTCTGATTTAAATGAATAACCGTCTCGCATCAAACAAGATCCAGATATAATGTTCATGCTCAACGCTGGCACCAAATAACAATTATTTAGGTCTAATACTAATCCCGAAGGTAGATGTAGAGGTAGCGTGCCGACGGCGATCACATCGACTTTGGAACCATTTCCCACGCGCATCGTCACCTCGTCCTTTGCCAGTGTTCGCTTAATCCGTAGTTCCTGTTTCGAGTTGCAAATATTAGCAACAGAACCAGTATCAAATACCCAGGTGCTACTGCGAGCTCTAGTAATTTACACATCAGTAACATGTATACCACATATACCTTCGTTCACCTTGCCATCCTTCTTATCCGCCAAATACTTGGGGCAGTTTCGCTTCCAGTGACCAGTCTGCTTGCAGTAGAAGCACTCAGTTTCAGGCTTAGGTCCAGACTTGGGTTTCTTCTCTTGAGCAGCAACTTGCTTGCTGTTTTTCTTGAAGTTCCCCTTCTTTTTCCCTTTGCCCTTTTTCTTGAAACTAGTGGTCTTGTTGACCATCAACACTTGATGCTCCTTTTTGATTTCTACCTCCGCAGCCTTTAGCATTGCGAAGAGCTCAGGAATCGTCTTATCCATCCCTTGCATATTATAGTTCATCACGAAGCCTTTGTAGCTTGGTGGAAGTGATTGGAGAATTCTGTCAATGACACAATCATCCGGAAGATTAACTCCCAGTTGAATCAAGTGATTACAATACCCAGACATTTTGAGTATATGCTCACTGACAGAACTATTCTCCTCCATCTTGCAGCTATAGAACTTATTGGAGACTTAATATCCTTCAATCCGGGCATTCTGTTGGAATATTAACTTCAACTCCTGGAACATCTCATATGCCCCATGACGTTCAAAACGTCGTTGAAGTCCCGGTTCTAAGCCATAAAGCATGGCACATTGAAATATCGAGTAGTCATCAGCTTTGCTCTGCCAGACGTTCTTAACGTCGTCAGTTGCATCAGCAGCAGGCCTGGCACCCAGCGGTGCTTCCAGGACGCAACTCTTCTGTGCAGCAATGAGGATAATCCTCAAGTTACGGACCCAGTCCGTGTAATTGCTACCATCATCTTTCAACTTTGCTTTCTCAAGAAACGCATTAAAATTCAACGGAACAACAACACGGGCCATCTATCTACAATCAACATAAACATGCAAGATACTATCAGGGACTAAGTTCATGATAAATTTAAGTTCAATTAATCATATTACTTAAGAACTCCCACTTAGATAGACATCCCTCTAATCTTCTAAGTGATCACGTGATCCAAATCAACTAAACCATAACCGATCATCACGTGAAATGGATTAGTCTTCAATGGTGAACATCATTATGTTGATCATATCTACTATATGATTCACGCTCGACCTTTCGGTCTCCGTGTTCCGAGGCCATATCTGCATATGCTAGGCTCGTCAAGTATAACCCGAGTATTCTGCGTGTGCAAAACTGGCTTGCACCCGTTGTAGATGGACATAGAGCTTATCACACCCGATCATCACGTGGTGTCTGGGCACGACGAACTTTGGCAACGGTGCATACTCAGGGAGAACACTTCTTGATAATTTAGTGAGAGATCATCTTATAATGCTACCGTCAATCAAAGCAAGATAAGATGCATAAAAAGATAAACATCACATGCAATCAATATAAGTGATATGATATGGCCATCATCATCTTGTGCTTGTGATCTCCATCTCCGAAGCACCGTCATGATCACCATCATCATCGGCGCGACACCTTGATCTCCATCGTAGCATCGTTGTCGTCTCGCCAATCTTATGCTTCTACGACTATCGCTACCGCTTAGTGATAAAGTAAAGCATTGCAGGGCGATTGCATTGCATACAATAAAGCGACAACCATATGGCTCCAGCCAGTTGCCGATAACTCAGTTACAAAACATGATCATCTCATACAATAAAATTTAGCATCATGCCTTGACCATATCACATCACAACATGCCCTGCAAAAACAAGTTAGACGTCCTCTACTTTGTTTGTTGCAAGTTTTACGTGGCTGCTACGGGCTTAAGCAAGAACCAATCTCACCTACGCATCAAAACCACAACGACAGTTTGTCAAGTTGATGCCGTTTTAACCTTCGCAAGGACCGGGCGTAGCCACACTCGGTTCAACTAAAGTTGGAGAAACTGACACCCGCCAGCCACCTGTGTGCAAAGCACGACGGTAGAACCAGTCTCGCGTAAGCATACGCGTAATGTCGGTCCGGGCCGCTTCATCCAACAATACCGCCGAACCAAAGTATGACATGCTGGTAGGCAGTATGACTTATATCGCCCACAACTCACTTGTGTTCTACTCGTGCAAATAACATCAAACCATAAAAACCTAGGCTCGGATGCCACTGTTGGGGAACGTGGTAATTTCAAAAAATTTCCTACGCACACGCAAGATCATGGTGATGCATAGCAACGAGAGGGGAGAGTGTTGTCTACGTACCCTCGTAGACCGAAGCGGAAGCGTTGACGCAACGTAGAGGAAGTAGTCGTACGTCTTCCCGGTCCAACCAATCCAAGCACCGTTACTCCGGCACCTCCGAGTACTTAGCACACGTTCAGCTCGATGACGCTCCCCGGGCTCCGATCCAGCAAAGCTTCGGGGATGAGTTTCGTCAGCACGACGGCGTGATGACGATGACGATGTTGATGTTCTACCGACGCAGGGCTTCGCCTAAGCACCGCAACGATATGACCGAGGTGGAATATAGTGGAGGGGGGCACCGCACACGGCTAAGGAACGATCACGAAGATCAACTTGTGTGTCCTAGGGTGCCCCCTGCCCCCGTATATAAAGGAGGGAGGGGGAGGCCGGCCGGCCCTATGGGGCGCGCGAAAGGGAGGGGGGAGTCCTCCTCCTAGTGGGAGTAGGACTCCCCTTTCCTAGTCCAACTAGGAAGAGAGAGGGGGAAGGAAAGAGAGGGAGAGGGAGAGGGAAAGGGGGGCCGCGCCCCCCCTCCTAGTCCTATTCGGACTCCCCATGAGGGGGGGGGGGCGCCACCTCCTGGGCTGCTGCCCTCTCTCTCCCCTCAGGCCCACTAAGGCCCAATACTTCCCCGGGGGGTTCCGGTAACCCCTCCGGCACTCCGGTTTTCTCCGAAACCACTTGGAACAATTCCGGTGTCCGAATATAGCCGTCCAATATATCGATCTTTATGTCTCGACCATTTTGAGACTCCTTGTCATGTCCGTGATCACATCCGGGACTCCGAACTACCTTCGGTACATCAAAATGTATAAACTCATAATAACTGTCATCGTAACGTTAAGCGTGCGGACCCTACGGTTCGAGAACAATGTAGACATGACCGAGACACGTCTCCGGTCAATAACCAATAGCGGGACCTAGATGCCCATATTGGCTCCTACATATTCTACGAAGATCTTTATCGGTCAGACCGCATAACAATATACATTGTCCCCTTTGTCATCGGTATGTTACTTGCCCGAGATTCGATCGTCGGTATCCAATACCTAGTTCAATCTCGTTGCCGGCAAGTCTCTTTACTCATTCCGTAATACATCATCTCACAACTAACATATTAGTTTCCATGCTTGCAAGGCTTATGTGATGTGCATTACCGAGAGGGCCCAGAGATACCTCTCCGACTATCGGAGTGACAAATCCTAATCTCGAAATACGCCAACCCAACAAGTACCTTTGGAGACACCTGTAGAGCACCTTTATAATCACCCAGTTACGTTGTGACGTTTGGTAGCACACAAAGTGTTCCTCCGGTAAACGGGAGTTGCATAATCTCATAGTCATAGGAACATGTATAAGTCATGAAGAAAGCAATAGCAACATACTAAACGATCGGGTGCTAAGCTAATGGAATGGGTCATGTCAATCAGACCATTCAACTAATGATGTGACCTCGTTAATCAAATAACAACTCTTTGTTCATGGTTAGGAAACATAACCATCTTTGATTAACGAGCTAGTCAAGTAGAGGCATACTAGTGACACTCTGTTTGTTTATATATTCACACATGTATTATGTTTTCGGCTAATACAATTTTAGCATGAATAATAAACATTTATCATGATATATGAGGAAATAAATAATAACTTTATTATTGCCTCTAGGGCATATTTCCTTCAACCCCGGCATCCAAGAACTTGATACCACCTCACCCGAAACCCACCGCTACCCCAACCAAAGTGACGAGTGGAAAGGCCCCACCTTTCGCACCCGTGGGTGGCCCCAGCGCCAGGACCCAATAGGCCGGCCAAAACTGGCTACCATCGCCCAGTCTTGCTGCACCGGGCGCGAGACGAGTTTGTTCATGCTACTAGGTGTGAGATGAACTCGGTCCTGCTGCCGGGCCCAAGACGAGTCCGGTCCTGCTGTCGAGCGCGAGACGAGTTTGGTCCTGCTACCGGGCGTGAGACGAACTCGGTCCTGCTGCCGGTGCAAGACGAGTCCGGTCCTGCTGTCGGGGGCGAGACAAGTAATGGAGCGCAGCTAGGAGAGGGCCAACCCTTCGATGGAGGTAGCGCCCGGACGACGAGGAGAGGGACTGAAGGTTGACACAGGCAGCCCACCGACAGGCCGACGGCGGAGATGTCCAGCCGCCGCCGTGAACCGACCTAGACCGCCGCCATGAGTCACGACCACGCCGTGACAGCCCACATCCACGTCGCAGCAAATAGCGCCACCACTCTCGTCACCAACGGCCGCCGCATGCAAGGTCCGGCCGAAGCCCACACCGCTGCCAGCGCCACCACTAGCACGATCCACCACCACGAGCACTGCGCCGCCACCCCCACCAGCCGACTACCACGGTAGGGGGGGGGGGCGCTTGCAGCCCAGGCCGCTCGTGGCCCGTACCTCATGAAGGCCAGATCTGAGCGCCCCATCGACGGAGCATGCAACAGACGACGCCCTCGGCCACCGCGTGTGCCCCTCCACCAGGATAACCGTCCCGGGGCCGACACCCTACGACGTCGGCGCACCGCCGCCAAGACCCGCGCCGAGGCCGCCGAACAAGGAGACGAGAGAATCCCCGCCGCTGGCGGCGGCGACTGGGCTTCGCCCAGCCGCGCCCTTGGGCGGCAGCAAGAGAGGAGGGAGAGGTGTAGGGGGTGCTGGCGGCGGCAGCAACTAGGGTTCCTCCTCGGTCGCTCACGGGGCGACGTGAGGGGGAGGAGGGGGAGGTTCCATCTACTCCAATTGTCCAACAATATTATTACCACCACAGGGATAGGGATCAGGGGACATAGGGTGCTAAATGGCCCCTAATGGCTTGTTCTTGGCAATGCCATAATCATGATGATCTGGTCTACAATACTTACAAAATTAACCTCCATGAATCGTGCTAGCTGACATAGAAGTAGGCAAATTGACAGGTCATACCCTGCACTTTGGCATGCTAGAATCATGATGATTCGGCCTAACATGCTTCACAAATTAACCTCGACCGTGAATCATGGCCAATGATATAGAACTAGTCAGCTAGGCAAATTGGCAGGTCAAATCCTATGACGGAACTAAGAGCATCTACAACTGGACTTGATAAATCTGGTTTTTCAAACGCCCGCAAACGCAATTGGGCACGTCCACAAACAGTGATCTGCATGTCTCAGATTAGTTACTCTGCATTCGAGTCTCTCATATTTAAACCCCTAAATCCATATATACAAATCAATCAAAAAAAATCCTACGTATTATATACTACATACTACCCTAACTAATCTTCGTCGTTGGAGATGTCCACGACGTCGGTGCCGGGCGCTGGGTGGACGAGCGTGTAGGAGGGCTCCGGCCCTCCTCCTGCTCGATCTCATCCATGTAGGCGAACATCTCCTCCTCCTCTGCGGCGTGTTGCGCCTCCATCTTCTGCCGACGATGGCGTCTCGCCTCCGCATCCGACTCGGAGCGGAGGGAATCGAGGATGGCCTGCTACTCCGCCTGCAGATCCACGTCCCCGGTGTGCCCCACATTCTCCTCCTCCTCCTCCTCCTCCTCCTCAACCTCCTCCTCCTCCAGATTCACTGTATCCGGTAGCCCCGCGGTGATCTGGGCTTTGCTCCTTGCCCGAGTCTGCTCAGGGAGATGTAGCCGGCTCTCCGGCGTTAGAAATGGGTGGCCCCTTACCCGGCGGCGTGGGGGCATGGTTACCAGTGGTGGCGGACGGGAGTGGAAAATGGCGGCGGCGACGACAGCAGCGGACGGGCGGAGGAAAATGTGAAGGGGTAGGGTTTCGGTGCCGGCGGTCAGCTTAAATAGCCGGGCTAGGCACTACGCGGTGACATCTATCTGACGAAGGAGACGAGCTTCGGTCCGCCGGGTTTCCGGGCGATTCCGCATGAGATACGACGTCAGTCCGATGTGACAGGCGTGCTGAGGCCTCATATTTAAACTGAATATGAGGGGTACCGGTCAGTCCTGAATGTTGAGGCCCGTTTGAGGTCCTCGCTGGATCGAAATTTTATGACCGATCAGTAACCGGGGGGCCCGCCCGAGCGTTTGAGGCGGGTTTGGGGGTGCCCGGCTGTAGATGCTCTAATCTTTGGCTTGTGTGTAGAATGCATAAACCATAGCCCGACCACTGGGTTCGATCTGGTCGCTCCGTCTTGAATCCGATGGTACGCAGCGAGTGAGTTGGCATCCTCGTCAACCAGTATACCTCAGTTTCCTTCTCCCACTCCTACGTTGCCGTGGCCCGATGCGCCACCTCGACGCGGCGGGGAACCCATTCCGGCGCCTTCCTCGCCGCCGGCATGACGTCCGAGGCGCTCGTCGTTCTCGCGCGCGTCCGCAGCGGCGAGAAAACGCCAAGCCTCTCCCCGCTCGCGACGCTGCTGGGCCTGCTGTTCCGCGAGGGCAACGTCCAGGCTGCCTGGAAGGTGTTCGTGGTAATGACCGCGATTGAGCCACGGTCGAGCTTCTTCATCTTCGACGCCATGATCCTAGGGTTATGCCGCAGGGGCTCTTCACTGTAGCTGCGGGATTGCTCGGTGTCATTTGGAGGTTCCATTGTATCCCTGATGCGTGCAGCTATGACATCCTGATCAAGGGTCACGGGCAGGGGATGCTCTCGAGCTGTTTGACAAAATGCACAAGTTAGGGTGCGAGCATTTTGGTGAATGTACAGTGCCGTGATGGGACTATGGTGGAGGCAAGGAGGTTATTCGATGAGATGGTGAATGTGGGGGTCGAAGCAAATACAATCACCTTCAATTTTTAATCTATGGGTATGCAAAGCTGTACGGATGGACGAGGCTGATGCCGCCTGCAGAGAGATGAAGGCGAGGGGATTGCTGCCAGGTTGCTGCACTTTCAACATTCTTTCCGCTGGAGCATACAAGTTTGGAAAGGCTGTGCACTTAGTACATGAGCAGGAGGAGCTGTATGAAATGTCTGGTTCGCAGATATCATCAGACAGTATATATATGGTGATCTGTAAGCTTTGTTGGGATGGGCGATTGGATGATGCCCGGTAGCTTGTGTGTAGTGCAGTTGAGCAGGGTGTTCCAGTGAGTGTTGCGGTATTTAATGCTTCGACTGCTGCATATAGCAAGGAGAGATTTTGAAGAAGAATCTCTCGAGTTATATAGACTTGTATGAAAGAGATAGGTCTTGCACCTTTATCATCCAATTTGAATTACTTGATACTGGGTCTGTGCAATCAAGGAGGACTGGATGATGCACAACTGTTGGTAGAACATATGATGAGTAGGGGATATTCTGTTGGTACCTTATTTACCGTTTAGATGGATTCATGCTTCAGGTCTGGTAATGTAAATGGTGCCTTGAAATGCTGGGATGGTATGGTGAAAGTTGGTGTGCAGCCTGATTTTATTGCCTTCTCTGCATACATCAGTGGCCTTTGCAGATTAGATCATGTAAACGAGGCTTATCGAGTATGTGTGGAGATGACAAGAAGAAGTCTTGTTTCAAACAATATTACTTACCACTCTCTCATATCTGCGATTTGTAGGGTCGGCCATGTAGCTGAAGCACTGAAACTAGAGCAGAAGATGAGGCAGAGTGGTCTTGTTCCTGATGTTTTCAGAAGCAATATTCTGATTGATGGTTTTTTGCAGAGAAGAAAGGTTGGAATTGGGTATGGTGAATAACCGTTTCTTTGACATGCGTATTAGTGACTTAACTACTGATGTAGTGACGTACAATACAATTGTTAATGCATATTAATTGCCGGGCCCAGATGAACGGTGCTATGATTTTCATGAACAAGATGCTTGCAGATTGCTGTGATCCAGATATTTCACATATAATATTGGGATTCATAGCCTCTGCAACAACCATTTGAAGAATCGAGCAGCAAGAGTGCTAGATGAACTTGTTGCTCTTGGTTGCACACCTAATTCAGTTACATACAACTCACTGATGGATGGCATTTGCAGTGATGTCCTTGATCGAGCTATGATTCTCACTGGCAAACTGATTAAGATGGCTTTTCAACCCAACACCATCACGTTTAATGTTTTCTTTTCTCATTTCTGTAAGAAAGGTCTTGGAATGCAGGTCCTTTGTGTGGGCTGAGAAGCTCAGAGAATATTCTGTTGCTTTTGATGACGCTACAATGAATATACTTGACTGGGCTTCCAAGGAAATGGGGGATGACCCCCAGGATAGCATTGCTGATATTGGAGGACAAGTGTATGTTTTTCGAGTTCTTAATACTCATAGCGTACAACAGTATGAGCAATAGTAGGTCCCCAAAGTTTACACATGTGCCTACTGATCCTGCTGGTAGCAGCACAATCAAAGTTTTGGATACTGGATAATAACTGAATTTCATACCCATATGAACTACTTGAAATATGAGCTACACAATCAAAAGTTTTTGGTGTCGACGAGGGACTTCGGCACGGGGATAAATCGCCAGCCTAAAGCAGTTGAGGAGCAGCACCTTGTCAGTGCCGCCCATGGCGTCCCTCAACCTAGTCTGCTCAGTGCTGGTCTCGCCTGAGCTGCAGATCAGCAACCGCCGGGAGATTGACACACTCGGACTGCAGTTGGTCCAGATGAATATTGAATCCTCCAGCAAGGATGATCTCGGCCACGCCTCACCAGGGAAGAGCAGCAATGCCAGTAAAGACGAAGCCCAGAAGAGGAGTTCAAAGCACAACTGGTGGCATGGACAGTGTCAAATAAGTGTCAACTTGCATCAAGGTATGAAATAATTTCCTTTTTCTTATTTTTTTGAACATACTCTTCTTGCTCTTTTTTCTGTATATCTCCTTTGAAAAATTCAATTTTAATATTATATGTTCATGGTGCAAAGACATTTCCCTTCTTAATATGGCAGAAAACTCTTAATCACGCTGCTGAGTGTAATTCTGCAAAGTTCATGTCAGGTGCAGGTTGACCAAATAAAGGCACAAGCGAAGATTAGTCTGACAAAGAGGCCATCTACCCTGAGCCACAAGGTGGAGCGCAAGCAGGCTAGGAGGAATCGGCGGGCAGCCCGGTTGGGGCGTGTCAGGACCCAACTGAAGCTTTACTGAAGATTGACAACACTGCACAGCGATTCAGTTATGTTTAAAACTTTAAGTCCCCAACCGTTGGCTCGAAGCAACACTAGCCGTCCATCGTCGATCCGACGCTCCTCCATCACCCGTACCGCTTCACTATGTAGGGAGGCCCTGGATCGCGTCCGTTCCGCATCGGAACCTACCATTGACGCGCGAGTCGCTGTTTGCTTTCCGACAAGAACAACAATGATAGCCTACCTCCATTTCTACTTTTCTTACTTTTTCTTCCAACTTGTAAGGCTATAAAGCAAGTCTCTAGCTCGATGGAGAACCATCTCTTGTATTAGGGTTTCCCTACCGCCGCCAGTGTTCCCGGCCGGCCTTAGGTTCCTCTGGTTTTGTACTAAAACTCTTGAATTCAACCAATAAAGTGAGCTAGTTCAAGTGGATTCAGTTAAGATTTCTGAATATTGTTCTTCAGACTCCTTCGAAGACTGGGCGTATGTTGTCCCGCTTCTGGTGCTGCAGCTGGTTTCTGTGATGGAAAAGGAAAAAAAACATCAGACGGCCTATGAGGTGTATGCTGCCTGAAGAATCAAGGAAGAAACAAAAAGGTTAAAATGAGAAACTAAAAACGTTGTATTATTATATATTGCCAAGCGCATTTGTCACGTGGCCACCAGCACGAGAGTCTCATCGACCTCGTGCTCGGGGTGTGCTTCCATTTGGCACGCCCTGCTTGCTCTCTCAGCATTTTTAAGGAGGAGAGCGTGTGTTCGGCTTTCCGATACGGGACTAAATGAACGAATGAACCACGCATGGACGAATGTCAGTCGCCTCGCTCTGGGTTTTGACGCCGAAGTGTATAGCTGGGCTCCATTTCGGAAAAAGTGTACACCTAGCTGGGCCGTGCCCCGTTCTGAATCCTTCTTCTTTGTGAGAGGGCTCCGTCTTGACTAAAGTACTGAGAACTAGCTGTCTAATTAAGCTTATGATAACCCAAAATGAAAATAAAGTTTAGCTGGCACCACGTTATTTAAGACATCTCAAACTTGTGAGTTTCCAGATTTCCGGCAGCAACTTAAAGTTTTCATATTTTTGTGAAATTTTGGTGTTTCAAGCAAGGTCTGAGTGAAGTTCAGAAATTACAAGCGAACCACAGAGATGCTCACCACAGTATAGAGACGTATTTTATTTACTGTCAAAAGAAAGGTAGTACTGAACAAATGATAGTGATGAATTTGCATTTTGAGATGGTAATGATGAATAGGCATATAAGCTAAGGAGTCCAACAGTATTATTACCACCACAGGCATAGGGATTCTGGAACATAGGGTGCTAAATGGCCCCTAATAGCTTGCCCTTGGCATGCCAGGATCATGATGATTTGATATTTTGGTCTACAATGCTTACAAAATCAACCTCCTCCATGAATCATACTAACTGGCATAGAAGTAGGCAAATTGACAGGTCAAACCCTACAACTTGGACATAATCTTTGACTTGCACACACAATGGAATCTGGCTTTGCTTGCTTGCTGTTTTGCTGGAAGTCATCTTGGTCTGGGACTCTAAGAGCAACTCTAGCAAACCTCGCATTCCGCCGGCCCGCAAAACGCGTTTGCAGTTCGTGCAAAATGGCCTTTACGAGTCGGCGCGGACGATCACAGATGCAGACCCCTCAAACGGACCCGTATAAAAGTATATTCGCAGAATATGTTTTTTTACGGGTCGGCTTTGTGGGCTGCACCCCGCAAATATCAAATCCAACATAATACAACAATCGAAAGCAAACTAAATTATTCAAATCAAACATAATACAATAATCATCCACATTACAAATAATTATTCAAATCACCGTAGCAAACTTGAATAATGCAATACAAAACTTGTTATGAAAGAAATACAAATGAATACAAAAAATTAGTCACTGTCCAGCCCTTTTCCAATGATGCTCAATGAGATCCTCCTGAAGTTGCAAGTGTGTGTTTGCATTTTCAATCTCCTTGTATGTCTGAAGAAAAACTCTAATGCGGTTAGGGTCTCTAACCGGTTTGACACGGCTACCCACATTGTCGTAGAAGAATTCCAAGTTCATTCCTCTCTCATCTTCAAGAATCATATTGTGTGCAGGATAACACAGCAGGTCATGATATTTTTCAAGGTTTTCTTATCCCAAAAACAAGCAGGACCGCGGACAATGGCAAACCTAGATTGCAAAACACCGAATGCTCTTTTAATGTCTTTTCGGGCTGCCTCTTGCACCCTTGCAAATTCACATTGTTTTTTAGTTTTGGGTTCTTTGATGCTCTTGACAAATATGCACCAATGAGGGTATATACCATCTGCAAGATAGTACCCCTTTGTGTATTCATGCCCATTGATAGTGTAGTTGCAAGCAGAAGCATCACCACTAGCAAGCCTAGCAAACAAATGAGACCGTTGCAACATATTGATATCATTGAGAGTGCCCGGCATACCAAAAAAGCAATGCCAAATCCATAAATCCTCGGATGCTACGACCTCTAGCACAATTGTTGCATCACGAGACTTGCCACAATACATTCCTTGCCATGCCTTGGGGCAATTTTTCCAAGTCCAACGCATACAATCAATGCTACCTAGCATGCCAGGCCAACCTCTCCTCTCATTAGATGCCATCAATTTCTTTGTGTCATCTTCGTTGGGTGCCCGAAGATACTCAGGACCAAAGACACGGATGATCACATTTGCAAATCTACGCACAGACTCAATTGTAGTATCTTCACCAATGCGAAGGTACTCATCGGCATAGTCAGCCGGAACGCCATATGCAATCACCCGCATAGCTGCGGAGATTTTTTGATATGCACTAAATCCCTTTAAGCCCGCAACATTTCTTCTTTGAGTAAAATACCGGCAATTTGCCTTGCAAGCTTGAACAATTTTCACAAAGAGGGATCGGCGCATTCGTTACCTTCTCCAGAAGAGGTGCAGTGGATATGTAGGATTCTCCACGAAGTAGTCTTGCATCAACATCTCGTTCCCAAGATGAAGATTCCGAGGAATGCAAAGACGCCCGATGGTCGATCCTCGCCTCCTCTTTCAGTTCTCATCTTCGTGCTCCTTCATGGCAAGTGGCATGAATAGTTCGCAAGCATGGTCTCAACATCCGAGTCATCCGAACCGGACGAATCGGAGAGCAAGAACTTCTCGCACGGGCTCAACTCCATCTACATGCGCACCAGTGCGTCAATCAACTATACCGCTCACTCGCAAAAATGACAAAAATATGCACTAACCGGTGGCGGATGCGGCGGGTGATCCCGGGCGGCGACCATGGGGGCGGGCTGGACGGTGGCCGATCCCCGGCGGCGGCAGCACGAGGGGTAGCTCTTCTCGCCGAATCCGGGGGGGGGGGGGGGTCGGTGCAGCGTCTCGGCACGGGAGGGCGTGGGGCGGCCCCGCGGCGCGATTCCGCCCGCAGATTTGGTCGGAATCAACGGCGGCGGACGGATGGAAGTAAGGGCGGTCAGCGGCGGAAGGAGGTGATACGTCTCCAACGTATCAATATTTTTTGATTGTTCCATGTTGTTTTATTATCAATCTTGGATGTTTTATGATCATTTTATAGTCATTTTATATCATTTTTTGGTACTAACCTATTGACATAGTGCCAATGCCAGTTGCTGCTTTTTCCATGTTTTTTACATCATAGGAAATCAATATCAAACGAAGTCCAAATGCCACGAAACTCCATGATGATTTTTTTGGGCCAAAAGGAAGCAGATGGGCCCTGGTTGCACCTGGGGGGAGTCCCGAGGAGGGGACAACCCACCAGGGCGCGCCAGGAGGCCCTAGCGCGCCTTGGTGGGTTGTGTCCACCTCAGGTATCCCACGAACCGCCTCTTTGCTCTATAATACCACAATATTCCAGAAACCCTAGAAGCATCGACGAAATATTCATCCAGCCGCCGTAGAGTCCAGAACCACCAGATCCAATCTAGATACCATCACAGAGGGGTTCACCACTTCCATTGGTGCCTCTCCGATGATGCGTGAGTAGTTCTTTGTAGACCTTCGGGTCTGTAGTTAGTAGCTAGATGGCTTTCTCTCTCTCACTGAATTCTCAATACAATGGTCTCTTGGAGATCCATATGATGTAACTCTTTTGCGTTGTGTTTGTTGGGATCTGATGAACTTCGAGTTTATGATCAGTCATATCTTTTTATATCCATGAAAGTTATTTGAGTTTCCTTGATCTCTTATATGCATGATCTCTTATAGCCTCGTATTTCTTCTCTGATATTTGGGTTTTGTTTGGCCAACTTGATCTATTTATCTTGCAATGGGAAGAGGTGCCCAGTAGTGGGTTCGATCTTACGATGCTTGATCTCAGTGACATAAAGGGAACCGACACGTATGTATCATTGCTACTAAGGATAAAAAGATGAGATCTATATCTACCGCCATATAGATAAACGGATCTTGTCTACATCATGTCATACCTCTTATTGCAGTACTCCATTTTTCCATGAACTTAATACACTAGATGCATGCTGGATAGCGGTCGATGTGTGGAGTAATAGTACTAGATGCAGAATCATTTCGATCTACTTGACACGAATGTGATGTCTATATTCATGGTCATTGCCTTAGATATCTTCATAACTATGAGCTTTTCTATCAATTGCTCGGCAGTAATTTGTTCACCCACCGTAATACATGCTATCTTGAGAGAAGCCACTAGTGAAGCCTATGGCCCCAGGTCTCTTTCTTATTATATTGCATCTCTTTTATTTACATCGCATCTCGTTTACTATTTTGTAATCTTTACTTCCCAATCTTTAAAACAAAAATACCAAAAATATTTACTTTACTATCTTTATTAGATCTCACTTTTGCGAGTGGCCGTGAAGGGATTGACAACCCCTTTATTGCGTTGGTTGCAAGGTTCTTGATTGTTTGTGCAGGTACTAGGTGACTTGTGTGTTGTCTCCTACTGGATTGATACCATGGTTCTCAAAAACTGAGGGAAATACTTACGCTACTTTGCTGCATCACCCTTTCCTCTTCAAGGGAAAACCAACGCATGCTCAAGAGGTAGCAAGAAGGATTTCTGGCGCCGTTGCCGGGGAGATCTACACCAAGTCAAGACATACCAAGTACCCATCATAAATTATTCTCCCTCGCATTACATTATTTGCCATTCGCCTCTTGTTTTCCTCTCCCCCACTTCACAAAATTTTCCCTTTTCTTTCGCCCTTCTTCCGTTCGATCTTGTGTTACCATGTGTCTTCTTTTTGCTTGCATCTTCACTTCCTAAAATTTTATGGATCGTCATCCACTCGCTAATCTCTTTAGGAGATCCAATTATGATGAACCTATTGCTAGCGAGTTGAGTGCACTAGATTATCTTTATGAACTTTTGCTTGAAATTCATGAATCTGAAAATTGTGATGAATAAATCTATGAAGTGATTCATGATAGCTCCTTGAATAAAAAGCATGATTGCAATGGTTTTACTATAAATTCTATTTGTGTCAGTTGTGCTAATAACATGCAAAACCCTAAGCTTGGGGATGCTAGTTTTGCTATGACTACTATTTGCTGCAATGATCATGATTGGGGTGATTCTTCTTATGATCTTGAAAATTTATTTAAGCCCCAAGATGAATATGAGATTGATAATAATGTTTGCAATAATATTGAAAGTGGGTTTGGAAGAGTGTCAACTTTATATCCAACATATTTGGAGAATGTTCAATCTTATGAAGTTTTTGATAAAAGTGGGTTTGGAGAGGTCACGACTTTATTTTATGATAATCCCACTATTTTGGAAGAGTGACAACTTTGCATGCATATGGATCATGAAGAGAAATTTTTATGTGATAGCTATATTGTTGAATTTGATTCTGATCCTACATGTAATTATTATGAGAGAGGAAAATATGGTTGTAGATATTTTTGTGTCACTAAATTACCTCTCGTTATGTTGAGATTGCTATTGTTTCTTTCTCCTTCCTTGCATATGCTAGTTTTTGCTTGTCTTGATAATTTGTTTGCTTATATAATGCCTATGCATAGGAAGTATGTTAGAATTATATGTGATTTTCATATGCTTCATGATGCTCCCTTCATGTTTCAATTGCTATCTTTCATGTGAGCATCATTAAAATTATAGATGCCTAGCTAGGGGCGTTAAACGATAGCGCTTGTTGGGAGGCAACCCAATTTTATTTTTGTTCTTTGCTTTTTGCTACTGTTTAGTAATAAATAATTCATATAGCTTCTGTTTAGATGAGGTATTATGTTTTAATTAGTGTTTATGCCAAGTATAACCTTTGGGAAGACTTGGGTGAAGTCTTTGCAATCTTGCTGTAAAAACAGAAACTTTTACGCTCATGAGATTAGCTGTCATGTTTTACTGGAGAGTGCTTTTAGGTTGATTCTTTTTGCAGATGATTAATAGACAAATTCCTCACGTCCACCAATTTACTTCAGAATTTTTGAAGTTCCATTAGTATTCGAACAATTCAGATGACTACAGATTGTTCTGCTTTTGACAGGTTCTGTTTTTCGTGTGTTGTTTGCTTATTTTGATGAATCTATGAGTAGTATCGGGGGGGGGGGGGTATGAACCATAGAGAAGTTGGAATACAGTAGGTTTAACACCAATATAAATAAAGAATGAGTTCATTACAGTACCTTTAGGTGGTGGTTTATTTTCTTATACTAAGGGAGCTCATGAAATTTTCTGTTGAGTTTTGTGTTGTGAAGTTTTCAAGTTTTTGGGTAAAGATTTGATGGATTTTGGAATAAGGAGTGGCAAGAGCCTATGCTTGGGGATGCCCAAGGCACCCCAAGGTAAAACTCAAGGACAAACAAAATCCTAAGCTTGGGGATGCCCCGGAAGGCATCCTCTCTTTCGTCTTCATCTATCGGTAAATTTACTTGAGGCTATATTTTTATTCACCACATGATATGTGTTTTGCTTGGAGCGTCTTTTATGATTTGAGTCTTTGCTTTTTAGTTTACCACAATAATCCTTGCTGTACACGCCTTTTGGGAGAGACACACATGAATCGGAATTTATTAGAATACTCTATGTGCTTCACCTATATCTTTTGAGCTATATAATTTTGCTCTACTGCTTCACTTATATCTTTTTAGAGCACGGTGGTGGTTTTATTTTATAGAAATTATTGATCTCTCATGATTCACTTATATTATTTTGAGTGTCTTTTAGAACAGCATGGTAATTTTCTTTGGCTATAAAACTAGTCCTAATATGATGGGCATCCAAGATGGGTATAAAAAAACTTTCATATAAAGTGCGTTGAATACTATGAGAAGTTTGATGCTTGATGATTGTTTTGAGACATGAGGTTTTGGGGAATGTAGAAATTTCAAAAAAATTCCTACGCACATGCAAGATCATGGTGATGCATAGCAACGAGAGGGTAGAGTGTCGTCCACGTACCCTCGTAGACCGTAAGCGGAAGCGTTATGACAATGCGGTTGATGTAGTCGTACGTCTTCACGATCAACCGATCCTAGTACCGAACGTACAAAACCTCCATGATCTGCACACGTTCAGCTCCGTGACGTCCCACGAACTCATGATCCAGTAGAGCTTTGAGGGAGAGTTCCGTCAGCACGATGGCATGATGACGGTGATGATGAAGCTACCGACGCAGGGCTTCACCTAAGCACCGCTACGATATGACCGAGGTAGATTATGGTGGAGGGGGGCACCGCACACGGCTAAACGATCAATGGTCAACTTGTGTGTCTATGGGGTTCCCCCTCCCCCGTATATAAAGGAGTGGGGGAGGGGGAGGGCCGGCCCTCTACTATGGTGTGCCCTGGGGAGTCCTACTCCCACCAGGAGTAGGATTCTGAAAGGATCGAGAAGATGTGTCTAGAGGGGGTGAATAGACTCTTAATAAGAAAAGTTACAGTTTTTAATTTCTTTAAGTTGAAGTGGAGTTTTAGCACAAGTTTAAACATTCACAATACATATCAAGCAAGCATGGCAAGAGTATATGAGCAGCGGAAAGTAAATCATGCAAGTTGCAAGAATGTAAAGGGATGGGATTGGAGTGTGCAAACGCAATTGGAGACACAGAGATTTTTATCCGTGGTTCCGATAGGTGGTGCTATCTGATACCTCCATTTTGCATCATGCTTTTATATCGATATTTATTGCATTATGGGCTGTTATTTCACATTATGTCACAATACTTATGGCTATTCTCTCTTATTTTACAAGGTTTACATAAGGAGGGAGAATGCCAGCAGCTGGAATTCTGGGCTGGAAAAGGAGCAAATTAGAGACCTATTCTTCGCAACTCCAAAAGTCCTGAAACTCCACGGAAGTGATTTTTAGAATATATAAAAAATATCCAGTGGAAGAAGTTCACCAGAGGGGGCCCCACCTGGCCACGAGGGTGGGGGCGCGCCCTACCCCCCTGGGCGCGCCCCCTACCTCGTGGGCCCCTGGTGGCCCTCCGATGCCCATCTTCTGCTATATGAGGTCTTTCGTCGAGGAAAAATTTATAAGCAACCTTGCGGGACGAGACTCCGCCGCCACGAGGCAGAACCTTGGCGGAACCAATCTAGGGCTCCGGTAGAGCTGTTCTGCCAGGGACACTTCCCTCCGGGAGGGGGAAATCATCGCCATCGTCATCACCAACGCTCCTCTCATCGGGAGAGGGCAGTCTCCATCAACATCTTCACCAGCACCATCTCCTCTCAAAACCCTAGTTCATCTCTTGTATCCAATTCTTGTCTCCAAGTCCGGGATTGGTACTAGTAGGTTGCTAGTAGTGTTGATTACTCATTGTAGTTGATGCTAGTTGGTTTATTTGGTGGAAGATCATATGTTCAGATCCTTTATGCATATTATTACCCCTCTTATTATGAACATGAATATGCTTTGTGAGTAGTTACGTTTGTTCCTGAGGACATGGGAGAAGTCTTGCTATTAGTAGTCATGTGAATTTGGTATTCGTTCGATATTTTGATGAGATGTATGTTGTCTAGCCTCTAGTGGTGTTATGTGAACGTCGACTACATAACACTTCACCATTATTTGGGCCTAGAGGAAGGCATTGGGAATTAATAAGTAGATGATGGGTTACTAGAGTGACAGAAGCTTAAACCCTAGTTTATGCGTTGCTTCGTAAGGGGCTGATTTGGATCCACATGTTTCATGCTATGGTTAGGTTTACCAAAATACTTTTGTTGTAGTTGCGGATGCTTGCAATAGAGGTTAATCATAAGTGGGATGCTTGTTCAAGTAAGAACAGCACCCAAGCACCGGTCCACCCACATATCAAATTATCAAAGTACCGAACACGAATCATATGAACATGATGAAAACTAGCTTGACGATATTCCCATGTGTCCTCGGGAGCGCTTTTCCTTATATAAGAGTTTGTCCAGGCTTCTCCTTTGCTACAAAAAGGATTGGGCCACCTTTCTTCACTTTATTTACTTTTGTTACTTGTTGCTCGTTACAAATTATCTTATCACAAAACTATCTTTTACCACTTATTTTAGAACTTGCAGAGAATACCTTGCTGAAAACCGCTTATCATTTCCTTCTGCTCCTCGTTGGGTTCGACACTCTTACTTATCGAAAGGACTACGATAGATCCCCTATACTTGTGGGTCATCAAGACTCTTTTCTGGCGCCGTTGCCGGGGAGTGAAGCGCCTTTGGTAGGTGGAATTTGGTAAGGAAAAATTTATATAGTGTGCTGAAATTTACTGTCACTTGTTACTATGGAAAGTAATCCTCTGAGGGGCTTGTTCGGGGTATCTTCACCCCGACCAGTAGAGCAAAGAGTTGCTCCTCAACCTACTGAACCTATTGAATATGAAAATGTTCCCTTTGAATTTCCTTCGGGTATGATATAAAAACTGCTAGCTAACCCTTTTTCAGGAGATGGAACAAAGCATCCTGATGAGAACCTAATATATGTGGATGAAGTTTGTGGATTATTTAAGCTTGCTGGTATACCCGATGATGTTGCTAAGAAGAAGGTCTTCCCTTTATCTTTGAAGGGAGATGCGTTGACATGGTATAGGCTATGTGATGATACGAGATCATGGAACTATAGAAGATTGAAATTGGAATTTCATCAAAAGTATTATCCTATGCATCTTGTTCATCGTGATCGCAATTATATATATAATTTTTGGCCTCGCGAAGGAGAAAGTATCGCTCAAGCTTGGGGGAGGCTTAAATCAATGTTATATTCATGCCCCAATCATGAGCTCCCAAGAGAAACAATTATTCAAAACTTTTATGCTCGGCTTTCTGAAAACAATTGCACCATGCTCGATACTTCTTGTGCTGGCTCTTTTATGATGAAGACTATTGAATTTAAATGGGATTTATTGGATAAAATTAAACGCAACTCTGAAGATTGGGATCCTGACGAAGGTAAGGAGTCAGGTATGATACCTAAGTTTGATTGTGTTAAATCTTTTATGGATACCGATATTTTTCGTAAGTTTAGCACTAAATATGGACTTGACTCTGAGATAGTAGCTTCTTTCTGTGAATCTTTTGCTACTTATGTTGATCTCCATAAGAAGAAGTTGTTTAAATATCATCCTCCCATAGAAGTAAAAGTAGCTGCACCAATTAAAGTTGAAGAAAAGACTGTCACTTATAATGATCCTATTGTTCCTACTTCTTATGTTGAGAAACCACCTTTCCCTGTTAGACTAAAGGATCATGCTAAAGCTTCAACTGTGGTTCGTAAAAGCAATATTAGAACTTATACGTCTCTTGAGCAAGTTAAAGTTGAACCTAATGTTGCTATTGTTAAAGATCTCTTTTCTGATAATATTGATGGGCATGTTATTCAGTTCTGCGGTGAAACTGCTAGAATTGCCAAACCTTGTGCTAAAGATAAACATAGACCTGTGGTAGGCGTGCCTGTTATTTCTGTTAAAATAGGAGATCATTGTTATCATGGCTTATGTGATATGGGTGCTAGTGCTAGTGTTATACCTTATGACTTGTATAAAAAAATTAAGCATGAAATTGCACCTGCTGAGTTAGAAGATATTGATGTCACAATTAAACTTGCCAATAGAGATACTATATCAGCAATGGGAATTGTTAGAGATGTTGAAGTCTTGTGTGGGAAAACTAAATATCCTCCTGATTTTCTTGTTCTCAGTTCCCCACAAGATAGCTTTTGTCCCATTATATTTGGTAGACCCTTCCTGAACACCGTCAATGCTAAGATAGACTGTGAAAAGAATATTGTTACTATCATCTTGGATGATATGATTCACGAGTTTAATTTCTCTAAATTTAGTAAACAACACCGTGAAGAAGAATTGCTTAGTAAGGATGAAATTGTTGGTCTTGCTTCTATTGCCGTACCTCCTAGTGATCCTTTAGAACAATATTTGCTAGACCATGAAAATGATATGTTTATGAATGAAAGAAGGGAAATAGATGAAGTATTCTTTAAACAGGAACCTATTCTGAAACACAATTTGCCTGTTGAAATCCTAGGGGATCCTCCTCCACCTAAGGGTGATCCCGTGTTTGAGCTTAAACCGTTGCCTGATAATCTTAAATATGCTTATCTTGATGAAAAGAAGATATATCCTGTTATTATTAGTGCTAACCTTTCAGAGCATGAAGAAGAAAGATTATTGAAAACTATGAAGAAGCATCGTGCTGCTATTGGATATACTCTTGATGATCTTAAGGGCATTAGTCCCACTCTATGTCAACATAAAATAAATTTGGAAGCAGATGCCAAACCAGTTCGTGATCCTCAACGACGTCTGAATCCTAAAATGAAAGAAGTAGTAAGAAAACAAATACTAAAGCTTCTGGAGGCAGGTATAATTTATCCCGTTGTTGATAGTCAGTGGGTGTCGGTGTCAAAACCGGCGGATCTCGGGTAGGGGGTCCCGAACTGTGCATCAAGGCCGGATGGTAACAGGAGATAAGGGACACGATGTTTACCCAGGTTCGGGCCCTCTCGATGGAGGTAAAACCCTACTCCTGCTTGATTAATATTGATGATATGGGTAGTACAAGAGTAGATCTACCACGAGATCAAGGAGGCTAAACCTTAGAAGCTAGCCTATGGTATGATTGTTGTGTATGGAGTTGATTGCCCTACGGACTACAACCCTTCGGTTTATATAGACACCGGATAGGGTTAGGGTTACACAGAGTCGGTTACAATGGTAGGAGATCTTGAATATCCGCATCGCCAAGCTTGCCTTCCACGCCAAGGAAAGTTCCATCCGGACACGGGACGAAGTCTTCAATCTTGTATCTTCATAGTCCAGGAGTCCGGCAGAAGGTATAGTCCGGCTATCCGAACACCCCCTAATCCAGGACTCCCTCAGTAGCCCCTGAACCAGGCTTCAATGACAACGAGTCCGACGCGCAGATTGTCTTCGGCATTGCAAGGCGGGTTCCTCCTCCAAGTCCGTCATAGAAGATTAATAAGCACCAAGAATAGTGTCCGACTCTGCAAAACAAGTTTCCACATATTGCCATAGAGAGAATAATATTAACACAAATCAAATCTGCTGACGTATTCCGCAATGTATCGTCACAGTACGGCCAAGTCCTTTTACTCGAATCGTTTTTACTTTTCCACCTCAGCACGTTTTGCGAGGCGGTTTCCTTGGCATGTCTTGTCAAAGCAGAGATCGTGTGCCCCTTTTTACGGGATTCTCATCAATACGGACGTGGGTAACCCAACTGTGCCATTTACCACGACGTTTGGGAGGCAAGTGAGTTTTATTAGGCAGGTGGGTACGCATAACCGCATCCGCCCATATGAGGGGATAAGGATCCACCCTTTTTACCTACGCCTTCTTCCTCCTTTGCCTATCCATCTCCTGCGCACTCGAGCTCTAGTGCCCAAACCCGCTCTTCCCACCTCAACCTTCTCCAGCAATGTCCGGAGCGGGAGGCAAGTGGATGGCCTCCTCCATTACGGAGGTCCAAGTGAAAAAGTTAAGGAAGGCCGGATACCTGTCCAAGGACATCCCGCACCGGCTTCCCGAGAAGGGGCAGCTTATCCCCACCCCACGGCCCCATGAGAGGGTAGTATTTCTTCCCCACTTCCTCCGCGGACTAGGTTTTCCACTCCACCCATTTGTCCGGGGCTCATGTTCTACTACGGCCTGGATTTTCACGATCTGGCCCCGAACTTCGTCCTCAACATCTCGGCGTTTATCGTCGTGTGCGAGGCTTTCCTCCGCGTCTGCCCCCATTTCGGCCTTTGGCTCAAGACCTTCAACGTCAAGCCCAAGGTGGTGCGCGGCAGCCAGGCAGAGTGCGGAGGCGCCATGGCGGGCAAGATAGCCAACGTCCTATGGCTCGAGGGCTCATTCGTGGAGACCCTAAAGGGGTGGCAATCCGGGTGGTTTTACATCACTGAGCCACGCGATCCGGAATGGGTCGCAGCCCCCGAGTTCCGATCCGGACCCCCACGCGGCTCACGTCCTGGAAAGAGACGGGCCTGTCGTGGGGTGACGAAAAAGAGGTGACCGGACTGCAAACATGCATCCAGTCCCTGGTGAATAAGCCGATCAAGCTCGTCAATGTGATCCAGGTTATGCTCGTCCGCCGGATCCTCCCGTGTCAACAACGGGATTTTACTCTGTGGGAGTTCAACTCGGCGCAGCACCAAACCCTCAACAGGCTCTTCGACACGACGTATGAAGACGTCTGGAAGGTGCTAACCAAAGGCGCCGAGGCTCCCACATCCGCCTCCGAGGATCGCGGATATAGCTCGTAGCGTCATGCTAGCGAGGTAAGCTATTTTCACCTTTTACAGGATGTTTTAGTTTTTTCATAGTTTGACTCTATGCGGGATCTAAACTCCCTTACCTTTGACAGGCTTGGCAGGTGATATCCAGACCGATTAACTGTCCGGCTCCCTTGCCCGAAGACCCAGACCCTGCTCTCTTGGTGAAGCTGCTGGTTCCGGCACCTTATGTGGTGCCGGAGAAGAAGGTTAAGAAGAAGAAGACCACGGGGACTCGAAAGAGTTCCCGTAACGTGGTGGTGTCGGACTCGTCATTTGACGAATCCGAGACGCCCTCCTCCCGTGAAAACGAGGAGGAGGAAGAAGAAAAAACCTCTCCCCCTCTAGGGGGGGGGGAGGAGAAAAAGGGAAGGCCGCCCCGACGGGGGAGGCCGGAGGGTCCAGAAAGAGGAAGACCCCTCCGCCGGACTACTCCCCTAGCGCCGGCGAGGACGGCGAGGAGTGGCCGGACAGGGCCAAGCGTCCGGCGAAATCGTAAGTATTCGGATACCAGAGTGACTAATGATATTCCTAGTTCGTTCAGCTTTCCATAATGCCAAACATAATTGTGCAGCCCGCCCCGGGCCGAACTCGACGATTCATCGAGCGGCTCCCCGGATTCGTCGGACGTGAACTCAGTTCCGCCCGCTATCTCCGCCCGCACTGCAGACGACGCCGAAGTGGTGTCAAAATGAGCTCCGGGGCAGGAGGAGGTGGTCCTAGAGGAGCCGAAAGGCGACCTCCCGGATCCCAGGAATAAAGGGGACAAGACCCCCCAGGGCTCCGAGTCCGGCTTTGTGCCGGACACCGCGCCGGAATCTTCAATAGTTCCGGTCCGCGGTAGACGAACTCCTTCCAAAAGGAGCAAGCCATGTGAGCCGGCGGCCTCCGTCCAAACGGAGGGGCCGGACAATCTGCTGGAGGTGCTTGACGACGCCTCCATCGACAAGGAGCACCGTACTATCATGAGTACGGTGATCCGGAAGGTTCAGTCTGCCAAGAGCGGACTGAACGAAGCTTGCGCTAGCCTTCTAACAGGCTTCGAGGTAAGTAAAAAATATGCAAGAATATAACCGCATAGACAGTAGCCCCTGATGCTCTTTTTGGCGTTCGTAAAGAAAAGCCGAATAGAGGATCCATTAAATTTGGCAGGAGTCTTAACAAGGAAGAGTCAATATGCGTATGCAGGCTTCGCTGCTATCCACCGCCGCACTGACTGCGGAGGTGGGTGTCCTGAAACAGGACGTCGGGCGGACCGAGCAAGAGCTCGGCCTTGCCAAGTGACAGCTCGAGGAAAAAGAAGGTAAGAAATGCCTTTCAGAAAAAGTGCCTATAAAAAGGCGTGATTGCAAAAAATAACAGGATTGTACTGCTTATTGTAGGGGCCGCGAATGAGGTGGCGACCCTCAAGCAGGCGCTCTCTGAGGACGAAAAGAAAGCGGCCGCGGAGCGCACCGAGCGAGAGAGAGTTGGGGCTCAGGTCGGCGAGGTGCAGCAAGAGCTTCAGGCTCTCATGAAAAAACATGAGAGTTTGGAGCTTGAGTCGAAGGCGCGAGCATCCGAGCTCGCGTCAACCCTTGAGACCACCAAGTCTGCCAAGGCCGAAGCCCAAAAGGCCCTTCAAGAGTTGGAGGAGATGAGGAATAAAGCAGCGGGTAAGGCATTCTTTATGCAAAGCAGAAATATAAAAGTAAACTACTTGTTACTTACCCGAATCCGGAGCTCTCCAGGGGCATTCGCAGATCTTCCCCGCAGCGTATCCGACGCTGGCGCATTCTACCGAGCTGAAGAGGGCAGCTCGACGGAGAAGGTGTTCTGGTCTCAGTATTCTGAGGCCGGACACCCTGTGCCCTTGAGTGACCAGCTGAAACAGCTGGTCGAGCTCCACAAGGCGGCCGAACAGGCCATGAAGGGCTTCATAGTTCGGCTGTGGCCCGGGGAGGCCCTACCTGGGAGCTATTTCGAGCTGGTGCGGCGGCTGATGGAGGCCTGTCCAAGGCTCGAGGTCATCAAGCACTCCGTCTGCATTGAAGGTGCCCGGAGGGCCCTTGCCCGTGCAAAGGTGCACTGGGGTAAGCTGGACGGTGAGAAGCTTGTGAAGGACGGGCCACCGCCGGGGAAGGAGCATCGCAGGCCCGAGAAGTACTACAAGGATGTTCTTGCAGGTGCCTACCTTGTGGCGGATGAATGTACCAAGGATGTAATTTTTGAATGAATTCGCTCGTGTTTATCCTGTGCGCTGAAAACTTGTTCATATGCACTAAGCAATGCTTATTGGATTTAAAATATTATTTTCTGCGCGGCCGTTTATCAAAAATTGAGAGATGGCCAGTCGTCGGCTTCTGCCCCCGTGCCACTAGTGCTGGGGTGTTTGGGATAAACCTGAGCGCTCTTTTTCCCATGGTTGGGTCCTTCGAGGGAGGCGCTCAGCACAACGAACCAGGCAATCGGACTATAATGCTTGAACACTCTTACTTAGCCATAGAACTTTATAATTTTAAATTTCGGCGAAGCCCCTAGTTCGGAAGTCCAAATTCGGGGCGCTATCCACGCCTTGGCCGGACAAAGCCAGCTCCTCGCTCGAAGCGGCATAAGTCTTTAGGGACTCAAAAAACCTCTCGAACAGCGACAGGTCTCTCGCCTCATCATGACAGACAGTTTTAGCTTTCTCCACTGAGGTGCTTAACCCAGCTGAACTGGGGCACAATCGCAGTGGTTCTCCTAGTGCTACCTTAGCCGATATAGCGGAACGTAAGGCACCAAAACATAGGAGCCGGGCAAACCCAACTATTGACCCAAATCATGATTCGGAGCCGATGCATATAGTGCTATAAGTTTGGGGTGCCGCACTTGTGAAAGTGTACGGACTTCTCACACCATAATGAGGGGTACTGAAGCCCCTGGTGTGTTTGCCGTACCATGGTGTACGTGTGCCATCATGTCATTTAATAAACATATATATGAAAATAGGATAATGCAAAAAATAGACAAAAAGCTATGCATTGTTTATAGAGGGTCTGTTTATCAAAGCCGAATGATACAAATAGTGCGATAAGCAAAAAGATACTGGACTATTTAACATGTCCTGACCAGGGGCGGGCCGCGGGAAATAATTCGAAACAGGTATATTGCTCGTAACAGAGACCACCTGGGGGTTCCAGGATGCGGCATGGCTTGTCTGCTTCCCTGGATCTTGCATCGTTTGTGCGGCAGTCGAATTGCCGAACAGGTTGTCCGAAGTGTGGAGTCCTGAAAGTAAGAAAAAAGAATCCGACAGCCCCTAGTACGTTTTAGGCCGTATTTTGGGTGTGCCGTTATTGTGCCCCTTCCCCTGTGCCCATGGTATTTCAAGGGCGTAGTTATGTATGCGAGGTACTGGTTTCGCTATGTCGCGAGGGCTGGGGTAGGGGCCGCATTGCTACGCCTGCTCGGAACGTGCCAGGCGGTCTTGCTGTAGGTTACTCCGGGCGCGCTTGGCAGTGTCCAGCTTTTGGACGGCCGTACTGGAGAGTTGCCTGAGAAGGCTTCTTTGTACTTCCGCTGCGAGAGCCACCGTGTGCTCCTCCGTATGTAGGGAGCGTTCGTGTTTCCGTTGACCGTGATTACTCCTCGAGGGCCTGGCATCTTGAGCTTGAGGTATGCGTAGTGCGGCACCGCATTGAACTTTGCAAATGCGGTTCGTCCGAGCAGGGCGTGATAGCCACTGCGAAACGGGACTATATCGAAGATTAGCTCTTTGCTTCGGAAATTATCCGGAGATCCGAAGACCACGTCAAGTGTTACTGAGCCTTTACAGTTGGCTTCTACACCTGGTATGACACCTTTAAAGGTTGTTTTTGTGGGCTTAATCCTTGAGGGATCTATGCCCATTTTTCGCACTGTATCCTGGTAGAGCAGGTTCAGGCTGCTGCCGCCGTCCATGAGGACTCTTGTGAGATGAAATATGTCGATGATTGGGTCGAGAACCAATGCGGCGAAGCCGTCGTGACGGATGCTAGTGGGATGGTCCCTTCGATCAAAGGTGATCGGGCAGGAGGACCATGGGTTGAACTTTGGGGCGAATGGCTCCATCGCATATACGTCTCGTAGCGCACGCTTCCGCTCCCTCTTGGGAATGTGGGTTGCGTATATCATGTTCACCGTCCGCACTTGTGAGGGAAAACCCTTCTGTCCATTGTTGTTCGGCGGCCTGGGCTCCTCCTCGTCGTCGCTATGCAGCCCCTTGTCTTTGTTTTCGGCTCTTAACTTGCCTGCCTGCTTGAACACCCAACAATCCCTGTTGGTGTGATTGGCTGGCCTTTCGGGGGTGCTATGTATCTGGCAAAAGCTGTAGAGTATTCGGTCCAAACTGGACGGGCCCTGAGTATTCTTCTTGAATGGCTTTTTCCGCTGACCGGATTTATAGCCTCTGAATCCGGCATTAACTGCCGTATCTTCATTACTGTCGCTGCTAACGCGACGTTTTTGCTTATTCCGATGTGTCCTGCCACTTTTGTCCTTGGTATCCGAATTACCAGGGTTCTTGGCTAAGTTATTACTGCGAGCTAGCCAGCTATCTTCTCCCGGGCAAAAGTGGGTCATGAGTGTCGTGAGGGCTGCCATGGATTTCGGCTTTTCCTGTCCCAGGTGCCGGGCAAGCCATTCGTCGCGGATGTTATGCTTAAAGGCTGCTAAGGCCTCTGCGTCCGGACAGTCGACTATCTGGTTTTTCTTTGTTAGGAACCGTGTCCAGAATTGCCTGGCTGATTCCTCTGGCTGCTGTATTATGTGGCTTAAGTCGTCGACATCCGGTGGTCGCATGTATGTGCCCTGGAAGTTGTCAAGGAATGCGGCTTCCAGGTCCTCCTAAGAACCGATTGAGTCTGCTGGCAAGCTGTTAAGCCAATGCCGTGCCGGTCCTTTAAGTTTGAGCGGGAGGTATTTGATGGCGTGTAGATCATCGCCGCGTGCCATGTGGATGTGAAGGAGGTAATCCTCGATCCATACCGCCAGATCTGTTGTGCCATCGTATGATTCGATGTTAACGGGTTTGAAACCCTCCGGGATTCTATGATCCATTACTTCATCTGTGAAGCATAGTGGGTGTGCGGCGCCCCTGTACTGGGCTATATCACGACGCAGCTCGGAAGAGCTATGTCTGTTGTGTTCGGCCCGACCGGATTTGCTGTATCCGGAGTGAAGATCATCGTCACGTGTCGTAGGGCTCCTGCGCGATCCGTAGATTGATCTTGTTTGTCTTGCCTTATCCTCCAGTACGTCTCGCAGGTCTGGCACGTTTTCCCGTGCCTTAGTTGAGCGACGTCGGGGCATGGCTTGGGTGGAGGGCCGAGAGGCCTCTCTGTCACGGCCGCGAGGTGGCCGGTCTGCCATGTCGTGCACTGGTGATGTAGGCGCTTCCTCCTCTGATCGGGGTAGCGGCCTGCGCTTTGGGTAACTCTTGGAGGGGCGTTCGAGTTCATACTCTTCGGTCGCAAGGACTTCAGTCCATCTATCAGCTAGCAAGTCTTGGTCAGCTCTAAGCTGTTGCTGCTTTTTCTTTAGGTTGTTTGCCGTGGCTAAAAGCCTGCGTTTGAAACGCTCTTGTTCGGCGGGGTCTGATGGTACGATGAATTCGTCGTCATCAAGGCTTGCCTCGTCTTCGGAGGGAGGCATATAGTTATCGTCCTCAACCTCTCGGTCTGCCGCTCTCTCATGAGGGATGGCTTCTCCATCTTGCTGCGCCGAATCTTGATGGGGTAGGTGTTCTTTGGCGCTATCCGGGGTAGTATTATCTCCCGTGCCTGAATCACCGTTTTTGCTTTGGCGGGATTTAGAGCGGCGCCGCTGACGCCGGCGCTTTGGCTGTTTCTTGGAGGGGTCGTCCCCCGCTGTTCCATCGCCATCTCCATCTTTTGGAGTGTCCACCATGTATATGTCATATGACGAGGTGGCCTTCCAGCGCCCTACAGGTGCTGGTTCCTGTTCGTCTCCTACATCGTCGTCCATACCGTCGATGTATTCAGAGCCGAAGTCGTCGGTTAGATCATCGACAGTGGCTACAAAGTGGGTGGTGGGTGGGAAGTGGATTTCTTCGTCGTCCGTATCCCATCCTTGCTGACCGTAGTCCGGCCAGGGCTCTCCTTATAAAGAGAGAGACCTAAGAGAATTCAGAATATCGCCGAAAGGCGAGTGCTGAAAGATGTCCGCGGCGGTGAACTCCATTATCGGCACCCAATCGGATTCGATTGGCAGGGGCGCGGGGGGTTCGGAGTCCGGAGAAGAGTCCGGATCCTTGGAGTCATGAGTCACGCGGAGTGCGGGGCTGGGGTTTGGCTCAATCGCCTTTGAGATCGCAGCCCCCGAGGTGACGTCCAACCGCTCATCCTCGATCGGCGCTACATGTTCTGAGTTAAAGGTCGGAACCGGTGCGTGTGCGGCCTCTCGAGCACCGTTCGGAGGCAGAGCTAGATCATGCCCCTCGAGATAGTGCGGTGCGCTTGGCCGTGGCTCGAACCCGTTGAAGATCAAGTCTCCGCGGATATCAGCCGTGTAGTTTAAGCTTCCAAACCTGACTTGATGGCCAGGTGCGTAGCTTTCGATCTGCTCCAGGTGGCCAAGCGAATTGGCCCGCAGAGCGAAGCCACCAAAGACGAAGATCTATCCGGGGAGAAAAGTCTCACCCTGGACCTCATCGTTGTTGATGATCAAAGGAGCCATCGGGCCTAAAGGCGACGACACAGAGGAACTCTCAATGAAAGCACCAATGTCGGTGTCAAAACCGGTGGATCTCGGGTAGGGGGTCCCGAACTGTGCGTTAAGGCCGGATGGTAACAGGAGATAAGGGACACGATGTTTACCCAGGTTCGGGCCCTCTCGATGGAGGTAAAACCCTACTCCTGCTTGATTAATATTGATGATATGGGTAGTACAAGAGTAGATCTACCACGAGATCAAGGAGGCTAAACCTTAGAAGCTAGCCTATGGTATGATTGTTGTGTATGGAGTTGATTGCCCTACGGACTACAACCCTCCGGTTTATATAGACACCGGATAGGGTTAGGGTTACACAGAGTCGGTTACAATGGTAGGAGATCTTGAATATCCGCATCGCCAAGCTTGCCTTCCACGCCAAGGAAAGTTCCATCCGGACACGGGATGAAGTCTTCAATCTTGTATCTTCATAGTCCAGGAGTCCGGCTGAAGGTATAGTCCGGCTATCCGAACACCCCCTAATCCAGGACTCCCTCAGTGGGTATGTCCTGTCCATTGTGTCCCTAAGAAGGGAGGTATTACCGTTGTTCCAAATGATAAAGATGAACTGATCCCACAAAGAATAATTACAGGTTATAGGATGGTAATTGATTTCCGTAAATTAAATAAGGCTACTAAGAAAGATCATTTCCCCTTACCTTTTATTGATCAAATGCTAGAAAGATTATGCAAACATACACACTATTGCTATCTAGATGGTTATTCTGGTTTTCCTCAAATACCTGTGTCAGCTAAAGATCAATCAAAGACTATTTTTACTTGCCCTTTTGGTACTTTTGCTTATAGACGTATGCCTTTTGGTTTATGTAATGCACCTGCTACCTTTCAAAGATGCATGATGGCTATATTCTCTGACTTTTGTGAAAAGATTTGTGAGGTTTTCATGGACGACTTTTCCGTCTATGGATCCTCTTTTGATGATTGCTTGAGCAATCTTGATCGAGTTTTGCAGAGATGTGAAGAAACTAATCTTGTCTTGAATTGGGAAAAGTGCCACTTTATGGTTAATGAAGGTATTGTCTTGGGGCATAAAGTTTCTGAAAAAGGTATTAAAGTTGATAAAGCCAAGGTTGATGCTATTGAAAAGATGCCATGTCCCAAGAACATCAAAGGTATAAGAAGTTTCCTTGGTCACGCCGGATTTTATAGGAGGTTCATTAAGGACTTCTCAAAAATTTCCTGACCTCTGGATAATTTATTACAAAAAGATATACCATTTGTCTTTGATGATGATTGTGTAGAAGCATTTGAAATACTTAAGAAAGCATTGATCTCTGCACCTATTGTTCAGCCACCTGATTGGAATCTACCCTTTGAAATTATGTGTGATGCTAGTGATTATGCTGTAGGTGTTGTTCTAGGGCAAAGAGTTGATAAGAAATTAAATGTTATCCATTACGCTAGTAAGACTCTAGACAATGCTCAAAGAAATTATGCTACTACTGAAAAGGAACTTTTGGCAGTTGTATTTGCTTGTGATAAGTTCAGACCTTATATTGTTGATTCTAAAGTAACTATTCACACTGATCATGCTGCTATTAAATATCTTATGGAAAGGAAAGATGCTAAACCTTGACTTATTAGATGGGTTCTCCTGCTACAAGAATTTGATTTGCATATTGTTGATAGAAAAGGAGCTGAGAACACCGTTGCAGACAGCTTGTCTAGGTTAGAAAATGTTCTTGATGACCCACTACCTATTGATGATAGCTTTCCTGATGAACAACTAAATGTCATAAGTACTTCTCGTAGTACTCTATGGTATGCTGATTATGCTAATTACATTGTTGCTAAATTCATACCACCTAGTTTCACTTACCAACAAAATAAAAAGTTCTTCTATGATTTGAGGCATTACTTTTGGGATGACCCACATCTTTATAAAGAAGGAGTAGATAGTGTTATTAGACGTTGTGTACCTGAGCATGAACAGGAACAAATCCTATGCAAGTGTCATTCCGAAGCTTATGGAGGACACCACGCGGGAGATAGAACTGCACATAAGGTATTGCAATCCGGTTTTTATCGGCCTACTCTCTTCAAGGATGCCCGTAAGTTTGTCTTGTCATGTGATGAATGTCAAATAATTGGTAATATTAGTCGAGGTCAAGAAATGCCTATGAATTATTCACTTGTTATTGAACCATTTGATGTTTGGGGCTTCAATTATATGGGACCTTTTCCTGCCTCTAATGGTTATACACATATTTTAGTTGCTGTTGATTATGTTACTAAGTGGGTAGAAGCTATTCCAACTAGTAGTGCTGATCATAACACTTCTATTAAAATGTTTAAAGAAGTTATTTTCCCGAGGTTCGGAGTCCCTAGATATTTAATGATTGATGGTGGTTCACATTTCATTCATGGTGCTTTCCGTAAAATGCTTGCTAAGTATGATGTGAACCATAGAATTGCATCACCTTATCACCCACAGTCTAGTGGTCAAGTAGAATTGAGTAATAGGGAGCTCAAATTAATTTTGCAAAAGACTATCAATAGGTCTAGGAAGAATTGGTCCAAGAAACTTGATGATGCATTGTGGGCTTATAGAACTGCATACAAAAATCCTATGGGTATGTCTCCGTATAAAATGGTTTTTGGAAAAGCATGTCACTTATCTCTCGAGCTAGAACATAAGGCATATTGGGCTATTAAAGAGCTCAACTATGATTTCAAACTTGCCGGTGAGAAGAGGTTATTTGATATTAGCTCACTTGATGAATGGAGAACCCAAGCTTATGAAAATGCCAAGTTATTTAAAGAAAAAGTTAAAAGATGGCATGATAAAAGAATACAAAAGCATGAGTTTAATGTAGGTGATTATGTATTGCTATACAACTCTCGTTTAAGATTTTTTGCAGGAAAACTTCTCTCTAAATGGGAAGGCCCTTACGTTATTGAGGAGGTCTATCGTTCCGGTGCCATAAAAATCAACAACTTCGAAGGCACAAATCCGAAGGTGGTTAACGGTCAAAGAATCAAACAATATATCTCAGGTAATCCCATAAATGTTGAAACCAATGTTATTGAAACCGTAACCCCGGAGGAATACATAAGGGACACTTTCCAGACCGTTTCAGACTCCGAAAAGGAATAGGTATGTGGCACGGTAAGTAAACCGACTCCAAAACAGTTTTTAAGGCAATATTTCTCCGTTTTGGAATAAATAGAAAAATAGAAAAGTAAGTAGCAGTCCGGGAAGGACATGAGGGCCCCATGAGGGTGGAGGGCGCGCCCCCCTACCTCGTGAGCACCTCGTGTGCCTTCCGGACTCCGTTTTCTTGCACGTTACGTATTTTGGTCGATAAAAATTCACTATATATTCTCCCGAAGGTTTTGACTCCCGTATCACGCAATTATCCTCTGTTTTCGTTTCGAGCTGTCTTGCTGCAGATTAGATCAACATGTCTTCCCAGGATTTGGAAGGAGAAATCTATGTGTATGATTACTTAGCAAATCCCAAGGTCTATGGAGATGTGGAACACGATGGTTGGACCACGGAGGAAGAATTGGATTATGAACCCAAGGGGAAGGAGGAGACGAGCTCAGATGAAGATGAAGCCCCATTACCTCAACCTGGGGACATGCACGTGGAGTTGAAAAAGTCAAGTCTCCCTGATAGGGTAAAGAAACCAAAGTTCGAGTTTATCCCTTTTCGTCTCTTGCAGGAGAATAAGCAGGACCTATGGAAAAAGATATTAACCCTGAAGTGGGAGATTGATGATCTGAGGGACCAAAATTTTGTCCTCAAGCGCAAATTAAGGGAGAAGTCTATGCCATCAACTAAGTCAACATCACCACCATCCTCTTCACCGACAAAGAAGGAGACATAATCACAGGGGTATGGGCACTCCCCTTGGCAACTGCCAAGCTTGGGGGAGGTGCCCCGGTATCGTATCACCATCACACTCCTATCTTTACCAATTTTCTTAGTTTGATCCTATTAGTAGTATCTTGATCTAGTAGAATAAAGTTTATGGCATGATCTAGTTTTGAGTTTTGCTTTATGATCTCTCTATGTAATTGAGTCCGTGAGCTATATATAATAATGATCAGTGTTGAGTCAAGGGCTTGATTATTTTGCTATGATCTTGAGTGGATAAAAGAAAAGAGAAAAAGAATAAAAAGAAACAAAGAGTTCGTATTGATCTTATTGAGAGTAATGACTTCACATAGAAAGAGTATGATGATTAAAAGTTGTTGGGAGTTGGCAGACATAGCTTTGGTCATCGTTGCAATTAATAGGAAGTAATAAGGAAAGAGAGGTCTCACATATAAATATACTATTATTGACATCTTTTATGATTGGGAGCACTCATTAAAATATGACATGCTAAAGAGTTGATGTTGGACAAGGAAGACAACGTGATGAGTTATGTTTTCTTATATCTGAGATAAAGTATGTTTTCATGGATCCTCCAACATGTTGAGCTTGCCTTTCCCCCTCATGCTAGCCAGATTCTCAGCACTAAGTAGAGATACTACTTATGCTTCCAAACCCTTAAACCAGCTTTGCCATGAGAGTCCACCATATCTACCTATGGATTGAGTAAGATCCTTCAAGTAAGTTGTCATCGGTGCAAAGCAATAAAAATTGCTCTAAATATGTATGATTGATTGGTGTGGGAGAAATAAGCTTTATACGATCTTGTGATGTGGAAGTAATAAAAGCGACGGACTGCATAATAAAGGTTCATATCACAAGGGGCAATATAAAGTGACATTCTTTCGCATTAAGATTTTGTGCATCCAACCATAAAAGCGCATGGCAACCTCTGCTTCCCTCTGCGAAGGGCCTATCTTTTATTATTATCTTCTACCTTATGCAAGATTAATGGTGATCTTCACCTTTCCTTTTCCATTTTATCCTTTGGCGAGCACAGTATGTTGGAAAGATCCTCATATATGTACCTAATTGGATGTAGGGGAGCATGAGTTATTATTGTTGACATTGGCCTTGAGGTAAAAGGTTGTGGGGATAAACTATAAGTTCCTATCTTTCTCTGTGTCCGATTAAAACTCCGTAACCACAAGTATTGCGCGAGTGTTAGCAATTATGAAGGACTAGATGATAGTTGAGTATGTGGACTTGCTTTTAAGCTCTGACATAGACTCTTTCTGATGTTATGTTAAATTGCAATTGCTTCAATGACTGAGATTATAGTTTGTTGGTTCTCAATAAAGTTTCTGATTCATACTTTTGCATTGTGAATAGATCATCACTTGAACATAAGTAATCATATGACAATATCTATATATGTTGCTGTTATGAGAATAATCATGATGCCTTCATGTCCGTATTTTATTTTTATCGACACCTCTACCTTTAAACATGGGGACATATTTATCATTATCGGCTTTCGCTTGAGGACAAGCGAGGTCTATGCTTGGGGGATTTGATACGTCCATTTTGCATCATGCTTTTATATCGATATTTATTGCATTATGGGCTGTTATTTCACATTATGTCACAATACTTATGGCTATTCTCTCTTATTTTACAAGGTTTACATAAGGAGGGAGAATGCCGACAGCTGGAATTCTGCACTGGAAAAGGAGCAAATATTAGAGACCTATTCTGCGCAACTCCAAAAGTCCTGAAACTCTACGGAAGTGATTTTCAGAATATATAAAAAATATCCAGCGAAAGAAGTTCACCAGAGGGGGGCCCACCTGGCCACGAGGGTGGGGGGCGTGCCCTACCCCCCTAGGCGCGCCCCTACCTCGTGGGCCCCCTATTGACCCTCCGATGCCCATCTTCTGCTATATGAGGTCTTTCGTCAAGGAAAAATTGATAAGCAACCTTGCAGGACGAGACTCCGCCGCCATGAGGCGGAACCTTGGCGAAACCAATCTAGGGCTCCCGCAGAGCTGTTCTGCCGGGGACACTTCCCTCTAGGAGCGGGAAATCATCGCCATCGTCATCACCAACGCTCCTCTCATCGGGAGAGGGCAATCTCCATCAACATCTTCACGAGCACCATCTCCTCTCAAAACCCTAGTTCATCTCTTGTATCCAATTCTTGTCTCCAAGTCCGGGATTGGTACTAGCACTACAAAAAAAATACACTTCCGTGATTATACGTATTTGTCACAGTAGGTCGCATTTTTTGTCATGCATGTACATCCATGACAAATTTATGACAGAATCAAGATAGTCATACCTGTGCTATCGTAGAAGTGTTCCATGACATTACCAAAATTATCATCACGGAAGTGTCCACTTCCATGACGATAAATCACGCGTCACAGAAGTGCTTTCGTCAAGGGTGACCGACACGTGGCATCCACCGTAACGGAAGGCCGTTAAGCTATCGGGTCGGGTTTTGGATCCGATAACCCATTAACAGCCCCGATCAATGGGGATTTTCCACGTGTAAAATCATCATTGGGTGGAGGAAACACGTGTCGGCTCATCATCGAGACATATGTCATCCACTCATTGGACAGAAGGCGCCTATGATACGTCGACACGTGGCATGGCCCAACAGAGGCCCATTCCTGTGAACAGGCCGTCCCGTTTGACTTGGTCAAAAGGTGGCGGGCCGGCCCATGTAAAGCCTGTTAACGGCCTGTTCGCATATAGCCCATTTACAGCCCGCTAACCCAAGGCCCGTTATGCCCTATCCGAATTAGGCCCAGTAGCGTCATCTGGGCCACCCAATATGATTCCAGCCTGTTTTCACTTCTGGCCCATGTATGGCCCATGACGTCTTTCGGCCCATATGAGGCCCTATGTAACTCTTGGCTTATTAACGGCCCGTGGTGAAACTGGCCCGTAATGAACAGTGTATCACTTTACACCCATTAACGGCCCGTGGTGAAACTGGCCCGTAATGAATAGTGTATCACTTTATACCCATTAACGGCCCGTTATTCCGTTGGGCCGTTTCCAGCCCATGTTATCTTTCAGCCTTCTCAGAGCTCATTTATTCTTGGGCTCATTTCCAGCATTCGTTTACTTACGGTCCGTTACTGTCATTTTCTGCTTGTGGGCCAAATTCAGCCCGTGGTTACAGTCGGCCCATTTGTGGTCCATTAATATGTTGGGTCGTTTTCATAGCGTCATCAAATACGGCCTATTAACGATGGCCCGTTATGGTCAGCCCATGAACGGACGATTCCAACTCTAGCCCGTTTGCGGCCATAATGCGGCCTGTTATTGGCCCATGTTTGGCCAATCGATCATACTGCCCGTATAAGGCCCATTGATGATACGACCCGTAGAAGGCCCATTGTTTCTACGACCCGTAGAAGGCCCATTGTTTCTACGGCCCGTAGAAGGCCCACTGTTTCTACGGCCCGTAGGTGGCCCAGTTTCACTACAGTAAATATTAGCCCATGGTTATTGTGGCCTAGTTTTAAAAAATAGGTTATTGCAGCCACTAGAAAACCACGGAAAAAGAACTGCAATGACTACAAGCAAACAAATAAACAAGACAACAAGGAAATAAATAAGCAAGCAACTTACGCTAGGCTATCATGGCTATCACACATATTACATCCACATGGCATCAAAGTTTGCCACCAGTGCAAATAAATGCGCCGACAAAAGAATATACAAAACTGAGAGCACTTCAGAAGGCCCCCCCAAACAGCTGAAGAAGCTGAGTAGACCTCAGTTGTGTCAACGATAGATGCATCAACACTAGATTTAAGGCATGATGGTGCGCACGACAGTCCTCTGACATCTTCATTGCATCTTTGACTTCAGGTCGGAGCTGAGCTGAAGCAAGCCTTTCCGTTTTAAGTTGAGACTGAAGAAGTCGAACTGATTGAGGCAGGGGCTGCACAGAGGTTGTCTCACACCTGCTGGTGAGTAGCTTCAACTCACTGTCTTCATCAAGACAGGACCTTGGGTTCATCTCGCTGTCCTCAAGATGGTTTGGCTCACTATCTTCCCTAAAGTTCTGCCTGGCGTAAGAGATACGAGTCTGAAAGAGAAACAAGGAGACACATAACAGGTTTCACAATTATATAAGCAAATAAATGGATCTGTTCTGCATAAGGAGCATGTTTTTACAACTACAATTTGAAACTGGTAGTTGTTGCAAACATCCAATCATATGTAAACACCAAAGCAAACAGTAGTGGAGGAAATGATGCCTATCCAAATCTATACTAGAACAAAGTTTGAAGGCTTGAGAAGGATGAACTTACATTACATGTTAACACGGGCTGGACAAAGCCCTTCTCCATGTGGATGGAAGGATAATTCAAGAAATTCCCCAAAGAAAATTCTTTATAAGCGTTGCCATTATTCTACATTTAAAGAGTAAATATAGATCAAATAATTATTGGAAGAAATAGAGGATAATGAAGCTCAGGTGTAGACTGATGATACATAATCAAATAGCAATTAATTAAGTACAGCGTTACAAGGCAAAAGGGAGAGAGGTACTGACAAGAGCAATGCAGAGCCCATTATTGTTTTGAGATCGTATGATCCTTTGAGCAAGGAGATTCATCTGAAATTAGTTTTCATACAAGAGAGAAGGTAAGGCACAAGCAGAAATTTAGGAGTTCAAATTTTGAATTGATATCATAGACAGTACCTGACGCTGGGCTCCCAGCTGTTCTAATAGGGGTTTGGCCACTGGAGTAGGGGTAAAGTGTGGTATAGTTGGGCCTGTGTTTTCTGTGGCTGCTGATCTATCTGATTTAACAGGTATCACTACCTTTTCTAAATACCTAGTTTGTACTCCTTGAGGATCTGCACTCACCCTCTTCCTTTTGGACTTCTATTACGAAAGAACAACATTTGACTGGAAAAACATAGTGTGACGACACATGGAATAGGTACATAAAATGGATAGGTATGGCATATACTCATATATGATGCTTAAACTAACCAGATGGTGTAACAAAGTAGAAGTAATGCAAGAGGTCATATGCAAAATATGTGCGACCAATACAACTTTGCAAAGTTAGAGCAAGCACCTTGATGGGTGAATAAGATAGGCCATCCTCCACCATGCCAAGTTTGTTAGCCAGTGGATCATTCCGCAATATTCCTCTCATGCGCCCATTCTCATATTCATTTTGATAATGTTCAATATCTGACATGCATGAAAATATAAAAACAAGTTAGATTTTGTTTGTAATGCAGAAGTGATTCTAATCGAATACTGCCTCCCTGTAAACCCCTTTGTGCTATCTCTGCAATTCTTTTAAAAGATGCCATGCATGCTGTAATTTGTTGTGTGCATTAATATAATGTGGCCTACTAATCAAAATATGAGAGCTCCAGAAGTGATGACACTTCGCAGATGATAGCTTCAACATATAGTAAAGAAGAACAAGTCGACCTGACCTGACAAATTCAAAATATACTAAGGAAGAACAACTCGACCTGACCAGTCGACCGCAAGAGAAGAGTATCATCTTAAAGAAGAGCAGAAGAGCAAGAAGATTGAAGATATTAGAAGTCTTTCAATACAATGTCGGTTGGCCACCCATGATGAACCAGAGCGCACATAGAAATACTATTATTTCCGGTCTCTCCATATGTGGCTCACATGCATTTCAAAACTAAAGTAGGAACATTTAGCTAACCAATTAAACATCTCTCAGTTTTACTAATATCAGCAATAATATCAGATATGAATTTGTACAACTAAGCTTGTTTAGCTCGATGGGTGGAGCAGTGCTATTATGACACGAACCACGTAGGCTGATTGTGGTCATCATAAAATGGAAAAAACATAAGCATGATGAGTACAATGTTGACCGTGGCAGTGGGATGGCAGATCTGAAGCTGCAAACCGCGCAAAAGGTAGTTAGCAACCGATGTTTGCTTTGAAATAACAACTAAGATTTGGTATGGACAAGAAAGTATGGTCATCAAGTGACAAAGAAATGCAATTATGCTGTCTCTCTATATGTCGCGACATGCATTTGGAAACTCAAGTGGGACCTTTAGCTAACCAATTAAATGTGTCGGTTAACTAATATCAGTATCATATCACAATCATATTTGAACAACTATGCTTTCGAATTCTGAGTGTTGTGTTGTTTAGCTTGAAGGGTAGAGTAATGCTAGTACGACAGAAAGCACCTACGCAGATCATAGTAGAGTAGATAAAAGGGGAAAACCCTAAGCATCAAGAGAAAAATCAGGAAAGTGGAACTAGCTGGACCAGTGGGTGGTGCACATGCTTTTCGAAACGAATATAGGAACATTACATGACCAATTAAACATTCTCTGTTTTAGTGATATGAGCATCATATCAGATTCATATTTCAACACGTAAGCTTTGGGTTGAGGTCTTGAGGAGCAGTGCTAGCACGACACGAAGCACCTACGATGATGGTAGTGAATATAAAGGGGGGAAACCATAAGCTTTACGAGTATAGTGCCCATTCCATGGCGGATCTGAAGGTGCAAACCGGACAAAGCTACGTCGCAACCAATGTTTGCTTTCAACTAGCCACTACGATTTGGTACGGACAAGAAAAGTACAGTAAACAAATCACGATCTATTTTCTGGGTGAGATCAATAACTTATGCACATATGGAAGAGTACCACCTCTCTTGCGACGCCGTGTAGGCCTATGCTGATACGTTGAGAGTGTTGCGGGTGCGATGGCTGTCGGCGGCGGGGAAGAAGACTTTAGACGGTAGACGGCCGGGTCGGGGGATATATCCTGTTGCCGTGGACGAGGCGGTCGTAGGAGCGGCAACGACAAGGTGGACGATGGCGCCGATGAAGCGAGAGGAGGCGATGAAAGGATCCTGGTCTAGCGCCATGGATGAGAGACGTCCATCTCTTGCAGTGGACGACGTGGTAGGGTAGCGGCTTCGGCAAGGTGGAGGATGGGGTGGCGGACGGAGGAGGCTGGCCACAGTGCGGAGGTTGTCGTGCCACCGCCGGTGTATGAATGGGGAAATGGAGGGGAGGGGGGATCTCAAACTTTGGGACACGCTTCTCTGAAATGGGGGAAAGTTACGAACTTATCCCCTGTTTAAAATTTCAGCCATCGCGTCGGTTGGGGATAGGACGGTAATCTCGCATCTCGCAAATATTTGCCGGTTACTATTTCGGGCGAGGAGAGGGTGTTTTGCCGCCCACGATGTATGAACGAGGCTGACAGATAGGGCAGTTGTGTCACGTCTGATGGAAGTTATGCATCTGCCCCTATTTAAAATATTAGCCTACATCGATTTCGGACGAGGAGAGTTTGTTTTGCCGCCCACCGTGTATGAATGGGGAAATGGAGGAAGAGACACATGTCTTTCGAACGAGCTTGAATCAAATGTGTTTTGCCGCCCATGTTTGGCGCCCATCATGTCTGAATGGGCTCAGAGGCCGTCGTGTCATGTCTGATTGAAGTTACTAGTCTACCCCTATCGACAATAGTGTAAATCCGGTCGATAAGGATGTCAAGTGTCAGGGGTAGACACTAATTTCCATCTCGCAAACACTTGCTTCAGCAGCCCACAAATTATAGTGGGTGTTTAGCCGCTTCGTTCAAAACTTGGGAGAATTAGCATTCACGTTTGCCCTGGGACCTGGCAAACTAAATTCAAATCCAATTCGTATTTGATTACGAATATCCACAGATAATTATACGTTTTGTTATTTATTTCTTCAAAACCACAACAATGATTTATTCCACTTTATATATGATTATGATTTAGAAATGCCGTGATCTTCGAATTCAGTAGGTTGGATACACTCTGAGTCAAACAGTTATTTCATCCAATACAATATGCTCACACGAAAAACAGTTCACCTTATGTCAATCATACAAGTACTGAGGATTACCTCGCCTAAAAAATTCGGATCATTACAACACATGGACAACATAGGGGGTCTTGCAACATAATCCATTCAGAGACATGACACAACATGCAAGTACAATAATCTAATGACAATTTCAATTGGTATCTAAAGAAGAAGCGGGATTATCTTGGGCTTCAGATAGCAGAAACAACAGGACCTCCTCCGTCTTCAAATGCAACATTCTTACTTCCTCCAATTCTTGGCTTGCTTGCATAATGCGTGCTGCTAATTCCTTAATTTTCAGCCTCAAGATAAAGATTACCTCATTCATGGCAGCCACATCATCCCTTTCTGCCTCTAGTAGAGCCTCAAGCACTATAATATCTGTGCTCAGACTGCTCTCCGGTGGTGTTGCCTTTGAACTGCTACCATCTGGTAACATGGATGGCGCACTGCTTCCACAAATAGATTCTGGGCTTGTACATTGTGTCCTAGTGTGAACGGCATCCTAAAAGGTTTCCACTGGACATCACTAAGAGATAGTTATCGTATGATCCAGGCAGTAAGCTTACATGGTAAACGACAGACGAATTATTGCCGAGCATGTCAAACTATATTTAAATGGTTCGAAGCAGCATCAGCCGAAAAGAAATTAAAATGGTAAGATGAAACTAGGGATGTAAGTGGCAAATAAACGACATCCGCCAGTCCCATCTAGTTATTTTTTGCTACCTCCCTAGTTCATTTTTGCTCAAAAAACAAAAACTCTTTTGAACTATCATACCACTAGTGGACTTTAATCGGGATTAAACCGGACCCAGTTGACATCCCTAGTTGAAAGGGAATGTACAACCGCTATATTTAAGTTGCCAAGGCATCTAAGCAGTTGAAATAATCTGAGAAAGCACTTAATAGTGTGGCCTCATATAAACTACGAAGACTATCTTGTGATGAAGTTGAGAGGAAAAGTTAAGGACTCAAATGAAATAGGCATGCATTTATTTACGATAGTATAACAGACACTGCTGACATATTGGCTAACTCGGGTATAGCGTAACAACAAATAAGCATTCGAATCAAGCAATACAGCAAAGCAGACAACTGAACTATTTGTAATTCTGTAGGATTACACGTTGAGGGCACAAGCCAATAAAGCAGCCCACTCGCATTACATTTCACATGTACTAAAACACACTGGCTTACCATATGTTGATGTCAAGCCTAGCTGCTGTTGCAATGTTCTTTGAAGATATCATCAGCATCTCGTGGTTGCAAATCTAGTTGTTGTAGTTTATTCTGCACCATCTATTTAGGTAAAATTAATTTTAATCGCATGCACTGGTCCGAATTGATCATCAATGGTTCATTTAAACTAATGAAAGAAGGGTGTGTGCATACACGATAATACTCCCTCCGATTCTTTTTACTTTGCGTATAACTTTTTCTCGGTTTTCTCGTATAAGTCTGCGCGTTGCCGATTCCTAGCGCTGGTTTCCTTTTGTGCCCCACCCCATCCGCCTCTACCCTAATTAATTGGCAAATTAGTCCAGAAAAATTAAACCAGTGCCCTCCTTGGTATGCGGGTCAAGAGTTATGTGCAGACTAAATAGAATCAGAGGGAGTATATCTGCTTCCCTCTATTTTTATGCTTGTTCAAGGTGCCAGCCCCAAAAGAACAAATATTTTGCTTGATGGGGTTGGCAGCTCCATAATTAATAGAAGCATCAAATTAGTCATGCAACTTGGGAAGATCAAGAACACACAAACAAGTAATGAACAGAGGCTCGGAGCAGTGATGTAATAGCTAGCATAAGAAAATGTAGGGTAAAACGAACAAAAAGCAGCGGAACCACATGCTAGTTTGCCGATGTGTAATTAAGCATAGAGAACATTAAGCAGTCTGATGGAATCAACAGGTGGCATCAGAACAAAACTAAAGCATATTAACTATATGTGCACTGGTATGTAATTTAGCACATGTAACATGTTCATTGCCAGAAGTATGGCCCTACAGGTGCAAGCAGAATAACGCGTCTCATTAAAAAACTGAATGATGCCCTGAAGAAATTCAAAGGTGCGGTGCTTATGCTAGAAAAGTGAACGTAGGCGCCGGCCGTTGGATAATAGTACCTGATTCTTGGCGGCGTATGGGTATCGTTGTCATACTTGATAGCTAAGGATCGTCGATAGTGCTTGTGTTGCGATTGAGTTTGGGCCGGCTGTCACCGTCGCTGAAGCGGCTCCGGTGCTACGGTTGCGGCGCCTGTCGACATACAAGAAAGCTCATCTGTGGTAGGTGAACAGTTGCACGATAAAGAGAAAATCCGAAGGAGTACAAATCGAAATAACCCGACGAGGCTGCGGCATCGGTAAAGCAGGGCCGGTGGATTCGAATATGGCGTCCGTGGAGCGGGTCCGGTGCAGTGGACGAAGGCTTCGGCGGGCGCGTTGTACAGTGCTTTCGGTGAGGCGGATCTATTGCGGCGGACGAGTGATTGTATGAAGGGCCAGCGAGGGGGCGGACGAGGGAGTCAGTGAAGGGCCTACGCTGTGGTGGACGAGGGCGCCGGTTAAGCAGATCCGGTGCAGTGGACCATGATGGCGGTCAAGGAGATCTGGAGCGCTGGACAAGCCAATCACTAAAGCGGCTCCGGTGAAGTGGTGAGTTGGCAGTTGGGGGTTCCAAGGTGCGGAAGGTAGATCTGGCGGGGTGTGAGGTCCACCGCTGCGGCGGAGGACTAGATTCGGCGGCTTGCCGTGGTTGGGGGGGGGGTCGGGGAGGGGAAGGGGAGGGGCTTTGGGGAAGAATGTTAGGGGGAAAAGAGGGGAAAACAATGGAGTTACCAAAGCAGCGCTTCTCCGTTCATGTCGCAGGGCTAAACTTTTGGGCGCGTGATATTTTGATGTGAGCGGGAAGTTTGAAAGCTTTTGGCGCCTAAAATTATAAGTATTCTGCTCTCGTACGGCCGACTATGATATCATGGCCGGCAATTTGTTTGTTTTGCACGCAAAAAAAGATAGTCGACTGTCCGGACGCAGAGGCCCTAGCAGCCTTCAAGCATAACATCCGGGACGAGTGGCTTGCCCGGCACCTGGGAAAGGAAAAGCCGAAATCTATGGCAGCCCACACGACACTCATGACCCGCTTTTGCGCGGGCGAAGATAGCTGGCTAGCTCGCAGCAACAACTTATCAAAGAACCCTGGTAATTCGGATACCAAGGACAAAAGTGGCAGGACACGCCGAAATAAGCAAAAGCGCCGCGGTAGCAGCGACAACAATGAAGATACGGCAGTCAACGCCGGATTCAGAGGCTATAAATCCGGTCAGCGGAAAAAGCCATTTAAAAAGAATACTCAGGGCCCGTCCAGTTTGGACCGAATACTCGATCGCTTGTGCGAGATCCATGGCACCCCCGGAAGGCCAGCCAATCACACCAACAGGGATTGTTGGGTGTTCAAGCAGGCAGGCAAGTTAAGATCCGAAAACAAAGACAAGGGGCTGCATAGAGATGACGAGGAGGAGCCCAGGCCGCCGAACAACAATGGACAGAAGGGGTTTCCCCCACAAGTGCGGACGGTGAACATGAGATACGCAACCCACATTCCCAAGAAGGAGCAGAAGCGTGCTCTACGGGACGTATACGCGATGGAGCCAGTCGCCCCAAAGTTCAACCCATGGTCCTCTTGCCCGATCACTTTTGATCAAAAGGACCACCCCACTAGCATCCGTCATGTCGGCTTTGCCGCATTGGTTCTCGACCCAATCATCGAAGGATTTCATCTCACAAGAGTCCTCATGGACGGCGGCAGTAGCCTGAACCTGCTTTATCAGGATACAGTGCGGAAAATGGGCATAGATCCATCAAGGATTAAGCCCACAAGAACGACCTTTAAAGGCGTTATACTAGGTGTAGAAGCCAACTGTACAGGCTCCATAACACTTGATGTGGTCTTCGGATCTCCGGATAACTTCCGAAGCGAAGAGTTAATCTTCGACATAGTCCCGTTCCGCAGTGGCTATCACGCCCTGCTTGGACGAACCGCATTTGCCAAATTCAATGCGGTGCCGCACTACGCATACCTCAAGCTCAAGATGCCAGGCCCTCGAGGAGTAATCACGGTCAACGGAAACACCGAACGCTCCCTCCGTACGGAGGAGCACACGGCGGCTCTCGCAGCGGAAGTACAAAGCAGCCTTTTTAGGCAACTCTCCAGTCCGGCCGTTAAAAAGCCAGACACTGCCAAGCGCGCCCGGAGTAACCTACAACAAGACCGCCTGGCCCGTTCTGAGCAGGCGTAGCAATGCGGCCCCAACCCCATCTATCGCGACATAGCGGAGCTAGTACCTCGCGTACATAATTACGCCCTTGAAATACCATGGGCACAAGGGAAGGGGCACAGTAACGGCATGCTCACAATACGGCCTAAAACGTACTAGGGGCTGCCGGATTCTTTTTATTACTTTTAGGACTCCACACTTTGGACGACCTGTTCGGCAATTCGGCTGCCGCACAAACGATGCAAGATCCAGGGAAGCAGACAAATCTACGCCGCACTATGGAACTCTCAGGTGGTCTCTATTACGAGCGGTATATCTGTTTCAAACACAATTCCGCGGCCTGCCCCTGGTCAGGACATGTTAAATAGTCCAATATCTTTTTGCTTATCGCACTACTTGTATCGTTCGGCTTTGATATATAGCCTCTTTATAAACAATGCATAGCTTTTTGCCTATTTTTTTGCATTATTCTCTTTTTAATATATATGTTTATTACATAAGATGATCGCACCCGTACACCATGGTACGGCAAACACGCCAGGGGCTTCAGTACCCTTCGATCTGGCGTGAGAAGCCCGTACACTTTCACAAGTGCGGCACCCCGAACTTATAGCACTATATGCATCGGCTCCGAATCATGATTTGGGTCAATAGTTGGGTTTGCCCGGCTCCTATGTTTTGGTGCCTTACGTTCCGCTATATCGGCTAAGGTAGCACTAGGAGAACCACTGCGATTGTGCCCCGGTTCAGCTGGGTTAAGCACCTCAGTGGAGAAAGCTAAAACTGACTGTCATGATCAGGCGAGAGACCGGCTGCTGTTCGAGAGGTTTTCCGAGTCCCTAAAGACTTATGCCGCTTCGAGTGAGGAGCTGGCTCTGTCCGGCCAAACGCGTGGATAGCGCCCCGAATTCGGTCTTCCGAACTAGGGGCTTCGCCGAAATTTAAAATTATAACGTTCTATGGCTAAGTGAGAGTGTTCAAGCATTATAGTCCGATTGCCTGGTTCGTTGTGCTGAGCGTCTCCCTCGAAGGACCCAACCATGGGAAAAAGAGCGCTCAGGTTTATCCCGAACACCCCAGCACTAGCGGCATGGGGGCAGAAGCCGACGACTGGCCATCTCTCAATTTTTGATAAACGACCGCACAGAAAATAATATTTTAAATTCCATAAGCATTGCTTAGCGGATATGAACAAGTTTTCAGCGCACCGGATAAAAATGAGCGAGTTCATTCAAATATTACATCTCTAGTACATTCATTCGCAATAAGGCGGGCACCGGCAAGAACATCCTTGTAGTAGTTCTTGGGCTTGCAATGCTCCTTCCCCTGTGGCGGCTCGTCCTTCACTAGCTTCTCTCCATCAAGCTTACCCCAGTGCACCTTTGCACGGGCAAGGGCCCTTCGGGCACCTTCGATGCAGGAGGAACGCTTGATGACCTCAAGCCGGGGATAGGCCTCCACCAGCCGCCGCACCAGCCCGAAGTAGCTCCCAGGCAGGGCCTCTTCGGGCCACAACCGAACTAGGAAGCCCTTCATGGCTTGTTCGGCCGCCTTGTGGAGCTCGACCAGCTGTTTCAGCTGATCGCTCAAAGGCACAGGGTGTCCGGCCTCAGAATACTGAGACTTTAACACACTCTCCGTCGAGCTGCCCTCTTCAGCTCGGTAGAATGCGGCGGCATCAGATACGTTGCGGGGAAGATCTGCAAACGCCCCTGGAGAACTCCGGATTCGGGTAAGTGACATGTAGTTTACTTTTATATTCCTACTTTGCATTAAGAATGCCTTACCCGCTGCTATCTTTTTCATCTCCTCCAACTCTTGGAGGGCCTTTTGGGCTTCGGCCTTGGCACCCTTGGCAGACTCAAGGGCCGACGCGAGCTCGGATGCTTGCGCCTTTGACTCAAGCTCCAGGCTCTCATGTTTTCTCATGAGAGCCTGCAGCTCTTGCTGCACCTCGCCAACCTGAGCCCCAAGTCTTTCTTGCTCGGTGCGCTCCTCGACCGTTTTCTTTTCGGCCTCAGTGAGCGCCTGCTTGAGGGTCGCCACCTCATTTGTGGCCCCTACAATAAGCAGTACGATCCTGTTATTTTTTGCAATCACGCCTCTCTATAGGCACCTTTTTTCTTTGTAGGGTATTTCTTACCTTCTTTTTCCTCGAGCTGCCGTTTGGCAAGGCCGAGCTCTTGCTCGGTCCGCCTGAGGTCCTTCTTTAGGACTTCCACCTGTGCAGTCAGTGCGGCGGTGGATAGCAGCGAAGCCTGCGTACGCATATTGACTCTTTATTGTTAGTCTCCTGCGAAAATTAATAGATCCTCTATTCGGCTTTTCTTTTCGAACGCCGAACAGAGCATCAGGGGCTACTGTCTATGCGGTCATATTTTGACATATTTCTACTTACCTCGAAGCCTGTCAGAAGGCTAGCGCAAGTTTCAGTCAGCCCGCTCTTGGCGGACTGAACCCTTCGGATCACCGTACTCATAATAGTACGGTGTTCCTCGTCGATGGAGGCGCCGTCAAGCACCTCCAGCAGATTGTCCGGCACCTCCGGTTGGACAGAGGCCACCGGCTCAGAAGGCTTGCTCCTCTTGGAAGGAGCTCGCCTACCGCGGACCGGAATTGGTGAAGAGTCCGGCGCGGCATCCGGCACAAAGCCGGACTCGGAGCCCTGGGGGGGGTCTTGTCCCCTCTATCCCTGGGGTCCGGGAGGTCGCCTTTCGGCTCCTCCAGGACCACCTCCTCCTGCCCCAGAGCTTGTTGCGACGCCACTTCGGCGTCGTCCACAGCGCGGGGAGACAGCGGGCGGAACTGAGTTCACGTCCGACGTATCCAGGGAGCCGCTCGATGAATCGTCTAGTTCGGCCCGGGGCGGGCTGCATAAATCACATTCGACATTAGGGAAAGCTGCGCTTTAAAGGAATATCATGAGTTACTCTGGTATGCGAATACTTACGATTTCGCCGGACGCTTGGCCCTGTCCGGCCACTCCTCTCCGCTCTCTGCGGCGTCGTGGGAGTAGTCCGGCGGAGGGGTATTCCTCTTCCTAGACCCTTCGGCCTCCCCCGATGGGGCGGCCTTCTTCTTCTTTTCTCCCCCCACTGGGGGGAGAGCTTTCTTCTTCCTACTCCTCATTTTCACGAGAGGAGGACGCCTCGGACTCGTCAGACGACGAGTCCGACACCACCAAGTTACGGGCACTCTTTTGAGTCCTGGTGGTCTTCTTCTTCTTGACCTTCTTTTCCGGCACCACGTAAGGTGCCGGAGTCAGCAGCTTCACTAGGAGAGCTGGGGCTGGGTCTTCGGGCAGGGGAGCCGGACAGTTAATTGGTCCGGATATCGCCTGCCAATCCTGTCAAAGGTAAGGGAGTTTAGATCCCGCATAGAGTTGATGTATGAAAAAGAGCTTAATAGTCCTGTCAAAGGCATAGATAGCTTACCTCGCCAGCGTGACGCTATGAGCTGTATCCGCGGTCCTCGAAAGCGGACGCGGGAGCCTCGGCGCCTTTGAAAAGCACCTTCCAAGTATCTTCGTACATCGTGTTGAAGAGCCTATTGAGGATTTGGTGCTGCGCCGGGTCGAATTCCCACAAATTGAAGTCCCGTTGTTGGCACGGGAGGATCCGGCGAACGAGCATGACCTGGACTACATTGACAAGCCGGATTGGCTTGTTCACCAGGGACTGGATGCAAGTTTGCAGTCCGGTCACCTCTTCTTCGTTGCCCCACGACAGGCCCGTCTCTTTCCAGGACGTAAGCCGCGTTGGGGATCTGGATCAGAACTCGGGGGTTGCGACCCATTTCGGATCACGTGGCTCGGTGATGTAAAACCACCCTGCTTGCCACCACTTTAGGGTCTCCACAAAGGAGCCCTTGAACCAGAGGACGTTGGCTATCTTGCCAGCCATAGCGCCTCCGCACTCCGCTTGGTTGCCGCGCACCACCTTGGGCTTGACGTTTAAGGTCTTGAGCCAAAGGCCAAAATGGGGGCGAACGCGGAGGAAGGCCTCACACACGACGATAAACGCCGAGATGTTGAGGATGAAGTTTGGGGCCAGATCGTGGAAATCTAGGCCATAGTAGAACATGAGTCCCCGGACAAATGGGTGAAGTGGAAAACCCAGTCCGCGAAGGAAGTGGGGAAGGAAAACTACCCTCTCATGGGGCCTTGGGGTGGGGAGAAGCTGCCCCTCCTCGGGAAGCCGGTGCGGGGTGTCCTTGGACAGGTATCCGGCTTTCCTTAGCTTTTTTACTTGAGCCTCCGTAACGGAGGAGACCATCCACTTGCCTCCCGCTTCGGACATTGCTGGAGAAGGTTGAGGTGGGAAGAGCGGGCGTGGGCGCTGGAGCTTGAGTGCACGAGAGATGGATTGGCAAAGGAGGAAGAAGGCGTAGGTTAAAAGGTGGATCCTTATCCCCTTATATGGGCGGATGCGGTTATGCGTCCCCACCTACCTAATAAAACTTGCTTGCCTCCCAAGCGCCGTGGTAAATGGCGCGGTTGGGTTACCCACGTCCGTATTGATGAGAATCCCGTTAAAAGGGGCACACGATCTCTGCTTTGACAAGACGTGCCAAGGAAACCGCCTCGCTAAACGCGCTGAAGGGGAAAAGTGAAAACAATTTATATAAAGAGCTTGGCCGCAGTGTGTTGCCGCACTACGGAATACGTCAGCAGATTTGATTTGTGTTAATATTATTCTCGCTATGGCAATATGTGGAAACTTATTTTGCAGAGCCGGACACTATTTTTGGTGATTACAATCTTCTATGAAGGACTTGGAGGAGGAACCCGCCTTGCAATGCCGAAGACAATCTGCGCGCCGGACTCGTCGTCATTGAAGCCTGGTTTAGGGGCTACTGAGGGAGTCCTGGATTAGGGGGTGTTCGGGTAGCCGGACTATACCTTCACCGGACTCCTGGACCATGAAGATACAAGATTGAAGACTTTGTCCCGTGTCCGGAAGGAACTTTCCTTGGCGTGGAAGGCAAGCTAGGCGATGCGGATACTCAAATATCTCCTACTATTGTAACCGACTCCGTGTAACCCTAACCCTATCCGGTGTCTATATAAACCGGAGGGTTGTAGTCCGTAGGACAGAACAATCATACCATAGGCTAGCTTCTAGGGTTTAGCCTCCTTGATCTCGTGGTAGATCTACTCTTGTACTACCCATATCATCAATATTAATCAAGCAGGAGTAGGGTTTTACCTCCATCGAGAGGGCCCGAACCTGGGTAAAAACATCGTGTCCCTTGTCTCCTGTTACCATCCGGCCTTGACGCACAGTTCGGGACCCCCTACCCGAGATCCGCCGGTTTTGACACCGACAAAGGCCAACTGGATCGTCCTCATCCACCACACCGGTAGTCCGTGGCGTCTCGTGGATATCTACACCCAGCGAGAGATCACCCTTCCATCGTTGGATACCGCCGCCATCGAGCCTCGCGGCCCGCCGGACACTCCTACCTACTACGCACGAGACGCATCAAGCTTTTGGCTCGACCTTTGTGTTCGCACACAAACACGTCACAGTGTACCCTCGACGCCGGGGGTGATGCACCGCAGCTCACGTCGAAGGAGATCTGACCGGCATCACGATACGCAGGACAACCGACAGATGCTTTTGAAGACCCGAAACCCCACACGCCCGGGAGGGACCCCGTCAGGGAGTGCGGTGGCTATGGGCTGCCCTAGGTCGATTCGCTCGCCCCTAGAGCCTCGTGGATCGCTGCCCTCCAACGCGAAGAACAAACGAAGAATGAGAAAGAAAAATACAAGGGTAGGGGATAAAGATAGATGAGCACAAAGGTGTAATAGATTGATTGGTTCGATTGGTGTTGTTTAATCGGCCGTCACCCCTTAGGTATATAAGAGGCGGCTGGACTTACCATGCAAGAAAAAGGCTTGGATTCATGTCCAAAACCCTAGTCAAATTCCGATTGGTTTTATCCGAACTTTCCAAAACTGTTCGATTTAAACTGGCTGCACTTTGCGGATCTTTTTTGTGGTGGTAAACGACTTCGGATGGAAACGAGTCCAAAAGCAATCTTGACCGTTTCGACGAGATGAAAAACTTTCATGTTGAACGTTTTTTCATCAGAGGATATCTTGAAGGTCATATCGCTCGCACAAAACAGCTAATTATTCACGCAGCTCATCAGACATACCCACGTATGTGTCTGGTTCCGGGCGTCATATTTTGCTCACTGGAGGGTCGCGCTGTGTGGGCCCTAACTTTTGCATACGACCTCGGATGGGGACGATTATATATCAAAATCGATCGCTTCGACGAAACGCACAACTTCCGTGTAGAACATTTTTTCATCCGAGATCATCTGAATAACCTTTTGAGCCCATCTTCAACTTCTCGTCTGATTGACTATCACAGCCTCCAACCCGGCAAGTTTTCCATCTGAGTAAGCTTTCCACACCGGCAATGTTTCTACCCGGCAAGCTTTCACACCGGCAAGGTTTGTACTCCGGCAAGGGTTCCTCCCTGACAAGGTTTCTCCCCCGGCAAGATTTCACACCGGCAAGCTTCCACACCGGCGATCTTTCTATGTTGGCAAGCTTTCCACGCCGGCAAGCCTTCACACCGGAAAGCTTTCAAATCGGCAAGATTTTACCCTGGCAAGGTTTTCGCCCCGGCATGCTGCTTTATGATCATGCCGCTTTTGAGCGTCAACACATGCCCCCCTGTTTTTCGGTAAAGCTAGCTTGCCGAAAAATACTTGTACCAAGTTTGTTCTAAGGACGATGTCAACACTCCATCGGCCATTTATATGTTCTTAGGACGATAAGTATATATCGGCCATGTCTTGTGTGAACTTTCTGATGCAAACTTGGGTGAAACCTTCTCAGCTTCGTTAACAATCCGGTGATAAAGTTCCATAGATATGTATCTCAATGTCATCCTCCGAACCATATTGTTTACCCTTTTGCTAGGATTTTGTAGACAATCAACAATAAACTTTCTCCAATCCTTACTTTCGCCTACATAAAAATTTCATCAGTGGCCGAAGCTGTGGACTTCGGTTTGGCCTTACCTATGTTGACGAGACTAAGCATCGGCTATTGAGAGAAATGCAATACAACATGATGGACATGGTAGCCGGATGCTTGCTATGCCAACTCTCTCCAATTGTCATGTCTAAATATATGAACAATTTTAATGCAACCCAAGGTAAATTCTTCATCTAGACATACCCCAAGATAAACTATAAGTGATTCGTCAAAACACATTGATAACCCTTGGATATTTGTTGCACTACACATAACGAATCACCAAAAGCCTCAATATGTATAGCACCTATAGCAAGTAAAAGAGTCAATCCGAATAACAATGCATATTCGGCCTTGATTAATCATGCATAAAAATATTCTAAGCGGCACGAGGCTTCAAAAAATAGTACCATAAAGAAATATATAAACAACACCAACACTTTGGCCATTGCTATGAATTGAACCATCAAAACATAAGCTCCATAGTACTAGATAGACAAGGCTAATATTAGTATTATGCATGACATTAATCCGATGTTCAGTAACAAAATCAACTATGATTTGGCCTCTTATAGATCTCAAAGATGCATAAGCCAAATCATATCCAAACAAAGTATAAGCCCACCAACCAATTCTGCAGCTATGAATTGGTCTATGCAGCATATATTCAATGACATCGGTCATGATGTCTCGACTCCATTCAATCATAATATAGGCATACATATAAATTTTCATGAGCACGTACCTTGTTTCGCTCTGCAATCAAACTAAGGACGATGTTAGAATACTACACCGGCCATGCATTGACATACTCTTAGGACGATAGATAAATATCGGCCATTACCATGTAAACTTCATTCAAAGCACATATAGCCAAAATAAACAAATGAAATGACAAATCAAGTATTTCGGCTCTTTGGATCAGCAACAAACTTGTAGCTAATCAAATGTATAGTGACTTGGTAATACCCTTTCATGACGTAAGAAATTATATTGCATCCATGGATTAAAATAAGCCAATTGAGGGTTACCAATCATACCTGATGACGAATTCCATGGCATAGGCGTTAATGGCATAGTTGAAGAATATGGATAATGTGTAGACCAAAGATGTTGAAACCTTCGGCTTGGTCCTTCATAGTTTTTACTTTTTTCCTTCTTCACTTTTACCGCACTTCTTGTAATGGAGGCTTGCACATAATTCTTATTTTGAGCACTTCCTTTGGGAACCCATGCCATGTTCCTTTCTTCAAGTTCTTGTGCACTATGTTTGTGTAATTACCTCTTTTGCCAATATAATAAGCCGAGTGGGCATCTCGGCTGTGATTCTTTTTTGACCAATGGCAATTCCTTTTTGGCCTTGTGCACTCTCAACTTCTTTTCTTCAGATTTGGCACTTTGACTCTCAATAATTGGTTGCTTCGTCTCATTGCCTTTTGTAGCCAATGTCAACACTTTAATTGGCTCTTTATTATTTGAGATCAAATCTGAAGTAGCACACTTACGACCATCTCTTGTCACGTGGTAGACTTGCTTGACCACCTCTTTTTTCATCCATGGTGTCCGGACCGATTCCTTATAATTGAAACGGTCTTTAACATGTGACTGTTCAAATGTTGATCTTCTCGGAGCTGCATAATATTGGTGAGATGGTCTAAAATAAGATGGATAATGTGCCCTTGTATCATACATGTCCCATGATGAATATGGATCTACATGAGCATAGGGAGGCATCCACGGCATTGGCATTGGCGGCCCAAAATAAGGATATGAATATGTTGCATTGAAACTCTCACTTTGCCAATACCGATGCTCATATTTGCGCCTTGGGGGTGATCTTGGTTTCTTTGCATGATTGGGCCGATAAGCATTCTTCTCTTCACTCTTCTTTTGATATTTCTCCAATAGTTCAGCGAAGGTGATTTTTGATCTTTTACACTTGCGCTTATTTCGGCCTTTGTTTTCTTTTGGTTTGCTTTCATCGATCGTTGGATTTGCTTGATGCCCCCCAGTCCTTGGCGTCTCCATTGAGGTTCGATGGAATTCTTGCCCTCAAGATTATGTTCATTATGCTCTTCGACAACTTCTTTACTTGAAAGCTTGATCCCATCACCTGCAGTTTTTACCTTCTCTTCAAATGGATCGGCTTGAAGCAGCCGATGCAAAAACTTTCTACCATCGGGACCAATCGGAATATACTGGTCATCTCTTGGTGTCTCAACAAATTTCAATCGTCCTTTATCAATGGCCGATTTAACTATTTGACGAAACATGTTACAATCCTCAAAATTATGCTTGGACGAATAATGCAACTTACAATACATTCGTCCCTGGACAGATGGCTCAACATGGTGATCAAGAATTCTAATATAATTATTCCTCAACAATAAATCAAAGATTTGATCACACATGTTTGAATTAAATGTAAACCTTTTATTTTCTAGCCGATCTTGCTGTGAGAACGGCTTTGGAATTAAGCAAACGAATGGTTCAGATTTTGCACCACACCATTTGGCTATGCATTGTGTTTTGCACTCTATTTCCGATGTCTTTGGGTAAGATATTATACTAGCATCGGTTTTCTCAACAGAATTTAACCTTGGCTTTAAATTTCTAAAACAAAAATAGTTAGAACATACATGTCTCAATTGAGACCAAGTGCAAGCCAAGTATGAAATAAGCAAAGCTACCCTAATAGATATGAACTTTAGATAAAGCAACGGGGAAAGCTTTGGCTCTAATAATAAGTCACTATCGGTCTTTATAAATGGTGTAATGTGTTGACCGATATGCTCAATAACAACTTTATTGCTAGCAAGTAAATTACCCTTCTTCATTGGTCTTTCAAAATTACTTATGAGGATTTTTCTAATAGATGCATAAACAATAAAGTCCTGACCAAATCTGAAAATAGGTAAATTACTTGCTAAACATACCTCTTCAAATATGTTGGGAGAGCACGATGGTGGTGTGACTTGAACAATATCTTGCTCCGCCTTTGGATGGCTCCCCAACGCCTCCTCATCATCTTTTTCTTGATTCCGTGCATCATTACATTGAAGATTTTTGTCGGCCGAACTTTGTTAGGCTACTTGTTCTTGTCCTTGAAGTTCATCAACTTCTCTGGCACGAAACTCATAGGGCAGGAAGTAGGTTCCATTAATTTTAGAAAAATCAAGTAGGGTCGCTTTGCTATGCTTTCCATGCCCTTTGTCAATAATGCTTCCCTCTTTGCATTTGATGGATTCAGAATATATACTTCTTGATTCGGCTCTTTTAACCGGAGCACTTTCATGTTCTGAATCATCTTTCTTTACATTGCTTCTACCAATTGGCAATGCTTCTTTCACTTGAGCCAATTCTGTTTCTTTTTGTTTCTGGCGGCGAGCGGCGATATTGGCTTTAATATTTTTCTCAATTTCAGCCCACTTCGGATACGATTGCCCCCCAATGCTTTTAGATTCTTTCGGCAATGGCACATGGGTGTTGCCGAAACTTTGCAATTGTGTAGGGGCTGTATAATATGATGTAGTATTAGGTGAAGGCATATGCATTGTTGTAAAACCATATTTTTGCTCGCCAATTTTATCAAATTGGCAAAGATTCTTCTTCTTGCAAAACTCTAGCTTTTATTGCAGCATAATCAGGAAACAACCCCTTTTCATATTGTTCAAGGCAAAGAGCACTAATCCTCTTGTTTTGTGCCAAGATCTTTTTTAATGCAGCCACAACCGCTTTTGGAAGGGATTGCTCCGCAACGCTTTCAGATTCTTTCGGCAATGATTCGTGAGTGTTGCCGAAATTCTTGAATTGCGTAGAGTATGCATTATATGCTACAGTATTTGATGACGGCACATGTGTTCCTATAAAATGTTCACTTATTCGGCTGTGACCATGAAGATGCGGGCCCGAATTATGAACATCTACAGTTACATACGGTGCTGAAAAATTACTGACATGAGGTGTAGCATATGATGGTTGAGAGTAACTGGCCGAATAGCTAGTAGTAGAATGGCCAATTCTCCCATCCATTGGCAAGGTTGGATTCACATATTGCAAATCAGTTGCCGATGAATAAAAAGGTGAAACACTTTCTTGTATGCTATTGGAAATTTTAACATGAGGTGTTTCAAATTGATTAACCAAACCCATCATGTTGTTCATCGGCATATGGATTTGTGGGGTTGCCGATGCATGAGAGTTTGGATACATATGTTGTACGTTGCTAAAATCATAAGAATTTGAAGCATGAAAATTGTTTTGCATCGGCCCTTGCGCATAATTAGATGCATGATTGATAAAACTAGTGCTATCCGATACATTATGCTCATTAGGTGATCCAGCAACAACATATGAATTATTTGCATCTACAAAGGGGAATTCGGTATTCATATTACCTTTGTAGATTTCAGCAACTTGATGACGATCTCTTCATAGCAAGAACGGGCCAGAGACCGTTCGAAGCTTCGTCCCTAGCGGAGTCGGCAAAAAGTGTGTTCGCACACGAACACGTCACCGTGTACCCCCGACGCCGGGGGTGATGCACCGCAGCTCACGTCGAAGGAGATCTGACCGGCATCACGATACACAGGACAACCGATAGATGCTTTTGAAGACCCGAAACCCCACACGCCCGGGAGGGACCCCGTCAGGGAGTGTGGCGGCTATGGGCTGCCCTAGGTCGATTCGCTCGCCCCTAGAGCCTCGTGGATCGCTGCCGTCCAACACGAAGAACGAACGAAGAACGAGAAAGAAAGATACAAGGGTAGGGGATAAAGATAGATGAACACAAAGGTGTAATAGATTGATTGGTTCGATTGGTGTTGTTTAATCGGCCGTCACCCCTTAGGTATATAAGAGGCGGCTGGACTTCCCGTGTAAGAAAAAGGCTTGGATTCACGTCCAAAACCCTAGTCAAATTCGGATTGGTTTTATCCGAACTTTCCAAAACTGTTCGATTTAAACTGGCTGCACTTTGCGGATCTTTTTTGTGGTGGTAAACGACTTCGGATGGAAACGAGTCCAAAAGCAATCTTGACCGTTTCGACGAGACGAAAAACTTTCATGTTGAACGTTTTTTCATCAGAGGATATCTTGAAGGTCATATCGCTCGCACAAAACAGCTAATTATTCACGCAGCTCATCAGACATACCCACGTATGTGTCTGGTTCCGGGCGTCATATTTTGCTCACTGGAGGGTTGCGCTGTGCGGGCCCTAATTTTGCATACGACCTCGTATGGGGACGATTATATATCAAAATTGATCGCTTCGACGAAACGCACAACTTCCGTGTAGAACATTTTTTCATCCGAGATCATCTGAATAACCTTTTGAGCCCATCTTCAACTTCTCGTCTGATTGACTATCACAGCCTCCAACCCGGCAAGTTTTCCATCTGAGTAAGCTTTCCACACCGGCAATGTTTCTACCCGGCAAGCTTTCACACCGGCAAGGTTTGTACTCCGGCAAGGGTTCCTCCCTGACAAGGTTTCTCCCCCGGCAAGATTTCACACCGGCAAGCTTCCATACCGGTGATCTTTCTGTGCTGGCAAGCTTTCCACGCCGGCAAGCCTTCACACCGGCAAGCTTTCAAACCGGCAAGATTTTACCCCGGCAAGGTTTTCGCCTCGGCATGCTGCTTTATGATCGTGCCACTCTTGAGCGTCAACACTTTGTTTGCAGAAAGTTGTAATCTGCGAAGTGCCCACACCATCAGAAGACTACATGGATTACAAGCTCATTGCCCTGTTCAACATGGGATTAGTCTATCTGGAATCCGGTCGCCATACATGGTTTTGGCTCATCATCAATCCTGTTGAGGCAACATTTTTCTGTCTGATGTTAGAGTGCACGATGGCATCGTTTACGCGGTCGATGCACAGATTGGCTGCCTATACTGGTGGAATCTATCATCGTGTAATTGTTCTATCTCATCTCATCTCATCTTTTCCTTATGAATATGACTGCCTGTTCATTTGTTACAAATGTAGAATGCATAGCATGTCTATAACCACATCATTGCTATATGTTCCTCTCATTTCCTAGATTTTTATGACCACACATGTTATTGTTAGTGTTGATATGAGAACAATTGGCATCTAATGATTGTTAGAATACATATTATGAGCATAACATCATGATTGCTATATGTTACTCTCGTTTACAAGATTTTTATAACAACGCATGTTATTGCTTAGAGTTGATATGAGAACAGTAGTAGTAAGTGCTATGGTAGAATATGAGTAGGCGCTGTCATAGCTGTTTTCCTCTCATTGTTACATGATGTTTGAACCATGACATATTGCTAGAATATGAAAGCCATTGGCTTATTTTTTTAACTTGGGGTATGATTATGACCACAACATTGCAATTCTCTGTCTATGATATGTGTCACTGTTATAATAATCTTAATTCCACACATACTCTAAACATGATTGTTTATTTTTGTCCTTTTGGTCTCCAATTTGAATTGTTGCAGCAGGCGCAAATGCGCTGGCCTTCATGATTCCAGGACCTGGAATCATACCAGCCGATGGGTGGTGGTTTATTGCTCGTTCAGCTGACGGCGGTCATTTGATGCTCATTCGCGCGTACCAAATTGACCAAACCATTACATCAAACCACATGCAGTACAATGCGTGGGGCATTCGTGACATTGATGGCCATGGTTGCTTCATGTTCGAGAAAGATCCCAGCTCCGTTGGGCCAGGCGTATTCAACTGGAGGCGGGTTTACAACCTCGGCAACCACTCCTTGTTCCTCGGGCTCAATTATTCGATCATCCAACCAATCATCAATCATATCACCGGCGATGATTACTGTGCTATGCAACTTCCATTCGCGAGGGGGGGGGGTATGTTTACACATCATACCATGGGTTTCATGAATCACCATATCCAGAGATTCGTCGACACAGCTTGTTGCCAGATAATCTTCAGTGTGTGAAAGGCATCAAGCTTCCATGCGATGGATGACTTTTGCAAACCCGACATGCGGCGATGTGGTTCATGCCAACATCAAATATGCACAACTTGATTCGTGCTGATATCTAGACTGAGCCATGTATTCTGCTGCTGTAGCACGACCCTCTTTTGTTGGATATTATGTACTGTTGTTAGTTTGAAGCACTCCTCTGGTTTGAAGGATAGATACCTTCATGGAATCAAGTGCATCCTAACTCACCTGCATAGGATGTACTGATAATGATGATGGAGATGCTGTATAAATATCAGTTAGGCTTCAAGTGCGTACTTGTTAGTTAAACCTATGTATAAATTGTGACACTAAATACAACTAGTAAGTAGTATAGTAGCAATACTAGTATACGTCGGTCAAATTATTCATCATGTCCATACATTGAATTGACGTGACAACACGCTACGCGTGAGGTGACACAAGAATCCCGGCGGCATGTTCGTGTATTCTGGACTTCAGATTTGGAGTACCACTTATCTGTCAAAATCTTTCATCATTCACTTAAAACAGTCAATTGATCATACATTGAGTACCATATAACTGGAATTATCGATGCAAGTCGAAGAAGGATTGGCCGGTGCTGCCGGCTGGCGTCAAGTTCGATCCCACAGATCAGGAGCTGATCGAGCACCTTGAGGACAAAGTGAGTGCTGACAGTGCGAGATTTCAGTCTCTCATCGATTTGTTCATACCAACCATCGACAGCGAGCATGGCATATGCTACACCCAACCTGAGAAACTTCCAGGTAAGACACCGATCGGCCGTCTACTTGCACAAACATATTCCTTTGTTTATAGCTCTATTTTTATTTTTAGACGCAGACATGGTGAAGCAATTACAATTTGACAGTTAATAAAAAGTGAAACAAGTGACTGCAACATGCCAAAGATGTTATGAAAATGCCAACGAGGTACACTAAAACCTGTATTCCACAATACTGCAGGTATCACACTGAGTGGCCTAAGGAAGCATTTCTTCCAGCACAATTCTAGGGCATTCAAAAGGGGCACGTGGATGCGTCGCAAGATACAGTCAGAGTGCGGCATGCACGCGATGTGGCACAAGACCGGCAATACCTTGCCGGTGATGGTCAACGGCCAGCAGACGGGCAACAAAAAAGGTTCTGGTGCTGCACACCAACAAGAACTTCGACCAAGAGAGGACCAACTGGGTGATGCACCAGTATACCACCTCGGGGACCTGGAGCAAGAGAAGGAGCGGGAGCTGGTCCTCTGCAAGATTTTCTACCAGACGAACACTAGGGCCAGGAGTAAAAAGATTATAAGTTAGTTTGGTATTGGTAGTTGTACTACCTTGTCGTCCGCAAGTTGGTATTGTTGTTAATGATATTTTGGTATGAACTTGCATTTGCTTCCAACCATCATGTCGAGGATCGACGTGGATATAAAGCTAAATCATTTGTTTCAAGACGAATTTTCAGGCACCTGATTTTTATTTGATGGGTAGCATAAGCACCCACCGTTCGAATTCCCAATTCTCCATTTTTTCAAAACAAGTGCATGCACTTATTATCACAATAGAAAAAGAATATCCGTGCTGCATCATAGTTATCAGTCTGTACTTGCAGAATTCTCTCGTTTATTGAGCAGGTATATTGTTTTTTCAGGTCGAGCAAGTTTCAACTGTGCTGTAGACTGCCCAGGGTTGGTTTTGTTTTTAACAGGCCCAGCCCATGACGACAACGGGGCACAAAGATCCAGCAGGTATCTACTGGCCTCTAGCCCGCCAGCGTTAGTTATATTTTGTCTTACAACATCCGCAGGCAGTTTTTTTACTGAATCAAACACATAGCCCAGTTCTATTTTCCTCTTGAAACGCATGTCCTACATCCGTTTTCTAATCTCCACCTATAGTTTTACTAGTTCATATACACGTATCATTATATTGAAAACACATAAAATTCCCTTTTCATATTTACATCCTTATTTTTGTTGTTTTTCCCACCCAGCGCTGATTTTTTACCACTGGTTTCCCCTTAAACCAACTCAATTGTCCCACGTCTTATTTGCTTACAAAAACAAAACGATTTTTTGGCAAATCAATAAGTTCTTAAAAAATGTTCATCATTTCAGGATTACAACAGTTCGGACTCCATCGAAATATGCAAAACAAGGTTGAACTTTTTAACCATGGTCCTGGCAGAAAATGGGCTGTAATAAATTACTTAAGAATTAGCAAATGGGCTGCAAATTATAAAAAATAGCAAATGGGCTATATGTTGTCTGCCACAGATTTGGAGGCTGACTTGTGGGCCTACTAAGTTCGTGCGTACACAAGGTTTCTCAAAAAAGAAACTTAGTCAACAATCGACTCTACCAGCGTTAGACCGTTAGATGTCAATCTAACGACAATCGTGCTTCTTCAGTCTGTGATCTTTCTGCCCCAGCCGCCAAAACAAGCGCCGTCGGAACCGCGTGCTCCCGCCTCCCGTGGCCGGCAGTGCTGCCGGGAAGGCCTCACAGCCCCATCATACTCGCATCCCTGGCCTGTCTGTCCCTCTACTCACCCACACCTCCTGTTATTTTCCGGCGACGGCAGCCGAACCAGTCAACTCTCGCACTCTCCACCGCGTGGGCAGCCACTACCATGTTGTCCTCGGCTCCGTGTCATTCCCTTTGTAGGCCTCGCCTTCGTCCACCGCCCTGGTGCTCTCGGCGCGGCGTGGTCAACGATGTCCATCCAACGGCCGTAGTGCTTCTTCAACCTCTGGTCTTCTTGCCCCAGCCGCCCAAAGCAGCGCCGGTCGTGCCGCATGCTCCTGCCTCCTGTGGTCGGCTGTGCTGCCACTGAGGTCTCACCGTGCCCATACTACTCCCACTGCTGGCCAGGCCATCCCTCCACTCACCCACTCCCCCTGTTATTCTACGGCGACGGCAGCCTCACACCGCAGCTGAACCAGTGAACCCTCATACTCCTCTCCGCGTGGGCATCCACTGCCGCATCTTCCTCGGCTCCGCGTCGTCCCCTTCTTAGGCCTCGCCGTCATTCACCGCCGTGGTGCTCTCGCGGCATGGTCAATGTGGTCAACGACCAACTTCCATCAGAAGAGTACTGTACGTGGAGAGGCTGACAGCTGGGTCCACGGCAGCCGCAAGGAAGTGCCTCCTTATTACGCGCAAAATAATTATTCCTCCACCTGACAGCAGGGACCCACCGGACGGGCCACCAGTATTTCGCGGAAAATATGTTTCCCCCCTGACTGTTGGGACCCACCGGACGGGCCACCGTATTTCGTGAAAAAAATATTTGCCCCTAACTGCTGGGACCCACCGAACGGACCACCGTATTTCATGAAAAAAACGTCCCCCCCGCTGTCAGCTCGGACCCACCGTGCCTCCTTATTACGCACTGAAAAATGAATACTCCCCCTGCTAGCTGGGACCCACTATGTGGGAGGCTGACTTGTGGGCCTACTAAGTTGACGAGGACGGAGGGCTTTGTCAACTTAGTCAATATGAACGATTCTAGCTCCAATGACCGTACGATGTCCATCCAATGACCATAGTGCTTCTTCAACCTGTGGTTTTCTTGCTCCAGCCGCCCAAAGCAGCGCCGGTAGTGCCGCGTGCTCCTGCCTCTCGTGACCGGCTGTGATGCCGCGAAGGCCTCACCGCCCCTACTACTCCCACGGCTAGCCCAGGGTATCCCTCTACTCACCCACACCCCCTGTTATTCTGCGGCGACGGCAGCCTCACGCCGCAGCCGAACTAGTGAACCCTCGTACTCCTCTCCGCGTGGGCATCCACTGCCACATCTTCCCCGGCTCTGCGTCGTCCCCTTCCTAGGCCTCGCGGTCGTCCACCGCCTTGGTGCTCTCGGCGCAGCATGGTCAATGTGGTGAACGACCGACTTCCATCAGAAGAGTACTGTACGTGGAGAGGCCGACAGCTGGGTCCGCGGCCACAGCCCAGTTTTTTTGTGATTTGCCAAGTAAGTCACTTTGTCAGGCCTGTTGGGCTGCAAATCTTTCAAGACGAGGAGAGCTTTCATTCGGCTGGCCGAGAAAATGGCCCATAAGTAATGAGAAATGGGTTGTACATTTTTAAAACACATTGAGGGAGTCCTGGATTAGGGGGTATCCGGACAGCCGGACTATATCCTTTGGTCGGACTGTTGGACTATGAAGATACAAGATTGAAGACTTCGTCCCGTGTCCGGATGGGACTCTCCTTAGCGTGGAAGGCAAGCTTGGCAATATGGATATGTAGATCTCCTTCCTTGTAACCGACTCTGTGTAACCCTAGCCCCCTCTGGTGTCTATATAAACCGGGGGGTTTAGTCCGTAGGACCAAGAACAACAATCATACCATAGGCTAGCTTCTAGGGTTTAGCCTCTTCGATCTCGTGGTAGATCAACTCTTGTAATACTCATATCATCAAGATCAATCAAGCAGGAGTAGGGTTTTACCTCCATCGAGAGGGCCCGAACCTGGGTAAAAACATCGTGTCCCCCGTCTCCTGTTACCATCCACCTAGACACACAGTTCAGGATCCCCTACCCGAGATCCGCCGGTTTTGACACCGACATTGGTGCTTTCATTGAGAGGTCCTCTATGTCGTCATCGTTAGGCTTGATGGCTCCTTCGATCATCGATAGCGATGTAGTCCAGGGTGAGACTTTTCTTCCCGGACAAATCTTTATATTCGGCGGCTCCGCACTGCGGGCCAACTCGCTTGGCCATCTGGAGCAGATCAAGAGTTACGCCCCTGGCCTCTAGGTCAGGTTTGGAAGCATAAACCACACAGCTGACATCCGCGGAGACTTGATCTTCGACGGATTCGAGCCCCTGCCGAGTGCGCCGCACGGTCACGATGAGCATGATTTAGCTCTACCATCGCATAGTGTTCAGGAGACCGCACCGGCAACCGCTCCGACCCTCAATTCGGAGCCAATTGCGCCATCCATGTACGGGTGGACAGACCCGGCCACGGAGGCCGCATTCTCAGCGGCGATCGAGCCGAGTATCGACCTTACCGTTCACGAGATCCATGACACCAAACTGCCGGATTCTTCCCCGGCCACGGACTTCGAACCGCCTGCGCCCGTGCCTATCGAATCCGACCGGGCGCCGATCATGGAGTTCACCTCCGCGGATATCTTTCAGCACTCGCCCTTCAGCGACATACTAAACTCATTAAGGTCTCTCTCCTTGTCAGGAGAGTCCTGGCCGAACTATATCCGGTAGGATCGGGATGCGGATGACGACGAAATTCGCCGCCCACCCACCACCCACTTAGTAGCCACTGTCGACGATTTGACTGACATGCTTGACTTCAACTCCAAAGACATCGACGGTTTGGACGACGATGCAGGAGACGAACAGGAGCCACTGCCCACAGGGCACTGGACGCCCACTTCACCATATGATGTATACATGGTGGACACACCCAAAGAAAACGACGACGAGGAACAGAAGGACGCAGCGAAGGATTGTTCCCTTGAAAAGCAGTCAAAGCAGAGCAGGGTGATAGAGCAGCGCTGCTCCAAATCCCGCCTCGGCAGAAACAACAGTCATATAGACCCGGTGATAGAGCAGGGTGAGCCAGCGGACGACGAACACGGCATGGAACTGCCGTCCGACCACGGCAACACGGAGAATCAAACCAAAAAACCCGTCCCCGGCGAAGATAATAGTCCGGATGATATCACACCGGACAAGCACCTGGATCAACATAATCTCCATCAAAGGCTTGTCGCCACTGCGTGGAGTCTGAAAAAGCAGAAGCGAAAGCTCAAGGCTGCGCAAGATACACTCAGAATTAGATGGAGTAAAGTACTCAACACCGCAGAAAAGTACGGCGGCAGTCGCCACACAAAGAGCTACCCGAAGCGAAAGCTACTACCTGAATTCGATGATGAGGCCTTAGAGCCCCCGCAATCAAAAAATAAAACAACCATCCGGTCGGATAGACGACCTCGTGGCCAACATAGACCGGCAAACGACGCCGCACACAAGCCAGTACGCGATCGACGCGAGGACTCGCATCAAAAGGACGGCGCAACCAGATCCATCTATGGGCCAAGAAAGCTTGCTCCAGCACGCAATGCAACACAACAAAAATCCGAACACCATGACACACCCCTTATGTTTCACCGATGAGGTGCTGGACCATGGATTCCTAGAGGGATTCAAACCCGTAAACATAGAGGCGTACGACGGAACGACAGACCCTGGGGTCTAGATTGAGGACTACATCCTCCATATCCACATGGCTCGAGGAGACGATCTCCATGCCATCAAGTACTTACTCCTCAAGCTCAAAGGGCCAGCTCGGCACTGGCTTAAAGGCCTCCCCGAAAACTCCATTGGAAGCTGGGAAGAGCTCGAGGACGCTTTTCGGGAATATTTTCAAGGGACCTATGTCCGACCACCGAATGTAGACGATTTAAGTCATATAACTCAACAGTCCGGAGAGTCAGCCCGAAAGCTTTGGAATAGGTTTCTCACTAAAAAGAACCAAATAGTCGACTGTCCGGACGCCGAAGCCTTAGCAGCTTTCAAGCACAGCGTCCGAGACGAATGGCTTGCCAGACACCTCGGTCAAGAAAAGCCGAGAACAATGGCAGCATTAACAAGCCTCATGACCAGCTTTTGCACAGGCGAGGACAGCTGGTTAGCCCGATGTAGCACCAGCGACCCAAGTACATCCGAAGTCAGGGACGGAAACGGGAAGCCACGACGCAGCAAAAACAAGCGCCGAAATAAAGAAGACAGCCCGAAGGGCACGGCGGTAAACGCCGGATTCAGAAGCACTCGGCCAGGTCAACAAAAGCTGCCCTCCAAAGGCAACAGAGACGAACTGTCCAGCCTAAACAAGATTCTGGACAAACTATGTCAGATCCACAACAGCCCCAATAAACCTGCAAATCATACCCATAGAGAATGTTGGGTCTTCAAGCAGTCCGGCAAGCTCAACGCCGAACACAAGGGGCAGGATACACCAAGCGAAGATGAGGACGAGCCTCGCAAGCAAAGCACTTGGGAACAGAAGAAATTCCCACCAGAAGCCAAAACAGTAGACGTGTTACACGTGATGAAGGGGAGAAACAAAGCGGCACTCCTAGAGACACATGCCCCAGGGCCTATCATCGCAGAGTTCTGCCACTGGTCGTCCCAACCGATCACCTTCGACCATCGGGATTACTCGGCAAGTATCCGGCATGCAGGGGCTGCCTTGGTGTTAGACCCGATAATTGACGGATACCACTTCACACGAGTCCTGATGGACGGCGGCAGTAGTTTAAACTTGATATATCAGGACACAGTCCGCAAAATGGGGATAGACCCAACAAAATCAGCCATAGCAATACTACATTCCAAGGAGTAACGCCAGGCCCAAAGCCCATTGCACAGGCTCCCTGCTACTAGAAGTTATATTCGGCTTTCCCGATAACTTCCGCAGCGAAAAGTTAACCTTCCACATCGCTCCGTTCCAAAGTGGCTATCAATCACTACTCGGACGCGAAGCTTTCGCTCACTTTAACACAATACCGCATTACACTTCTCTCATGCTTAAGATGCTCGGTCCAAGTGGCATCATTACAGTAAATGGAAATATTGAGCGCTCCTTGCGCGCGGAAGACCGTGTGGCTACCTTGGCAGCCGCACACTAAACGGCCTTACCAACTAGAGCATCTGACAGGTTGTTAAGACCACGAACACGGTTAGATGAGTTTGGTGTAGCTCAACGCGTGTAAACAAGTGACAATTAGGCTCAACTTTACTCATCTTGAACTGTACATGGTTTATTTAGTATAACCTACCTTTTGCACGACAACTTTTCGACTAAGTTCCTCTCTTTTACAGATGACCATCGTGCTACACCCATCCAGGATACGTCACAACGGAGACACTGGCGCAGACGTGCAGCAGGGACCCGTTCCAAGGATTCTTTTTAGATTAAGACCCTGCGTAAACCTTTTTTACTGTCTCCTGTTGATACACATCCCCCGGATTCTCAGTACGACTGAGAAGGATGTTGACGTATTGGCATGTGGCCACGTCAGAATATTGCACGTACCTGGACACCAGGGGCTTATTACAAAGGGCACTGTTTAGCCCGGTTTACATCATAAAGACCGAATACCTTAGGGAGTGTTCGGCGTCGCGAGTTTGCCCTTATATGCATCAGCTCCGAATCATGTCTTTGGTCAAATGTTGGGTTTGCCCGGCTCCTGTGTTTTGCTGCCTTATGTTCCGCTCTATCGGCTAAGGCGGCACCAGGAGAACTACTATGATTGTGCCCTGGTTCATCCGGACGAGCACCTCAGTAGCGAAAGCCGAAAACTGACTGTCATGATATAGCGCGAGACTGGTCAACCACTCGATGACCTAGCGAAATCTTCGGGATTCCTCCGCCTTAACGAAGGGCCGTTTCCCGGCCAGGCATGTACGCGCCCCGAATTCGGATGAGCGCGGAGCCACCAGGGGCTATATAGTAGCCCCACTGTCAAACTCCTCTGGCTAAGTGAAAGTGTTAAAGCATTATAGTCTGATTGCCTAGTTCGCTGCGCTATCACCTCCTTAATGGACCAAGACGTTGGATCAAGTGTGAACATGCATCTTCTGCGAGCACCCCCGCATTATATGCGTGGGGGCTGAAGCTGACGACTGCCATCTTTCAGGTTATATACATATATACATAAACGACCGCACAAGAGGTGTTATAATTCTTTTAGGCACAAGTATAAAATAGCCTTTACAATCCAGTAAAACATTGTTTTTCAATGGGAATACATGTCATTAGAACATAATATTCTTCGAGCACTGCGCCTCTATTGAGCGAGCGCCCTCAAGAACTTCTCGAAAGTAGTGCTCGATAGGTACCCGACTCTCGTCCGAATCTTGGGCTGCAATGGCGGTGGCCTCCATCTCCGCCCAGTATGTCTTCACACGGGCAAGGGCCATCCGCGCACCCTCTACGCACGCTGACCTCTTCATCGCGTTGATGTGCGACACTGCACCAAGGAACTGCTGCACCAAACCAAAATAACTGTTCAGCTTTGGACTTTCCGGCCGCAGATGATCCACAACAGACCTCATGGCAAGTCCGGACAATCTATTCAGCTCGGCCCATTCGGCCAACCAATTAGTCAATGGAAGCGGATGCTTTGGAACATTAAATTGTAACCAGAACAACTTTTCCACTTCGCGATCTTTTTTATCTCGAAAGTATTCGGCCGCATCGGCAGCACTCGCCGCTAAGTCTAGATATGCGTTCGCAGAACTCCACAGCCGGTCCAAAGGGGCGTACCTAGGATCTCCGAACTTCATCCGCAGCATAAAGGGCTTCCCAGCCGCAATATCCCTGGCTTGACGCAGCTCCTCCTTCATCGCTCTCATTGCAGAGCGGGTGTCTTTGGTTGCCATCGTGGCCTTCTCCAAGTCTGTCTTCTTCGCTCGATCTTCCTTTTCAAGAAGCTCATAACGGTCAGCGACATTCTTCAATTCCACAGCCATCCTGGCTATTTCCTCCTTGCTTTGGCAGTGAGCAGCTTGTTCGGCTTTCAGCTCCTCGATTGCCTTTAGGGCAGCCGCATCGCTTTTCCTGGCTTGTTCTTTGGCTCGGGAAAGTTCCGCCTGAAGGTTCTCCACGGCCGCATCTCGATATGCATTCACACACATGTTATAGATACTGGCATCATGCTCCTCTTCCCATGTGTCACCAAAGGAATCACATACCCTGTGCCTCGTCAAGCCGTTTGTTGACAAGTACGATGTCGGCATCTATCACGTCAAGCTGCCGCTTTAGCTCGGCAAACTCATTAATCCGGCTGGCCACTGGACCCTCCGCCACCTGCATATTAAGGCGGCAGGATTATTCCTGGGACTATGATCCTCTGTGCGCCGTCGTCTTCGACAGCACCCAAAGTCTCAGGGGCTACTATCTACACAGGGCACATCTAAAAATGTGCGGTACTGTCAAAAATATACATCATTTCGCGTACCTCAAAACCTGTCAGTAGACTCATAAAGGCTTCATGCAACCCGCTTTCGGCGGACGAAATCCTTTCAATCACCGCACCCATCAACGTGCGGTGCTCTTCTGAGTTAGCCGCTCGCTCTAGCAGATCCCTCAGTACGTCTGACCGCACACCAGACTGTGCCGGACTCTTTCGATTGCTCTCTTCAAGAGCCGGATACTGAGGACTTTGGGTGGCCATATGATTACCTTCTGGCCTTGCCGGATCAGGAGAAACCCTCCGCGATGACACCTCAGGGTCGCCCGCCTCTTGAGGCGGTATGGCAGGGGGAGGCATTTCGCTCTCCATCATCTCTGGAAGAAGATCCCCTGAAGACGAGCTCTGCTGAGAAGGGCTAAGATCCGAACTGCAAGATAAATGCTTCGGTTATTTTCCTCAGAATTAAAGCGAGGTATTTTCATTATTAAGTTCCCTTTTACTTACAGCTCGGTGGAGGGCTGATCCCCTTGAAGGCATAGTGCGGCCGGGGTATCCCCCCGGGCAAGACCCTCTGGCGAAGATTTCTTCCCCTGTTTGGAGATCATTATCTCTGGATCCTCAGAGGCAATCCTCTTCCTTCCCTCGGGAGAGGAAGTTTCGGTTCCTCCTCCCCGGTTAACCTCCTTCGCGGAGGCGCTAGCCTCCTTGTTCCCCCTTTATCTTCTCCTGAGGGTGCTTGATAAGGCGCGATCTCCAGCATCCTGGTTAGCACCGGATTTGGTGAGGTCTCATGGAGGGGGGCCGGACACCTGATCAACTTTGCCTTCGCTATCCAATCCTGGTCAAAGAGCGGCTTTTTTAGGGTGACGTTGCGATAAATAAACGGACAGTGTGTTCGGATGCGGAGCTACTTACTTGGGTATCCGGGCGATTGCAGCTCAGTCCTGCATCCTCAGTGATGTCCGGACACATTATTTGTGGTCTGAAGAATAATTTGTACATCTCCTTGGGCGTCATGCCGAGGAAGTGTTGAATAGCTCGCGGTCCCTCCGGGTTGAACTCCCACATGTGGAGGGGACGACGTTTGCATGGCAGGACTCGGCGAATTAACATGACTTGCATTACGATGATTAGACTGATATCTCTCTCGAGGAGATCTCAGATGCGGCTCTGCAACGTGGGCACATCCTTTACTGATCCCTAGTCCAGCCCCTTGTTGACCCATGACGTTAGTCGTGGAGGGGAACCCGAGCGAAAGGCAGAGGGAGCCACCCACTCGGTACCCCTGGGAGCTGTGATATAAAAGCACTCTTGTGTCCATAAGCTGGACACCTCCTGGAAAGAGCCCTCGGGCCATGGGGCATTGGCATTTTTGCTTATTACGGCACCTCCGCACTCTGCGTGCCGCCCCTAGATCATCTTCGGCTCCACTTTGAAGGTCTTGAGCCACAGTCCAAAATGAGGGGTAATACGGAGGAAAGCTTCGCACACGACAATGAACGATGAGATGTGGAGGATAGACTCCGGAGCTAAATCGTGGAAATCCAGCCCATAATAGAACATAAGCCCCCTCACAAAGGGATCTGGCGCGAAGCCTAGCCCTCGGAGGAAGTGAGATACGAACACGACGCTCTCACCTGGCTTGGGAGTGGGAATAACCTGCCCTTGAGCAGGCAGCCTATGCAGGATTTCACCGGTCAAGTATCTGGCCTCCCTTAGCTTTATTACGTCTTCCTCCGTGATGGAGGAAGGCATCCACCGACCTTGAAGGTTGGATCCAGACATAATCGGAGGTCCGAAGCGCCTAAACCTGAGCTTTGGGTGTTGGAACTTGAGACGGGAGGCGGATTCGATTAAGATCGAGAGGAAAAAGAACAGGCCTTGGTCTCTGAGGGAGTCCTGGATTAGGGGGTGTTCGGATAGCCGAACTATATCTTCAGCCGGACTCCAGGACTATGAAGATACAAGATTGAAGACTTCGTCCCGTGTCCGGAAGGTTCTTTACTTGGCGTAGAAGGCAAGCTAGGCATGCGGATATTCAAGATCTCCTACCAATGTAACCGACTCTGTGTAACCCTAACCCTATCCGGTGCCTATATAAACCGGAGGGTTGTAGTCCGTAGGACGAACACATCATAACCATCATCATACCCATAGGCTAGCTTCTAGGGTTTAGTCTCCTTGATCTCGTGGTAGATCTACTCTTGTACTACCCATATCATCAATATTAATCTAGCAGGAGTAGGGTTTTACCTCCATCGAGAGGGTCCGAACCTGGGTAAAATAAAGTGTCCCTTGTGTCCTGTTACCATCCGACCTTGACGAACAGATCGGGACCCCCTACCTGAGATCCGCCGGTTTTGACACCGACATTGGTGCTTTCATTGAGAGTTCCTGTGTGTTGTCGCCTTTAGGCCCGATGGCTCCTTTGATCATCAACAACGATGAGGTCCAGGGTGAGACTTTTCTCCCCGGACAGATCTTCATCTTCGGCGGCTTCGCTCTGAGGGCCAACTCGCTTGGCCATCTGGAGCAGATCGAAAGCCACGCGCCTGGCCATCAAGCCAGGTGGGGAAGCTTAAACTACACGGCAGATACCCTCGAAGACCTGATCTTCGACGGATTCAAGCCACAGCCAAGCGTGCTGCACTATCTCGAGGGGCATGATATAGCTCTGCCTCTGAACAGTGTCCTGGAGGCCGCATACGCTCCGGCCCCGATCCTCAATCCAGAGCCCGCTGCGTTCTTTGAGGATGAACGGTTGGACGTCACCTCGGGGGCTGCGATCTTAAAAGCCATTGAGCCAAACGCAAGGCCCGCACTCCGCATGGCACATGACTCCAAGGAGCCGGACTCTTCTCCGAACTCCGAACCTCCCGCGCCCCTGCCAATCGAATCAGATTGGGCGTCGGTAATGGAGTTCACCGCCGCGGACATCTTTCAGTATTCGCCTTTCGGTGATATTCTGAAATCTCTCAAGTCTCTCTCTTTTTCAGGAGAGCCCAGGCCGAACTGTGGCCTGCGAGGTTGGGATTCGGACGACGAAGAAATTCAAAGCCCACCCACCACCCACTTAATAGCCACTGTCGATGATTTAACCGACATGCTCGACTTCGGCTCCACATACATATGGCTAGAGGAGATGATCTCCACGCCATAAAATATTTACCCCTTAAGCTTAAAGGGCCAGCCCGGCACTGGCTTAAAAGCCTTCCCGAACACACAATTGGAAGTTGGGAAGAGCTCGAGGACGCTTTCCAAGCAAATTATCAAGGGACCTACGTCCGTCCCCCGGACACAGACGACCTCAGTCACATAACTCAGCAATCCGGAGAATCAGCTCGGCAGTTCTGGAACAGATTCCTCACTAAAAAGAATCAAATAGTGGATTGTCCGGACGCCGAAGCCCTAGCGGCTTTCAGGCACAATGTCCGAGACGAATGGCTCGCCAGACACCTCGGCCAGGAAAAGCCAAGAACAATGGCCGCACTCACAAGCCTCATGACCTGCTTTTGCGCAGGAGAGAACAGCTGGTTGGCACGATGCAGGCCCAGCGATCCAAGTACATCAGAAATCAGGGATGGAAACGGGAAACCACGGCAAAACAAGGACCTTCGCCGAATCAAAAGAAAAAGACCGAAGAGCACGACAGTCAATGCCGGATTCAAAGGCTCACGGCAAAATCAGACAAAATCACCCCCTCAGGATAATAGGGAAGATCCGTCCAGTCTAAAGAGAATCATGGACAGGATATGTCAGATACACAGTACTCCTGGAAAGCCTGCTAATCATACCCACAGAGACTGTTGGGTTTTCAAACAATCCGGAAGGCTTAACGCCGAACACAAGGGGCTCGACACACCAAGTGAGGAAGAGGACGAACCCCAAAAGCAGAACACCAGGAAGCAAAAGAACTTCCCGCAAGAAGTCAAAACAGTGAACTCACTTCACATAACAAGGCATGAGGCACCCATAAAGGTCCGCACATTCAAGCCTATCCCTCAGGAGTCTGGCCACTGGTCACTAAAGCCAATCATTTTTGATCAGCTAGATTATTCTCGCAATATCAAACACGCAGGCCGGACTGCCCTGATACTTAATCCAATAATAGACGGATTCCAGTTTACCAACGTCCTTATGGACGGTTGCAGTGGACTAAATCTGATATATCAGGATACAATTCACCGCATGGGCATAAACCCAGCACGAATCCGTCACAGCAAAACTTCCTTTCAAGGAGTAGCACCAGGCCCGGACACCCACTGTATGGGTTTTCTCCGGCTTGTGGTCATATTTGGCTCTGCCAATAACTTTCATCGCGAAAAGCTTATCTTCCACATAGTCCCGTTTTCAAGTCGCTATCAAGCACTAATGGGACGCAGAGCTTTTGCTCGCTTTAACGCAATACCGCATTATGCATCCCTCACGCTAAAGATGCCTGGTCCTCGAGGCATCATCTCTTTAAAGGGAGCATACTAAACTACATCTCCTCCAAACGGAGGATTGTGCGGCCGCTTAAACGGCCGCCCAACAAAATGGCCTCGCCAGCCAAAAGAATTTTTCGATGTAAGTCACAAAACGCCACGGACCCGGACTCAATGAGTTTGGCACAAGCCCATTTTCGTTATAGGCTTGGTACGCCTCACCAGGGGCTGTACGCAGAGACAATAAAACTCGACCATGAACGTCGTACGGCGCCCGTCCAGGACACGGCACAACGGAGACACAGGCGCAGACGTGCAGTAGGGACCCGCCCCAAAGGATTCTTCTTAGATTAAGACCCTACGTAAACCTTTTTTACTGTCTCTTGCTGCTACACATCCCCTGGTTTACCTCACTATAACCATGGAGGAGACTGGCGTTTTGGCATGTGGTCACACCAGAATTCTTGCTCGTACCTGGATATAAGGGGCTTTTTTCTTTTTCAAGGGTGTTGTTTCACACGCACCCACAAAGACCGAACACCTTAGGGAGTGTTCGACGTCGCGAGTTTTGGCACTATATGCATCAGCTCCGAGTCATGATTTTGGTCACATGTTGGGTTGCCCGGCTCCTGAGTTCGGCCACCTTACGTTCCGTTCTGTCGGCTAAGGTTGCACCAGGAGAACTACTGCGATTGTGCCCCGGTTCGGCCGGGTGAGCACCTCAGTAGAGAAAGCCGAAAACCGATTGTCATGATGTAGCACGAGACTGGTCGCCACTCGATGACTTATAGGAATTTATCGAATTCCTCCGTTTTGACGAAGGGCCGCTTCCCGGTCAGGCACATATGCGTCCCGAATTCGGGTAAACGCAGTCGCCATTAAAGGGCTACCTAAAGAGTCCCACTGTCAAGCTCCTATGGCTAAGTGAAAGTGTTAAAGCATTATAGTCCGGTTGCCTAGCCCGCGGCGCTATCACCTCCTTTGTAGGACCAAGACGTTGGGTTAAGTGTGAAAATGCGTTCTCCGCGCGCACCCCCGCACTATGTGCGTGGGGGCTGAAGCCAACGACTGCAATCTTTCAGAATTTATATATTAAAACGGCCGCACAGGAGGTGTTATTAATACTTGAAGGCACATGTCTAAATTACGCCATTACAATTTATAAAAATATTGATCTACGATTACATATGCTGTCATAAAACAGCATCTTTCGAACACTGCGTCTCTATTATACGAGCGCCCGCGAGGACTTCCTCAAAATAGTGCTCGGAAGGAATTCGGCTTTTATCCGAATCACGGGACGCAACAACGGTGGGCTCCATATATGCCCAGTATGTCTTGACATGGGCAAGAGCCAGCCGCGCGCCCTCTGTGCAAGCGGACCTCTTTAGAGCTTCAATCCGAGGCACCACGTCAAGAAATTGCTGCACCAAACTGAAATAGCTTCTCGGCTTCGATCTCCCCGGACACAGGCGGTCCATGGCATACTTCATGGCGAGTTCGGACAACCTATTCAGCTCGGCCCATTGGGCCAGGCGATCATCCACTGATAGTGGACGCTCTGGATTAGTGAACTGCGACCAGAAGAGCTTTTCCACTTCATGATCTTTCTTATCTTGAAAGTACCTGGTCGCATCAGCGGCACTAGCCGACAAATCCAGATTGGTGTCCTCCACACTCCACGCTCGGTCCAACGGGGCGAACTTCGGATCACAGAATTTTCTCCGCAGCAGGAAGGGCTTTCCATCCGCAATTAGTCCGGCTTGATGCAGCTCTTCCCTTGACGCTCTCATACCAGAGAGGGCGTCCTTGGCGTCGGCGACGGCCTTCTCTAAATCTGTCTGCCGGGCTCGACCTTCCTCTTCAAGAAGTTTGCAACGGTCAGTAGCACTTTTCAACTTCACGGCTATATCAGCCATCTCCTCCTTGCTTCGGCAATGGGAAGCCTATTCGGCTTTTAGCTCTTCACGGGCTCTTCCGGCAGCCGCATCGCTTTTTCTGGCTTGTTCCTTTGCTTTGGCGAGCTCGGCCCTAAGTCCTTCTATGGCCGCCGCACCATCTGCATCAAGCATACACAAGGTAAGATATTGACATAAAGCTCCTCTTACTAACAATCGCCAAATAAACTCAATACCTTGAGCATCATCAAGCCGCTTGTTAACAAGCACGATGTCGGCTTCTGCCTCATCGAGTTGCCGTTTCATTTCGGCAAAATCTCGAGTCCGGCTCGACTCCGAACAACCTGCCACCTACATAAAAAGGTGCCACTTAAAGGACCTGGGATTAAGATCCTCTGCGCGCCGCTAATCTTTGCGGCACACAGAGTCTCAGGGGCTACTATCTATACAGGGCGCATGTTATTATGCGCAATTAACACTAATGTTCGTTCTTCAAAACGTACCTCAAGGCTCGCCAGTAAACTCTTGACGGCCTCGTTCAGTCCGCTTTCCGCGGATGAAATCTTTTCAATCACCGTGTGCATCAACACACGATGCTCCTCTGAAACAGAGGCTCGGCCCAGCAGAACCTTCAGCTCCTTCGACCAAACACCACATGGTGCCAGACTCGTCCCATGGCCTTCTTCGGAGGCCGGACACGGAGAACCCCGGGGGAACGCATGATCACCTTCTGCCTCTGGCAGATTCGGAGAAATCCTCTGCGACGACACTTCGGCGTCGCCCGCCTTGCTAGGCGATGAAGGAGGAGGCGTTCTGCTCTCCATCATCTCCGGAAGAAGATCCCCCGACGACGAGCTCTGCCGAGAAGGGTCGAGGTCCGAACTACAAGGTAAGGTTTCGGTTAAAACTTCTCAGATATAAATTAAGGATTTCTCTTAAAAGAATGACTCTCTTTCTACTTACGGCTCGTTGGAGGGCTGCTCCTTTTGAGGATTTAGTTTGGCCGAGGGGCTCCCTGGCGTCGGGTCCTCTGACACGGATTCTTTCCCCCGCTTTGGAGCTACGGCTCCCGGGTCGTCAGAGGCGGCCCTTTTCTTCCCCTTTGGAGAGGAGTTGTCGATTCCCCCCTTTGGGATGGCCCCTTTTGAAGAGGCCACGGTTTCCTTGTCCGCCCCTTCATTTTCCTCCAGAGGCGCCACCTCCAACATCCTGACTAGCACATGATCTAGCCTGGTCTCGGGAAGGGGAGCCGGACACCGGACAAGCTTCACCTTCGCTATCCACTCCTGCGTAAAAAGGAGAAGTACTGTTAAAAAATAAGTCAATTGTACGGATAGAAGGTCCGGGCGCAAGGTCACCTACTTCTGTATCCGGGCGGTTGCGGCTTAAACCAGCATCCTCGGTCAAATCCGGACTCACTCCTTGTGGTCCGAAGAACAGTCTATACATCTCCGTAGGCGTCACGCCCATGAAATTTCGGAGAACTCGCGGCCCCTCTGGGTTGAACTCCCACAAGCGGAGGGGGCGACGTTGGCCGGGTAGTGTCCGGCGAATCAGCATAACTTGTGTCACCTTGACCAGGTTGAGGTCTCCTTTTAGGAGATCCTTTATGCGGCCCTGCAACAGAGGAGCGTCTTTGGGCAAGCCCCGATCTAACCCTGTGTTGATCCACGATGTTAAACGTGGTGGGGGGCCCGAGCGAAAGGCGGGAGGCGCTACCCAAGTGGTGCCCCGAGGAGAGGTGATGTAGAACCACTCCTGTTGCCATAAGCCGAGCTCCTCTTTAAAAGTGCCCTCGGGCCATGGAGCATCGGTATTCCTTTTTATAACAGCACCTCCGCACTCTACGTGACGCCCCTCGATTATCTTCGGTTCTACCTTGAAGTTCTTGAGCCATAATCCGAAGTGAGGAGTGATATGGAGAAACGCTTCACACACAACAATGAAGGAGGAGATATGGAGGATGGACTCTGGAGCTAGGTCATGGAATTCCAACCCATAATAAAACATCAGCCCCCTTACGAAAGGATCCGTTGGGAAGCCTAGTCCCCGAAGGAAGTGGGAGATGAATACTACGCTCTCACCAGGCTGAGGGCTTGGGATCGCTTGTCCTTGAGCAGGCAGCCTGTGCGGGATCTTGCTGGTCAGGAACCTAGCCTCCCTCACCCTTGATACGTCCTCCTCCATAACGGAGGAGGGCATCCATTGGCCTTGAAGGCCGGAGCCGGACATTGTCGATGGTCCGGTGCGCCTAGAATCTAAAAGCCTGGGGTGTTGGAACTCGAGGCTATGGGCGAGCTTGTTTTGAGAACACAAGAGGGGAGCAAGGTCTCGGTCTCTTTATAAGAGGCAGAATATCAAGAGCCCTCCCTGTAACCGTCTTGGACTAGCCTTTAATCAAGGCAGGACGTGCTTAACGGGCACGGTTGGGTTACCCACGTCCGTATTAATGAGAATCCCGTTAAAGGGGGCACACGATCTCTGCTTCGACAAGACGTGCCAAGGAAACCGCCTCGTTGAACGTGCTGCGGTGGAACAACAAAAAATAATCCATACAGAAGGCTTGGTCGCAGTGTTATGACGCACTGCGGAATACGTCAGCAGATTTGATTTGTGTTTGTATTATTCTCTATATGGCAATACGTGGAAACTTGCTTTGCAAAGCCGGACACTATTTTTTGGTGTTTATTATCTTCTTGAAGAATTTGGAGGAGGAACCCGCCTTGCAATGTCGAAGACAATTTGCGCGCCGGACTCGTCGTCATTGAAGCCTGGTTCAGGGGCTACTGAGGGAGTCCTGGATTAGGGGGTGTTCGGATAGCCGAACTATATCTTCAGCCGGACTCCAGGACTATGAAGATACAAGATTGAAGACTTCGTCCCGTGTACGGAAGGTTCTTTCCTTGGCGTAGAAGGCAAGCTAGGCGTGCGGATATTCAAGATCTCCAACCAATGTAACCGACTCTGTGTAACCCTAACCCTATCCGGTGCCTATATAAACCGGAGGGTTGTAGTCCGTACGACGAACACATCATAACCATCATCATACCCATAGGCTAGCTTCTAGGGTTTAGCCTCCTTGATCTCGTGGTAGATCTACTCTTGTACTACCCATATCATCAATATTAATCTAGCAGGAGTAGGGTTTTACCTCCATCGAGAGGGCCCGAACCTGGGTAAAATAAAGTGTCCCTTGTCTCCTGTTACCATCCGACCTTGACGCACAGATCGGGACCCCCTACCCGAGATCCGCCGGTTTTGACACCGACAGTCTCTTTATAAAGAGGTTGAATACCAAGTGCCCTCCTCGTGACCGTTTGGGACTTGCCTTCAATCGAGGGGTCGTACCAACGAGCACGATTGGGTTACCCACGTCCGTGTTGATGAGAATCCCGTAATAAAGGGAACACGATCTCTGCTTCGACAAGACGTGCCAAGGAAACCGCCTCACGGAACATGCTGAGATTGGTTATGAGAAACGATTCGAATAAAGACCTGGTTGTGGTGTGATGTCACACTGCGGGGTATGTCAGCAGATTAGATTTGTGGAAATATTATTCTCTCTACGGTTGTATGTGGAACTTGTTTTGCAGAGCCGGACACGATCCTCGTGTTCAAAATCTTTTATGAAGTATTCGGAGGAGGAACCCGCCTTGCAATGCCGAAGACAATCTACGCGCCGGACTCATCATCATTGAAGCCTGGCTCAGGGGCTACTGAGGGAGTCCTGGATTAGGGGGTATTCGGACAGCCGGACTATATCCTTTGGCCGGACTGTTGGCCTATGAAGATACAAGATTGAAGACTTTGTCCCGTGTCCGAATGGGACTCTCCTTGGCGTGGAAGGCAAGCTTGGCAATACGGATATGTAGATCTCCTTCTTTGTAACCGACTCTGTGTAACCCTAGCCCCCTCCAGTGTCTATATAAACCAGAGGGTTTAGTCCGTAGGACCAAGAACAACAATCATACCATAGGCTAGCTTCTAGGGTTTAGCCTCTTCGATCTCGTGGTAGAACTCTTGTAATACTCATATCATCAAGATCAATCAAGTAGGATTAGGGTTTTACCTCCATCGAGAGGGCCCGAACCTGGGTAAAAACATCATGTCCCCCGTCTCCTGTTACCATCCGCCTAGACGCACAGTTCGTGACCCCCTACCCGAGATCCACCGGTTTTGAAACCGACACACATCAAACCGGCAATTAGTTTCAAATATCTTTTTTTTCATTTCAAGATTTTAAATTACATTAATTTTTATGCGTGGAGAATTTGTTGGATTTTATATTGATATATGATAACCCACAAGTATAGGGGATCAATTGTAGCCTCTTTCGATAAGTAAGAGTGTCGAACCCAACGAGGAGCTAAAGGTAAAACAAGTATTCCCTCAAGTTCTATCGACCACCGGTACAACTCTACGCACACTTGACGTTCGCTTTACCGGAAACAAGTATGAAATTAGAAGTACTTTGTAGGTGTTTTGGGGTAAGTTTGCAAGAAAGTAAAGAGCAAGTAAATAAAAGCTAGGGGCTGTTTAGATGAAGACACAACTAAATTAGTTTTAGTAGAGAGCTTTTGTCAACAAGAAAGTTATTTGTCCCTAGGCAATCGATAACTAGACCGGTAATCATTATTGCAATTTTATTTGAGGGAGAGGCATAAGCTAACATACTTTCTCTACTTGGATCATATGCACTTATGATTGGAACTCTAGCAAGCATCCACAACTACTAAAGATTCATTAAGGTAAAACCCAACCATAACATTAAAGTATCAAGTCCCCTTTATCCCATACGTAAACAACCTACTTACTCGGGTCTGTGCTTCTGTTCACTCATGCCACCCACTATAAGTAAATCATAAACATATTGCAACACCCTACAGCGGGAAGCCCTCACGCTTGCGCAACACGGAGAGCACCATAGGACATCACCAATAATAAAACATGCAACTCAAACCAATCTTGATCATCAAATAGCCATTAGGACAAAACAGATCTACTCAAACATCATAGGATAGCCATACATCATTGGGAAATAATATATAGCATTGAGCACCATGTTTAGGTAGAGATTACAGTGGGTAAGAGAGAGGTTACACCGCTGCATAGAGGGGGGAAGAGTTGGTGATGATGTCGGTGAAGTTATTGGTGAAGATGACGGTGATGATGATGGCCCCCGGCGGCGTTTCGGCGCCACCGGAAGCAAGGGGGAGAGGGCCCCCCTCCTTCTTCTTCTTCCTTGACCTTCTCCCTAGATGGGAGAAGGGTTTCCCCTCTGGTCCATGGTCTCCATGGCGTGGGAGGGGCGAGAGGTTATGTGTACACAGACCTAGGGTAGGGTAACAGGCCTGACCTATACTTCCTACCCAGAGTTCTTGTCCTAAGAACTAAGAAGTTCAAGAATCAGCAGCAGAAGTCCAGCAGAGGTGTCGAGTGAAGTCCACTCGACCTGTCAATCACTCGAAGACCTCTCTTGCCCAGGTCACTCGACCATCAAACCACTCGACGTATTAGAAGACCTAAAGCCGCTCTGCGCAGCAACGGTCGGGCATTCATTCACATACTTAATGATCATTTGTAGCACTTTAATACAGGCGTTACCTATAACGCCCCTTCTTAACGCACATTGAACCCTGTGTAATGGAGGGGAGTTGGGGTCCTGGCGTACTCTATATAAGCCACCCCCTCCTCTGGGACAATGGTTCACACCCCTGTAATCCATACACGTATAATCCAGTCGACCGCCTCCGGGCTCCGAGACGTCGGGCTGTTACTTCCTCCGAGAAGGGCCTGAACTCGTAAACCTTGGATGTAAAACTCCTCCATAGCTGAGATCTTGCCTCTACATTCCTACCCCCCTCTTCTACTGTTAGACTTAGAACCATGACAGGTTGCGCCCATCGTGGGGCAGGTGTCTTAGCGACTTGTTGGAGAAGTTGCGATTTTTTCCCGATCCACTTCATCATGGTTTCAGGCGGAGTTTTGGTTGAGGGCCGCGAAATCCGTCTCGGCACGCTCATGTTCATCGCCGATGACTCCGCTTGGCTTAAGGAGGCTCCACTCGACGTCGATGCGCTCCCTGTCCGCGGGGCGACGCACTTTCGCGCGTGCGTCCGCGGCATCCTCCTGCGGCAGCCATCGACCCAGTATCAGTCGACCCCTATGTCGTCCTCCCTCCCTGTTTCCCGCCGGCGCAAGTGCTCTGGTCGGTCGAGGCTTCAGCGGTGGGTGAGGCATGTGGTGGCTCGTCAGTCGGCCACCCCCCAAGTCGCGACGATCGAGCCTGACGAATCTCTCTATGGCCTGTTCGACCTGTCGACTGGTTCCGCAGAGACTGCATCCGAGTGCGACAACAGTGATCCAGCGGCGGAGGTTCTGATGGTCGATGGGCCATGTAGTCCTCCTGGCTTTCCCCGCACCGACGGAGGCGATGGCAGAGGCGATCCGTCGCATGCCCATGAAGAGTACCTCCCCGAGCCCCTCACTTCGCTGCAGAGGGAAGAACTTCGCCGTCGGAACATGGATGCGCTGCACACTCCCATAGTTGGAGAAACCCCCGAGGCCCGTGCCTTAGAGGACGTGCGCTTGGCTAATCTGGCTGAGCGCACTCGACTGGAGAACCTCCAGCGAGCACTCGACGAGCGAGCGTGACAACGGGTTCCAGAATCTAGTCGACGTCAGCTCTTCCCACCTCCGACTCAGGTATATCGAGCTCTGATTCAGAATTTAGCAGCTGCGGCCCGTATAGCAAAGTCGATTCAACCTTCCCAGTCAGAGGCTGGCAGAGGTATGTTGCAGATCAGGGCATTACTCCGGGCAGCAGGAGACCAAAACTCAGCCGTATCACAGTCGCAGAATAGGATCCACAGCAAATCCGTTGTTGCAGATACAGTACAGTCGGCTCACAGCCCAAGATCGCCCCCGAGGCGTGAAGGACGTGGACACCGGCGTGATCAGTACAGGAACCGTGAGCAATATGATCACCGACTCGATCGTGACGATCGACGTCGAGTGCCCACCCCTCCCCCGAGGAGTGGGACATATGTGCCTCGACAGCAGGATGACAGACGCCCTCACAATGCTGGGCGAAGGATTCCAGTCGACCCCAGAGAACCAGGCTTTGATGCGAGATCCATTCTCGTTCAAGGTTTGGTTGACAGAAACAGAGATCACCGAGAAGGTCATGACAGAGATGTGCCCACCAGCAGCAGAGTACAGGTTTCAGGACCAGAATGCTTCAGCAGGGCCATCAGGGCCGCGGTAATTCCTCCCAACTTCAGGTTGGCGACTGGAGTCAGTAAGTTCACTGGTGAGTCCAAGCCTGATACTTGGCTTAAGGACTACCGAGTGGCTGTTTAGATTGGCGGCGGCAACGATGAAGTGGCCATGAAACACCTTCCTCTTATGTTGGAGGGCTCGGCCAGAGCATGGCTGAATCAATTGGCACCCAGCAGCATTTACACTTGGGAAGATCTTACCCGAGTGTTTGTCAGAACATTTGAAGGAACTTGCAAGCGACCAACAGGATTGACAGAGCTGCAACCTTGCGTGCAGAAGTCAAATGAAAATTTGAGGGATTACATCCAGAGATGGACCACGTTGCATCACACGGTAGAGAATGTGTCTGATCACCAAGAAGTCTGTGCCTTCAAGGAAGGTGTTAAGTACAGAGAGCTGAACCTGAAATTTGGTCGAACCGGAGACATGTCTCTGAGTCGAATGATGGAGATTGCCACCAAGTATGCCAATGGTGAAGAAGATGATCGGCTCCGGAGTGGCAAGCACAAGTCAGTCGCCCACGAAACCGGAGAAGGGAACTCCAGTCGGAAGCAGAAGCGGAAAGCCGAGCCAGCTGCTCCTGGAGAAGCCTTGGCCGTGACTCAAGGAAAGTTTAAGGGGAAGCCCAAAGGGCCTTGGGACCCTAAGAAAGTGAAAGACCAAGACGAAAATGATGTGTTGGATTTGCCATGCCACATTCACACAAAGAAAGATGAAGAGGGTAAACTCATTTACCCGAAACATACCACTCGACAGTGTCGGCTCTTGATCCATCAGTTCCAAGGAAAACAGCCCAAAGATAAGGAAAAGGAGTCGGACAAAGTTGAGGACAAAGAGGATAGTGATGATGGATATCCCCAAGTCAATTCCACCCTGATGATTTTTGCTGATGTTGAAAGCAAAAGTCGACTGAAAGTTATCAACAGAGAAGCGAATATGGTCGCCCCGGCGACACCCAGCTATTTGAAATGGTCTCAGACTGCCATCACATTCGACCGGTCCGATCACCCGATGCACATAGCCACCCTGGGAGGCAAGCGCTGGTTTTCGACCGAGTTGTCGAGGGCACTCGACTAACCAAGGTTTTGATGGATGGAGGCAGTGGCCTAAATATACTATATGCAGAGACGTTGAAAGGGATGGGCATTCCGATGTCCAGACTCAGTACCAGCAACATGAGTTTCCATTTAGTCATTCCTGGAAAGAAGGCCGAGTCACTTGGCCAAATTGCTCTTGATGTGGTTTTTGGTGATTCCAAGAATTACCGCAAAGAAAAGTTGACATTTGAAGTGGTGGATTTCCAGAGTGCTTATCACGCTATTTTGGGCAGGCCAGCTTATGCACGTTTCATGGCTCAACCATGTTATGTGTACCTCAAATCGAAGATGCCTGGTCCCACAGGTGTGATCACTATTACTGGCAATCGGAAGAAGGGGGAAGAGTGCTTTAAGAAAGGCTCAAAGATCGCCGATGCTCAGATGGCAGTGGTAGAGCTGCAGGAATACCAGAAAACTGCAGACGCAAGTGATTTGCTGCGAGCTAAGAAGCCTGCAACGGATTCATCATTTCAGTCGTCCGGTGAGACAAAGCCGATTCACATTCACCCGACCGATCCTAATGCTGCTCCGACTCATATCTCAACAAAACTCGACTCCAAATAGGAAGAAGCGCTCATCCAGTTCCTCCGTGAGAACTGAGACATCTTTGCATGGAAGCCTTCTGACATGCCAGGTGTTCCCAGGGGGCTGGCTGAGCACCGTCTATGAGTCGACCCAAAAATGAAACCTGTCAAAGAACATCTTCGACGGTCCGCCGTCCAGAAGATAAAGGCCATTGGCGAGGAGGTGGCTCGGCTCTTAGCAGCGGAGTTCATCCGAGAGATTTACCACTCTGAGTGGCTCGCCAATGTTGTCATGGTCTCCAAGAAGGACAAGTCACTTCGCATGTGCATTGACTTCAAACATATCAATCGGTCCTGCCTGAAAGATCATTTTCCTCTCCCCCGCATCGACCAGATAGTCGACTCGACTTCGGGGTGTGAGCACCTGTCTTTTTTAGACGCCTATTCCGGTTACCATCAGATCCTTGTGTACGGTCCCGACGAGATCAAAACAGCTTTTATCACTCCATTCGGGTGCTTCTGTTATGTTACCATGCCATTCGGCCTCAAAAATGCCAGATCCACGTTCATGAGGATGATTCAGAAGTGTTTGCTCACTCAAATCAGTCGGAATGTGGAAGCATACATGGATGATATTATGGTCAAGTCACGGAAGGGTTCCGACCTGCTGACTGACCTTGCTGAAACCTTTGCCAACCTCAGGAGGTATGATATCAAGCTTAATCCATCAAAGCGCACATTTGGAGTTCCTGGCGGAAAGTTACTCGGTTTTCTCGTTTCCGAACGAGGAATCGATGCCAACCTAGAGAAAGTTGGTACTATACTCCGAATGAAGCGTCCTGTGCGCGTGCATGACGTCCAGAAGCTTACTGGTTGCTTGGCCGCGTTAAGTCGATTCATTTCTCGTCTCGGTGAAAAGGCATTGCCTCTTTACCAACTGATGAAGAAGTCAGACAAGTTCGAGTGGACTCCTTTGCAGAGCTAAAAGCCCTGCTTTCCACTCAGCCGGTGCTTGCTGCCCCAATCAGCAAAGAGCCTTTGCTGCTTTACATTGCAGCCACGGGACAAGTTGTCAGTACAGTACTTACGGTCGAGCGAGAAGAAGAAGGAAAAGCCTTTAAAGTTCAGCGCCCAGTATATTATGTTTCTGAAGTTTTGACTCCATCAAAGAAAATATATCCTCATTATCAGAAACTTGTATATGGGATTTATATGACCATGAAAAAGGTTGCACACTATTTCTCTGACCACTCTATCACAATCATCAGCGACGCTCCTTTGTCAGAGATTCTACACAACAGAGATGCAACTGGTCGAGTGGCAAAATGGGCGATTGAACTCCTTCCCCTAGATATCAAGTTTGAGGCAAAGAAAGCCATCAAGTCCCAGGCAATAGCTGATTTCCTCGCCGAGTGGACTGAACAGCAACTGCCGACTCAAGTTCACTCGGAGCACTGGACTATGTTCTTTGACGGTTCCAAGATGTTGAATGGTTCTGGTGCCGAGGTGGTACTCGTATCCCCCCGAGGAGACAAGCTCAGATATGTACTCCAGATTCATTTCGATTCCTCCAATAATGAAGTAGAATATGAAGCACTCTTGTATGGGTTGCGCATGGCCATTTCACTCGGTGTCCGTCGCCTCATGGTCAATGGCAACTCAGATTTGGTGGTGAATCAAGTGATGAAGGAGTGGGACGTCAGGAGTCCGGCCATGACTGGTTACTGCAATGCAGTGAGAAAGCCAGAGAAGAAATTCGAAGGGTTAGAGCTTCATCATATACCCCGACTGAAAAATCAAGCAACTGATGATCTGGCAAAAATAGGTTCCAAGAGAGAAGCCATTCCCAGCAATGTGTTTTTGGAGCACATCCACACGCCATCAGTTCAAGAGGATTCTTTCACCGAAGAAGCCCCGCAGCCAAAAAGTGCCACGGATCCGACTGAAATTGAGGTTTTGGCAGTGGTCGACTTGATCATGAAGGTTCTGGTCATCACTCCCGACTGGACAGTGCCATACATTGCGTACATCCTAAGGAAAGAACTCCCAGAGAATGAAGAAGAGGCTCGACAGATCGTCCGTCGATCCAAAGCCTTTACTGTGATAAAGGGACAGTTGTACAGGGAAAGCGCGAATGGAGTCAATCAGAAGTGTATAACGCCAGAAGAAGGCCAAATAATTCTTGACGATATCCACTCGGGGACCTGTGGTCACCGTGCATCCTCTCGGACCATTGTGGCTAAAGCATACCGGGCAGGATTTTACTGGCCAAGAGCAAATGAGATGGCGAAAGAGATAGTTGATAAATGTGAAGGATGTCAGTTCTACTCCAATATGAAGCACAAACCTGTGTCAGCCTTGAAGACCATTCCTCTCGTCTGGCCCTTTGCTGTTTGGGGATTGGATATGGTTGGACCGCTGAGAACTGGCAGGAGCGGCTTCACTCATGTGCTAGTGGCAGTCGACAAGTTTACTAATTGGATCGAAGCTAAGCCTATCAAGAATCTTGACGCTTGCACTGCTATCAGTTTGATCAGAGAGTTGATATTCAGATATGGAGTTCAGCATAGCATTATCACGGATAATGGGTCAAACTTCGACTCCGACAAGTTCAGAGCCTTTTGCGCCTCTCAAGGCACGCGAGTCGACTACGCTTCAGTCGCTCACCCCCAGTCGAATGGACAAGCAGAAAGAGCAAACGGCCTAATTCTCAAATAGCTAAAGCCCCGACTGATGCGCGATCTCAAGCACGCAGCAGGCGCATGGGTCGACGAACTTCCATCAGTTCTTTGGGGTTTGAGGACCACCCCTAATCGGTCGACTGGACGAACCCCATTTTTCTGGTTTATGGAGCTAAAGCAGTTCTGCCGAGTGACTTGCTTCACAATGCACCCCGAGTCAAGCTCTACTTTGAAGATGAAGCAGAACAAGCCCGACAGGACGCAGTCGACCTCTTAGAAGAGTAAAGAGAGATGGCCATGATCCGATTGACTATCTATCAGCAGGACTTGCGTCGATTCCATGCCAGAAATGTGAAGAGTCGAGCCTTCCAAGAAGGAGACTTGGTCCTCCGAGTGGATCAATAGAAACCACACAAGCTCGCTCCTACTTGGGAAGGTCCCTTCATCGTCACCAGAGTTCTCCACAATGGAGCATACCACCTTTACAATGTCAATCGCCAGATTGATGAGCCACGAGCTTGGAATGCGGAGCTGCTCCGCCCCTTTTATACTTAAGTACTCACTCAGATGAGATGTAATAAGAGACACCTCTGCAGTTTATTTATCAAAGACAAAAGTGTTATAATTTTCCCAGTGATTGTTGTTACTTTTGTTTACGTAATAAATCCCCCAGTGGGTTGCTTAGCTGCGAATCTGTTTCGCCTAAGTTTGTAAAAAAAATCCTACTGAGTGATGAGCCAGCCTCTCACTCGGAGGCTTAGCTGCGAATCCATTTCGCCTAAGTATTTGAAAATCCTACCGAGTGATGAGCCAGCCTCTCACTCGGAAGCTTAGCTACGAATCTGTTTCGCCTAAGTATTTGAAAATCCTACCGAGTGGAGAGTGTTCCTCCCACTCGGGGGCTTAGCTCCAGTCCAAGTACTCGCCTAAGTTTGAAAAATCCTACCGAGTGGAGAGCAATCCTGCCACTCGGAGGCTTAGCTGCAGTCCAACTACTCGCCTAAGTTTGAAAAATCCTACCGTGTGGAGAGCGATCCTCCCACTCAGAGGCTTAGCTGCAGTCCAAGTACTCGCCTAAGTTTGAAAAATCCTACCGAGTGGAGAGCAATCCTCCCACTCGGGGGCTTAGCTGCGAATCCGTTTCGCCTAAGTATTCAAAAATCCTACCGAGTGGAGAGCAATCCTCCCATTCGGGGGCTTAGCTGCAGTCCAAGTACTCGCCTAAGTATTTAAAAATCCTACCGAGTGGTGAGCCAACCTCCCACTCGGAGGCTTAGCTGTAGTCCAAGTACTCGCCTAAGTTTAAAAAATCCTACCGAGTGGTGAGCCAGCCTCCCACTCGGAGGCTTAGCTGCAGTCCAAGTACTCGCCTAAGTTTAAAAAATCCTACCAAGTGGTGAGCCAGCCTCCCACTCGGAGGCTTAGCTGCAGTCCAAGTACTCGCCTAAGTTTAAAAATTCCTACCGAGTGGTGAGCCAACCTCCCACTCGGAGGCTTAGCTGCAGTCCAAGTACTCTCCTAAGTTTAAAAAATCCTATCGAGTGTTGAGCCAGCCTCCCACTCAGAGGCTTAGCTGCAGTCCAAGTACTCGCCTAAGTTTAAAAAAAATCCTACCAAGTGTTGAGCCAGCCTCCCACTCGGAGGCTTAGCTGCAGTCCAAGTACTCGCCTAAGTTTAAAAAATCCTACCGAGTGGAGAGCGATCCTCCCACTCGAGGGCTTAGCTGCAGTCCAAGTACTCGCCTAAGTTTAAAAATCCTACCGAGTGGTGAGCCAGCCTCCCACTCGGAGGCTTAGCTGTAGTCCAAGTACTCGCGTAAGTTTAAAAAATCCTACCGAGTGGAGAGCGATCCTCTCACTCGGGGGCTTAACTGTAGTCCAAGTACTCACCTAAGTTAGAAAAAACATCCCGACCCTCAAGGACGCCGAGGTGCGGGTCGACTGCTACCTTCTCCTTCCCCATCAGTAGGGAGGATGAAGTACAGGCCGACTGTATTTTCCACCTCGGAGCTGCATCCCAAGCACAAAGATTATTCCGAGTGAAGAACAAATTCCAGTCGAAAGCAAACACCAGCATATTCGGAAATAAACCAAGTTCGGGTAAATCCCAAAGTTCAAGACGGCAAATCAAAAGTATTCGAGCACCAAGCCCGAAGAAGTTTTAACGGTTACACAATCACTCGGCATTCCGAGGCAAATAGAAGTGAAGCATAATGTTTTTCGGTCACGCATCAGGAGAAGGACTGGCTGGGTCGCAGAAACTGTCAAGGTCAATGCTGTCCGCAATGCGAGTGGCGGCGTCAAGGAAGGTGTCCATGAAAGACTGGAACGTGTGCCTCTTCGTGTTAGCAACCTTGAGCTCCGCCAGCTTGTCTTCTTTGACATCCTTGGAGTGCACTCGAACCAGAGACAGAGCGACGTCAGCACCACATTGAGCAGATGATTTCTTCCATTCTTGCACGCGCTCAGGGATTTGATTCAGTCGAGCCATCAAATACTCGAGATCTTGAGACAGTTCCGCCTGAGGCCAAAGTTCAGCATCACCCCGAGTCATTGCAACTTTCAAGCGGGCAAGATAAGCAACCGCGCTGTCCATGCGAGACTCCAACCGCAACACATTCATTGCAACATCATCTTTGACTGGGCAGTTGATGGGATCAAGACCCGTCTCGACCCGCCCGGTTTCTGCTTCAAAATCTTGGCAAAATTCTGCATGGTCGAGTGAATGATGAGTCAGCCGGAATAGTCTCGTCAGTCGACAGAAATAAGACAGAATAGTCAGTACCTTCAAGCTTCAAGACTAGCTTTGCAACAAGCCCAGATAAGACTCTAGTTCGCCATTCTTGGCCTTGAGGGTTCCAAGTTCGCCGGCCAGTTTCTCCTTGTCCTTCTTTAGTTGCTCGACCTCCTGATTGGAGTCAGATACAACAGTCTTCAGCTTGGAGTTTTCTTCTTCTAACTTGCCGACTGAAGCAAGCTTCTTGTCAGCAAGCGCTGTCTTCTCGCGCGCCCCTTCTATGCTGCGGCAAGATCCAGATCCTTCTTCTCCAAAGCTTGCTTCATTTTCTTTAAAGAAATAACATTCTTCAGACGGGCTTGGAGTTGGCGGTTTTCACTACGTACATCTGCTCGAGTGAAGCCCACTCGGTTCAAAAATGGAAAGGAAAATGCCAGCATGGAGACATAAAGTGGTCGAGTGGTTACCTCCCATGGCAGCTACTTCTTCACGAGCGGTCTTGAGATTCTTCTTGGCCAGTTCCAGATCAAGGTTGAGGCTGATTTGCTATTTGTTCATGGCAGAAAGTTGAGCCCAAGGATCACAAGATTTCTGCAGTTATAGCCATATCAGTCGACAAGGATAAAAAGACATTACAATGATAATTATTCTAAGACTACCGCCGAATCAAACATTCAACGACAGTCTCGGGGACTACACCCATTGGGTGCACTTAGCATGCCCCCACTGACTTTCAAACCACAGTTGACAGTCGACCGACTTTCACAGAAAAAGAGAGAGAGATCCTATTATCAGACCACAGTCGACTGCCAGCAGTCAACTATGGTCTCGGGGACTACACCCAGTGGGTGCACTCAGCATGCCCCCACTAGTGCAAAGAATCAGTTTGAATCGACACAAAGAGATATACAATTCCCGAACAGCCACACCCCAATGGGTGATCAGACAAGAAAAACAGTCGATCGAAAAAGCAACTAACCTGGACATTGGCTTGCATAGCAGCTCCGGCGTTGAAGGCCACCTGACTGGCCTCATGCACCACCTTCATCTGCTCCATCACAACGGTCAGCTGAAGAAGTGCTTCTGTGGCAGCAGCTGGTGGATCGTCCGGGGTTTGGTATGCAGTAAAAAGTGACGAAGGTAGAGCAATTGAAGCAGCCGCCGGGGCTGAAGCATGGAGTGACGTCGGCGCAGCAGGAGTCTGAGCAGCTGATCCAGATGGGCAATCAGTCAACATAGGAACGACGAAGGTGACATTGGTTCGAGCCGGATCTGTCGATCGCTCGACCGCCGCCCCAGGCGCCCCAGTCAACCGAGGAACCTGGGTTCCAGTCGCCTTCCCGCCTGTTTCCTTGTCCTTCCTCCTCCTTCCTCTCAGCGGTACTTCTTCTTCATCATCTGGGAGCACAACAACGTCTCGTGGAGCTACAATAAACAGAGAGAACCATAAAGACAACTGACAAACATTTCAGTCGACCAGACAAACTTTGAGTCGGGCAGACTTACTGGCTTTGGAGCTGACGGCGTCATCAGCTTCCTCGTCGGCAGGGGTCTTGTCAACATCCATATCAGTCGCAGCTGAGGTCGGGCTATACAAGTTCATCATTCACTCGGTCAGAACAAGAAAATCGATCGGAACGAAGAAAAATGAGAAGAACATTTACCCAGAGGCAACAGGGACGTCCATCTTGATTCTAGGCAAGGTCTTCCGAGCCTTCGAAAGATTAGCTTTGGGCTGCTTGGGGACTGTCTCAGTCAGTTCTGGAGTCGGAGACCGAGCGCTCTTGTGAGACGGAGCACTCGACGCCACGGACTTGCCGCGCCTATTCGCGGGATCATGCCGCTGCTTGGATCGACGTTCAGAGCGAGGCGGTGAGTCAGCTACCTCCTCATCATTAGACTCGTCACTCTCGTCATCATCATCAGCGGGGGACTCCCACTCGCCGCTCTCCTCGGCACTGTCCCCGCCCTCTTGCTCTTGCTCCAGGGCTTGTTCTCCATTGGGCATCGAATACATCTTCGTATAGATCTACAAAACAAGGAACCGATCATAAGTCAGTCGGAACCACAATCAGTGGGAAAATATGTTCAAAAATTCAGTTATGACGACCGGACCTTGTCGGGCAGGTTGCTGCCGCTGAAAGGGTCGACTCTTCTGGCACCCCTGGGGTTGTCTTTGTTCCCAGTAATACTCACCAGCCACTCGGCCACGGTTTTGGCCTCCACCTCCTCCGGATGAACCCGAGCAGTGTCGCCAGCCCCGGAGTACATCCACATGGAATGATCGCGAGCTTGGAGGGGTTGAATCCGCCGACTGAGGAACACCTCGAGCAGATCCATACCAGTGACACCTTGATTTATTAGTTGGACTACTCTCTCAACTAGCATGCCCGTCTCTGCCTTCTCAGCAGCGGTCACTTGCAAGGAAGATGGGGTTTGGACACGGTCAAGAGAAAAAGGGGGAAGTATGGTCGACTGGCCTGGGGTCGCGATATCCTGGCAGTAGAACCAGCCACTGCCAGCCTCTGATCGACTCAGGAAGGGTCATCGGAGGAAAAGAGCTCCTCTTCCTCTTCTGAATGCCCAGGCCCCCACACATCTGGATAACGTGGGTTTTCTCGTCTTTCGAGTTCGCTTTCTTCACAGTTTGGGAACGGATGGTAAAGATATGTTTGAAAAGGCCCCAGTGCGGTCGGCACCCCAAGAAATTCTCACACATAGAGACGAACGCAACAAGATACGTGATGGTGTTGGGAGTAAAATGGTGGAGTTGGGCACCGAAAAAGTTTAAGAAACCCCGAAAGAAAGGATGCGCTGGAAGCGAGAAACCGTGGTCGTCATGGGTAGCGAGCAAGACGCACTCACCCGGTTGCGGCTGCGGCTCCGACTCCCCTCTCGGCAGGCGCTCGGACTTATGGATGATCAGCCCTAACTCGGCCATCTCATCCAAGTCCTCTTGCCGGAGCAAAGATCGGATCCAGTCTCCCTGGATCCAACCTGACGGCAACCCCAAGTGCGATGAAGATCCCCGATTCATCTTCTTGTTCTTCGCCTCCCCTGTCGCCTTCTTCGCATGCTCTAGCGCCGCCGTTTTGTCCTTCCCCATGGCGGCGGGACAGCGGTAAAAAAAGAGTGGTCGAGCTAGGCGAGGCGGAGACGCGAGAGGAAGAAGAAGGGGAATGAGCACGCACAGTGCAAATGCCTCGGCCACGCCGCTTATAAAGGCCTACTTCCAAGTGGCTGACGTGTGGGTCCGAGCAATCCTGTCAAATCCCCCCAACAGTTGCGCACGTGATACGTGGCGAAAAAGGTGGCGCGGAAATCGAAACGTCCGATTTATCAACTCCACTTACCGCTGGATGCTCCACCTGGCGCGCCTCCACCCAAATTTCGAATCCCGTGAGATCCGGGATCCTCTGCAACCGATCACGCCAAAGATTCCAATCAGAGATATCACTCGACAGACGTTACAGAATAAACTAGTCGGTAATTTCTGAATCGATCAAGGCGACTGAAACAAAGTCAAAAGTTTTAGCAACTGACCTCCACTTCAAGATAAAGTCAAGACAGACCAAGAGCAAAAGCAAGGTCAACTACCATCCTTCTTTTTCACTCAAACCTCGATCCATTCGGGGGCTAATGATGTGGACACAGACCTAGGGTAGGGTAACAGGCCTGACCTATACACCCTACCCAGAGTTCTTGTCCTAAGAACTAAGAAGTTCAAGAATCAGCAGCAGAAGTCCAGCAGAGGTGCCGAGTGAAGTCCACTCGACCTGTCAATCACTCGGAGACCTCTCTTGCCCTGGTCACTCGACCATCAAACCACTCGACGTATTAGAAGACCTAAATCCGCTCTGCGCAGCAATGGTCGGGCATTCATTCGCATACTTAATGATCATTTGTAGCACTTTAATACAGGCGTTACCTGTAACGCCCCTTCTTAACGCACATTGAACCCTGTGTAACGGAGGGGAGCTGGGGTCCTGGCGTACTCTATATAAGCCACCCCCTCTTCTGGGACAAGGGTTCGCACCCCTGTAATCCATACACGTATAATCCAGTCGACCGCCTCCGGGCTCCGAGACGTAGGGCTGTTACTTCCTCCGAGAAGGGCCTGAACTCGTAAACCTTGCGTGTACAACTCCTCCATAGCTGAGATCTTGTCTCTACATTCCTACCCCCCCTATTCTACTGTCAGACTTAGAACCACGACAAGAGCCCCTCCGAGATTAGATCTGTCTCTCTCTATTTCTGTGTTCTGTTCTGCCGCCTTTTCACCGTTTCTTTTATATCCGGAGATCCGTAACTCCGATTGGACTGAAACCTTCGCCATGATTTCTTTTCCAAAAATTAGCTTTCTTGCGGCTGAAGAAGGGCATCAACCGCCTTACGGGTGGCCCACGAGGGTGGGGGCGCGCCCTCCTAGTACGGGCGTGGGCCCCTGCCTCGTGGCCACCTCGGACACCGTTTCGTGTTGATCTTTTTCCCAGATCTTCCAAATATTCCAAAAATAAGCTCCATTCGTTTTTATCCCGTTTGGACTCCGTTTGATATGGATATTCTGCGAAACCAAAATCATGCAACAGACAGGAACTGGCACTGGGCACTGGATCAATATGTTAGTCCCAAAAATAGTATAAAAAGTTGCCAAAAAGTATATGAAAGTTGAATAATATTGGCATGGAACAATAAAAAATTATAGATACGACGGAGACGTATCAGCATCCCCAAGCTTAATTCCTGCTCGTCCTCGAGTAGGTAAATGATAAAAAAGATAATTTTTGATGTGGAATGCTACCTAGCGTAATCTTGATCATGTATGTAATCATGGCATGAATATTAAGACACGAGTGATTCAAGGCAACAGTCTATCCTTTGACATAAAAACAATAATACTTCAAGCATACCAACCAAGCAATTATGTCTTATTGAAATAACATAGCCAAAGAAAGCTCGTCCCTACAAAATCATATAGTCTGGCTATGCTCCATCTTCACCACACAAAATATTCACATCATGCACAACCCTGATGACAAGCCAAGCAATTGTTTCATACTTTTGACGTTCTCAAACCTTTTCAACTTTCACGCAATACATGAGCGTGAGCCATGGACATAACACTATAGGTGGAATAGAATATGATGATGGGGGTTATGTGGAGAAGAGAAAAAAGGAGAAAGTCTCACATCAACTAGGCGTATCAACGGGCTATGGAGATGTCCATTAATAGATATCAATGTGAGTGAGTACGGATTGCAATGCAATGGATGCACTAGAGCTATAAGTGTATGAAAGCTCAAACTGAAACTAAGTGGGTGTGCATCCAACTTGCTTGCTCATGAAGACCTAGGGCATTCGAGGAAGCCCATCGTTGGAATATACAAGCCAAGTTCTATAATGAAAATTCCCACTAGTATATGAAAGTGATAACTCAAGAGACTCTCTATGAAGAACAAGGTGCTACTTTGAAGCACAAGTGTGGTAAAAGGATAGTAACATTGCCCCTTCTCTCTTTTTCTCTCATTTCTTTTCTTTTTTGAGCCTTCTCTTTTTTTTGGCCTCTTTTTTTTCGTTCGGAGTCTCATCCCGACTTGTGGGGGAATCATAGTCTACATCATCCTTTCCTCACTGGGGCAATGCTCTAATAATGATGATCATCACACTTTTATTTACTTACAACTCAATATTACAACTCGATACTAGAACAAAGATATGACTCTATATGAATGCCTCCGGCGGTGTACCGGTGTGTGCAATGATCTAGCGTAGCAATGACATAAAAAAATGGACAAGCCATGAAAACATCATGCGAGCTATCTTACGATCATGCAAAGCAATATGACAATAAATGCTCAAGTCATGTATATGATGATGATGGAAGTTGCATGGCAATATATCTCGGAATGGCTATGGAAATGCCATAATAGGTAGGTATGGTGGCTGTTTTGAGGAAGATATAAGGAGGTTTATGTGTGATAGAGCATATCATATCACGGGGTTTGGATGCACCGGCGAAGTTTGCACCAACTCTCGAGGTGAGAAAGGGCAATGCACGGTACCGAAGAGGCTAGCAATGATGGAAGGGTGAGAGTGCGTATAATCCATGGACTCAACATTAGTCATAAAGAACTCACATACTTATTGCAAAAATCTATTAGTCATCGAAACAAAGTACTACACGCCTGCTCCTAGGGGGATAGATTGGTAGGAAAAGACCATCGCTCGTCCCCGACCGCCACTCATAAGGAAGACAATCAATAAACACCTCATGCTCCAACTTCGTTACATAACGGTTCACCATACGTGCATGCTACGGGACTTGCAAACCTCAACACAAGTATTTCTCAATTTCACAATTACTCAACTAGCACGACTCTAATATCACCACCTTTATATTGCAAAACTATTGCAAGGAATCAAACACATCATATTCAGTGATCTACAAGTTTTATGTAGGATTTTATGACTAACCATGTGAATGACCAGTTCCTGTTATCTCTCTAAATGGATATAAGTGAAGCAAGAGAGTTTAATTCTTTCTACAAAATATATGCCCATGCTCTACCAAATATAAGTGAAGCAAAGGAGCATTCTACAAATGGCGGTTGTCTATGTAAAGAGAAACAGGCAATCCAAACTTCAAATGATATAAGTGAAGCACATGAAGCATTCTATAAAGCCATACTCAAAAGATATAAGTGAAGTGCAAAGAGCATTCTATAAATCAACCAAGGACTATCTTATACCAGCATGGTGCATAAAAGAAAAAGGAAAACTAAATGCCAAAGACGCTCCAAGATTGCACATATCGCATGAACGAAACGAATCCGAAAACATACCGATACTTGTTGAAGAAAGAGGGGATGCCTTCCGGGGCATCCCCAAGCTTAGACACTTGAGTCTCCTTGAATATTTACTTGGGGTGCCTCGGGCATCCCCAAGCTTGACCTCTTGCCTCTCTTCCTTCTTCTCACATCGAGACCTCCTCGATCATCGAACACTTCATCCACACAAAACTTCAACAGAAAACTCGGTAAGATCTGTTAGTATAATAAAGCAAATAACTACTTTAAGTACTGTTGCAAACCAATTCATATTTTGTTTTTGCATTTTTTCTACTGTAATATAAGTTTTTCATGGCTTAATCGACTGATATAAATTGATAGTTTCATCAAAACAAGCAAACTATGCATCAAAAACATAATCTGTCTAAAAAAGAACAGTCTGTAATAATCTGAACATTCACCATACTTCTGATACTTGAAAAATTCTCCCAAAATTATGAAAAATAAAAATTTGTACAGCAAGATAGTGCAAAAAGAATCAGAACTATGTGAAGTTTCAGTAAAAAACTAAAAATCGCGCACTACAGCCAAAGTTTTTGTCCAGCACCGTACAAACCAACAAGTATTGTAAACATCCTAAAGGAAAACCTTGGCACATTATTTTTATTTCTAAACTTTATAAAAGCACACACCAGAAATAAATGACTCTCTAAAACTTCCGGGTTGTCTCCCTGGCAGCGCTTTCTTTAAAGCCATTAAGCTAGGCATCTAGTGCTCAAGTAGTGAATCCACCCGGATCCCAAGGTATATCAAAGCCAATTTTAATTAGCAATGATTTGTAATTTAGTAGTGAGCACAAAGCAACATATATCATGTAACGACGAAGTATAACTCTCTTCCTATGCATCGGCATGTCATAAAAGAACAATTCATGAACACATAGTAAAGGCCAATGTACAGTATAAACAGTTTCTTGCAATTTTATCGTGTGGGAAACATAGAGAGGTGGAGATATAGTTCCTCTCTCATAATAATTGCAAGTAGGAGCAGCAAGCACATGCATATTATACTCATCAAAATCATCATGTGCAACGGTAAAAGGCAACCCATCAATATAATCCTTAATAAGTGCAAACTTCTCCGATATAGTGTAGTGGGGAGAATTCAAAAAGATAATAGGACTATCATGCGTGGGTGCAATAGTAACAATTTCATGTTTAACATAAGGAACTATAGCAAGTTCATCTCTGAGGGAGTCCTGGATTAGGGGGTGTTCGGATAGCCGGGCTATACCTTCAGCCGGACTCCTGGACTATGAAGATACAAGATTGAAGACTTCATCCCGTGTACGGAAGGGAATTTCCTTGGCGTGGAAGGCAAGCTTGGCAATACGGATACGTAGATCTCCTACCATTGTAACCGACTCTGTGTAACCCTAGCCCTCTCCGGTGTCTATATAAACCGGGGGGTTTTTAGTCCGTAGGACGAACAATAGAACAACAATCATAACATAGGCTAGCTTCCAGGGTTTAGCCTCCTTGATCACGTGGTAGATCTACTCTTGTACTACCCATATCATCAATATTAATCAAGCAGGAGTAGGGGTTTGCCTCCATCGAGAGGGCCCGAACCTGGGTAAAAACATCGTGTCCCTTGTCTCCTGTTACCATCCGCCTAGATGCACAGTTCGGGACCCCCTATCCGAGATCCGCCGGTTTTGACACCGACATTGGTGCTTTCATTGAGAGTTCCTCTGTGTCGTCACTTTTAGGCCCGATGGCTTCTCCGATCATCAGCAGCGATGCGGTCCAGGGTGAGATTTTCCTCCCCGGACAGATCTTCGTATTCAACGGCTTTGCACTGCGGGCCAATTCGCTTGGCCATCTGGAGCAGATCGAAAGCTACGCCCCTGGCCATCAGGTCAGATTTGGAAGTCTGAACTACATGGCTGATATCCGCGGAGACTTGATCTATGACGGTTTTGAACCACATGCGAGCACGTCGCACTGTCACGAAGGGCATGATTTAGCTCTGTCGCCGAACAGTGCTTTGGAGGCCACGCCCGCATCGGCCCCAACCCTTAGTTCGGAGCCGATCGCGCCGATCGAGGACGGGTGGTTGGACGCCGCCTCGGAGGCCGAAATCTCTGCGGCGATTGAGCCGAACACCAGCTTTTTCCTTTACGGAGGTTGTGACTCCAAGGTGCCGGACTCCCCTCCAGACTCCGAGCCTCCCGCGCCCCTGCCGATCGAATCCGATAGGGCGCCGATTATGGAGTTCAATGCCGCGGACATCTTTCAGCACTCGCCTTTTGGCGATATTCTGAATTCACTAAAGTCTCTCTCTTTATCAGGAGAGCCCTGGCCGGATTACGGTCAGCAAGGTTGGGATGCGGATGATGAAGAAATTCAAAACCCACCCACCACCCACTTTGTAGCCACTGTTGATGATTTAAACGACGTGCTCGAATTCGACTCCGAAGACATTGACGGCATGGACGACGATGTAGGAGACGAACATGAACCAACGCCTATAAGGCACTGGACTGCCACCTCATCTCATGATGTATACATGGTGGACACACCCAAAGGAAGCGACGACGAGGAACACAGGGATGCAACGACGGATCGTTCACTCGAAAAGCAATCAAAGCGGCGACATAAGCGCTGCTCCAAGCCCTGCCTCGACAGAGACAGTAGCCATACAGACCCAGCCATAGAGCAGGACGAGCCGACAGACGACGAACATGCCTTCGAGCAACCATCTGAACAGGGCAATTTGGATAAACAAACCGAACAACCCGTCCCCGGCGAAAACAACAGTCCAGACGACCTTACGCCAGATACGCTCATGGAGCAGAAGAACCTACACAAAAGGCTCATCGCCACTGCGCACAGCCTGAAAAAGTAGAAGCGGAAGCTCAAAACTACGGAAGATACACTCAGAATCTGATGGAGCAAAGTACTCAACACCGCAGACAAACATGGTGGCAGTATCCGCACAAAAAGCTATCCGAAGCGAAAGCTACTACCTGAACTTGATGAGGAGGCCTTAGAGCCCCCGCAGTCAAAAAATAAGAAGGCCACCCGGTCGGATAGACGACCCCATGGCCAGCATGGAGCGGCAAGCGGCGCCGCACACAAGCCGGCACGCGATCCACTCAAGGATTCGCATCAAAAGGACGGCCCAGCCAGATCTATCTATGGGCCAAGAAAGCAAGCTCTAGTAAGCAATGCAACACAACAAATATCCGAACATCACGGCACACCCAAATACAGGGGTGCTGCACACCCCCTATGTTTCACCGATGAGGTGCTAGACCATGATTTCCCAGCGGGATTCAAGCCCGTAAACATAGAGGCATACGACAGAACAACAGACCCTGGATTCTGGATTGAGGATTATATCCTCCATATACACATGGCAAGAGGAGATGACCTCCACGCCATAAATACTTACCCCTCAAGCTCAAAGGGCCAGCACGGCATTGGCTTAAAAGCCTTCCCGAAAACACCATTGGAAGTTGGGAGGAGCTCGAGGATGCTTTTCGGGCAAATTTTCAAGGGACCTATGTCCGACCTCTAGATGCGGACGATTTAAGCCATATAACTCAACAGCCCGGAGAGTCAGCCCGGAAACTCTGCAACAAATTACTTACTAAAAAGAATCAGATAGTCGACTGTCCGGACGCTGAAGCCTTAGCAGCTTTCAAACACAGTGTTCGAGACGAATGGCTCGCCAGACACCTCGGCCAAGAAAAGCCAAGAACAATGGCCGCATTAACAAGCCTCATGACCCGCTTTTATGCGGGAGAGGACAGCTGGTTGGCAAGATGCAGCACCAACGACCCAAGTACATCCGAAGTCAGGGATGGAAATGGGAAACCGCGATGCAACAAGGACCAGCGCCGGAGTAAGGGGAGCAGTCCGAAGAGCACGGCAGTCAATGCCGGATTCAAAAGCTCTCGACAGAACCAAAGAAAGCTGCCCCTTAAGGATAACAGGGACGAGTTATCTAACCTGAACAAAATCTTGGACAAGATATGTCAAATTCACAGTACTCTCAGGAAGCTTGCGAACCATACCCACAGAGATTGTTGGGTTTTCATGCAATCCGGCAAACTCAACACCGAACACAAGGGGCTCGACACACCAAGTGAGGACGATGACGAACCGCACAAGCAGAGCACCAGGAAACAAAAGGACTTCCCACAAGAAGTCAAAACAATAAATTTACTTCACGTGATGAACAGAGTGGAGCCAACAGAGATACGTGCCATACGGCCTATCCCAAAGGAGCCTCGCCCATGGTTGTTAAAACCGATCACCTTCGACCACTAGGATTACTCTAGAGGTATACGGAACGCAGGCTGGACTGCCCTGGTATTAGATCCAATAATCGACGGACTCCACTTTACAGATGTCCTGATGGATGGCGGCAGTGGTTTAAACCTGCTATATCAGGACACAATCCGCAAAATGGGAATGGACCCAACAAGAATTCACCATAGCAATACTTCCTTTCAAGGAGTAACGCCAGGCCCGGAGGCCCATTGCATGGGTTCTCTTCGGCTAGAAGTTATGTTCGTCTCCCCCGATAACTTCCGCCGCGAAAAGCTAACCTTCCATATCGCCCCATTTTCAAGTAGCTATCAAGCACTACTGGGACGAGAGGCTTTCGCCCGCTTTAACGCAATACCGCATTATGCATCTCTTACGCTTGAAATGCCCGGTCCACGAGGCGTCATCTCACCAAAGGGCAATATTAAGTGTCCCTCGAGCGCGAAAGAATATGCGGCTGCCTTGACAGCCATGCATTAAAATAGCTTGACCAGCGAAAGCATCTACCAGGTCATCAAGACCACGGGCTTGGCTAGGCGAGTCCGGAGAAAAAATTAAAGGTTTAGTAGCCATACACCCCTATACAAGGGGCTTCGCGTATGTAAAATACACGACAATAAGGCTCCATTTTACCCGTCTTAAAATTATACATTGTTTATGTAGTACAGCGTTCGTTCCACACTACTATTCTTTTTATTGTTAGCTAAGTTCCTCTCTTTTACAGATGAACACCATGCTACACCCGTCCAGGACACGGCACAATGGAGACACAGGCGCAGACGTGCAGCAGGGACCCGTCCCCAGGATTCTTTTTAGATTAAGACCCTGCGTAAACCTTTCTTACTGTCTCTTGTTGATACACATCCCCCGGATTCTCTGCATAGCCGAGGAGGAGGCTGGCGTTTTGGCATGTGGCCACGTCAGAGTCTTGCACGTACCTGGACATCAGGGGCTTATAACCAAGGGCGTTGTTCCGCCCATTTTCATAAAAGACCGAATACCTTAGGGAGTGTTCGGCATCGCGAGTTTGGCCTTATATGCATCAGCTCCGAATCATGTCTTTGGTCAAATGTTGGGTTTACCCGGCTCCTGTGTTTTGCTGCCTTACGTTCCGCTCTATCGGCTAAGGCGGCACCAGGAGAACTACTGTGATTGTGCCCCGGTTCAGCCAGGAGAGCACCTCAGTAGAGAAAGCCGAAAACTGACTGTCATGATATAGTGTGAGACTGGTCAACCACTTGATGACCCGCCGGAATCTTTAGGATTCCTCCGTATTAGCGAAGGGCCGCTTCCCGGCCAGGCACACACGCGCCCCGAATTCGGGTGAGTGCGGTGCCACAAGGCGATGTATAGCAGCCCCACTGTCAAACTCCTCTGGCTAAGTGAAAGTGATAAAGCATTATAGTCCAGTTGCCTAGTTCGCTGCGCTAGCACCTCCTTAATAGGACCAAGACATTGGATCAAGTGTGAAAATGCGCCTTCTGCGCACACTACCGCATTATATGCGCGGGGCCTGAAGCCAAAGACTGCCATCTTTCAGGTTATATACACATATACATTAACGGTCGCACAGGAGGTATCTCAATTCTTGAAGGCACAAGTATAAAAAGCTTTTATATATTACATCCAAACTTTGTTTTACAATAATGCATGTTATTCGAACATAATATCCTTCAAGCACTGCGTCTCTATTAAACGAGCGCCCTGCAGAACTTCCTGAAAATAGTGCTCGGCAGGTACTCGGTTCTCATCCGAGTCTGGGGTTGCAACAGCGGTGGCCTTCATCTCCGCCCAGTATGTCTTGACACGGGCAAGAGCCATCCGCGCACCCTCTACGCAGGCTGACTTCTTCACTGCATTGATACGCGGCTGTCGGCGTTCTGGGAACGGGGGTCCCCAGACTTGCCTGCCTGCGGCCTGCGGCGTGGCTCAAAGGGGGCCCCAGCACGGCCCATCTTCATCAACATAGACCCAAGACCCTCGCGAGGGGCCAAGCCTCGCGGGGGCGGACGACACGGAGCTTCCTCAAGCACGGCCTCATCTGGCTGGCTCGCGAGGAGGCAGAGAGATCAAGGTGGGGTACCTCACGAGGTGCCCGTGACGCAAGCCATGACGACCGAGGGCGCCAGGCGGGCACCAGCCCGCGCAGTGTCCTCCTTTCCTCTTTGGTGCAAAGGGAGCAAGAGCAGGCAAGAGCATCAAGCAAAGGCACCCGTTTCAGTGCAACGAGACCAAGACCAGCCCAACGACAGGGAGGAAGTCATTGTGGAGCCCAAGCCAGCGTCACTACCAGAGCCTTTGGCAGGCGAAGACGAACATTAGTCAGGATAAGTGTACCAGATGTTCCCCTTCAAAATGGCCAATTGTTGGCGCCCTTCCCGCTCAATATTTGGGAAGAGGCCCAGGGCCTTTGCCTATAAATAGAGCTAGCCACCACAGAGTAGGAAACTACAGTAACAAGTAGAAGCAGAAATCTGAGAGAGAGAGAGAGAGAGAGAGAGAGAGAGAGAGAGAGAAGGGTGACTGAACTCCTACTAGCAGTTCATCACCCCAGCCAAGAACAGACCCTCGCGAGGCTGTTCTTCCTTGTATTGCTCATCATCATCAGCCCAAGAGGCAATCCACCACACCACAAACTGGAGTAGGGTATTACACCACAACGGTGGCCCGAACCAGTATAAATCATGTGTCTCTTGTGTTGTTCTTTCCATAGCTTAGATCTTAGCGAGGCGGTGGGGTGCAGGTAGGTAGAAGGCAAAATCTCCGCGCGCACCCTAGTGTTCAAACCTTAAGGGTCTGCCAGAACCCGAAATCCGACATTTGGCGCGCCAGGTAGGGGTGCGCCGGAATTCGTCTTCCACCGCCCCGTTCTCCTCCGACCATCGCGCCCATGTCTGACGCTCGTCGGGCCCGCATCAAGCGCCGAGCCACCCTCGCTTCCCGCATCGCCCAGACGGCTCCTGTCGGCGGGCCTCCTCGCCGTTCCCCGTCACCTGCCGTCAACGCCGCTACTGGCCCGACGGGGAACGAGCAGCACGCATCGTCTCAGCATCCGTCCGTGCGGAAGACGGCCGCACCGCTACTCCCTCGCTCACCCCAGATGGTTCTTCGTCCCGTGCGCTCTGCGCACCCATGGAGGCTCGAGCTGCGCTCATCGCGGCAAACGAGCTCCTGCGCTACCGTCCCGTCGACGACGTCTACGAAGAATGGCTCGACCACGCCGCAGGGCGCTCTCCTGTGCCGTCCTTTCCGCTGCACCGCACCCCGCCCTGCGCGAGCGACGAAGCTCCGGGGGCGCCCCAGCCGCCTCCTCCTCAAGAAGGCGCCCTGGCTCCAAGGCGCGTGGCCCCTGGGCGGATCCCGCTCCGTCAGGTGCTAGCGCAGCAAGAGCGGAGCTGCCAAGAAGTCCCTCGCCCGCAACCGGGCGCTCCCTGCTCCAGCACGTCGCGACTATGCTCCTGCTCCCGCGCGTCAAGACCCCGCACTGCTCCCAGCTGCAGCGCATGGGGACCTGCAAGAACAAGCTCTCCGTCACCCAAGGCCTCCCGTGGCCATAGCAGGCTGCCGTGCCTTCACCACCGAGCTACGCAGCGTCGCATGGCCCGGCAAGTTCAAGCCAGACCTGCCTCCTCGTTACAACGGCACGGCCGACCCCGCGGAGTTCCTCTAGCTCTATGAGTTGGGCATCGAAGCTGCCAACGGAGACGAGAAGGTCATATAGAACTGGTTTCCCATGGCGCTCAAGGACGGGGCCCGCACCTGGCTCCTGAACCTGGCTCCAGGCACGATCTCCTCCTAGGACGAGATGCGCACCCGCTTCATCGCCAACTTCCAAGGTACTCGCGACCGGCCACCCGCCGTGAGGGACATGCGCCGCATCAAGTAACAACCCGGAGAGACCCTGCAGAAATACATCCAGTGCTTCAACAACGCACGCCTCAAGATTCCCAAGCTGACCGAGGAGGCCATCATCTCAGCCTTCTCCGACGGCGTGCGCGACGTCAAGATGAAGGAGGAGCTGGCGATGCATGAAGACCTGTGCACTTCCTTGGAGCTGTTCAACTTGGCGACCAAGTGCGCCAAGGCTGAGGAAGGGCGTCTCTCCCTCCTCGAGCTGCCTGCCGCACACCCAGAAGAGAAGAAGTCCAAGGCCAAGGATGTGAAGCGCAAGGGGGCTGCCGTGCTCGCGGCAGAACCAGACACCAAGCGGGGCAGAGATCAGCCCGAGTCTTCCAAGGGCAGTCGGTACTGTGTGTACCACGACCTCCACACCCACAACACCAACGAATGTCAAGAGCTCCGAGCCGTGCGAGAAGGAAGGACCGGCCGTCGCCCCGACCGCGGTGACCGGGGCTACGGTCGAGGAGGAGGAAGGAAAGTAGGACGCTGGGAAGACCGCAGCCCGCGCCAAGGGTGGCGCGATCGACCTCGTGAGGAACGCTGGCAAGACCCGCCTCGCGAGGGAGACTGGAGGGATCAGCCTCGCGAGGATCGCCCGCAAGGCAATGCAGGCCTCGCTCCGCTACCGCCGCAACCAAGGAGAAACGAGGATAGCCATCAGGACGAGGGGGCTGGGGGCTTCCAGGAGCCGCGCGCGATCGCCTGCATCCTGGGCGGGGCTCATGCCCTAGCCTCTCAGCGCATCTTCAAGCAGTTCACCCGCGAAGTAAATGCAGTCCTCCCCAAGCTCGAAGCCACGCACCCTCTCAGGTGGTCGGCATGCGCCATCACGTTCAACTCAACGGATCAGCTCAAGTGTGCGGCCACAGCCAGAGTCCTCCCGATGCTTTGTTCCCCAATCATCAGCAACGTGGTGGTCACCAGTACCCTCATCGATGGCGGGGCAAGGCTCAACGTCCTGTCCGTGGAAACATTCAACAATCTCCAAGTGTCCTACAACCAGCTTCAGCCAACCAAGCTTTTCTCCAGAGTCACCGACGGCTCCACGGTCCAGATTGGGCAGGTCCGCCTCCCTGTCACCTTCGGGGCACGCGACAACTACCGCACCGAGCTCATCGACTTTGACGTCGCTCACATTCGCCTGCCGTACAACGCCATCCTTGGGTACCCGACGCTGGCCAAGTTCATGGCCGTAACTCACCACGGCTACAACGTCCTCAAGATTCTAGGAAGTGGCGGAGTCATCATGGTGCCCTGTGAGGAGAAGGACGCGGTGTGTTCCCTGGAACGAGCCTTTCAGGCCGCATCACTGGAAGACCCGGATCGCGGAAGCAGGAGGCTTCCCGAGACCACCCCCAAGAAGAAGAAGACATCGTCCGGAACGACCCCCCAGGAGGCAGGCCCCTCAGGGCCCGCGCCTGCCCAGGGGGAACCTCCTTCCATCGCATAGGAAAGTGCGCCCAGCGCCCTCCTAAAGACAGGGCTCGGGGGCTCTCCCCTGGAGGGCCACCGACCTGGCTAAGGTCACGAGGGAGGCGCTCGGGCACCACATGGAGGCGTGTTTCGAAGCACATTTCCCTCAAGAAGGAGTAAGGCAAGGAGGGCCAAACCCTTAGGAGTTCGTCAGCAAGGCCATTCAGGAGCTACAGGAGTCAAGAGTCATGAAAGGCGGCCGCCACCTACCAGCTGTGGCTCCCCATCCAGGCGATGATGGTGGGCTGCGCGTCTGCATCGACATACCAGGGCTCAATCAAGTCGCCTCTCTGGAGCGCCTCTGGCCCTCACGAGTGGGGCGCTGCGAAGGTCCACCCCACAGCTACGTTCGCATGCCTTACGGCTTGCCGAACGCGGCTGCCACGTACCAGCGCCTCATGAGGGGCATCAAAGAGGCTCAAGAGGCCAGGCGTTCCGCAGCCTTGGCGGAGATGGAGATGGTCCGCGAGGAGCCACCAGCACCTCCGGAGCCTCCCGAGGCCCCTGGGCCTGGGGGCTCGTGAGGATCGGCTTCCGCAGCCCACCGAGTCTGCTACACCAACACTCCTTCGTCCTCAACATCATCAGCTGGCATCTTTCAAGTTTCATTTCCAGCTGGGAGCGCCCCCCAAGGCTGCATTATTCCCAGGCCGCGTGGGTCCGTCCATGCGGCATGTATCCCTTTTTATTTCATGTTGTTAGCTTACTTTGTTGGGGTTGTCCCTTGGGCAGCATCATCCCCAAGTCGCTCGGGCCTGACACAGCGATGACTGCCTTCCCAGCAACTATTTGAATGAATCCACTCCTTCGTGGCTAATGTGTTTGACCTAGTTGCCCACTCAGCTGACGCCAACTGACGGAGCTGCTCCCAAAACGGCACGACGCTTGCGCGTGGGTCCGTCCCTGCAACGCCGACAAACCTGAATGGCTGAGCTCTGGCCACGGCAGCCCCGCATGGCGCCACCTCGTCAAGCCTTCAGTGCCTCATCGCCCCTCAGAAGCAACCAATGGCTGACTGTCAATTGCCATGGCAACCCCTCGTTCTTTCTATGATGGGTTTACAGGATCTCCTAAAGGAGCTGCGTCAGGCGAGGCCCTTGCGGTGCCTCCTTCACTCTCGTCCGGGCGAACCGCTTGCACGTTAAAGGGGGGTGCCTGAGCATCGCGACTCAGGGCTCCTACTGGCTCTCCAGTCCTCACCCTCTGGCCTTGTCCACGGCATCGCGACCTGGCATACCTGCGACGGCTGAGACTCGCTTGAGGGCCGGGACCCGAGGACGTAGAGCAGAAAGGGGAGCAAAGGCGAGAGGGGAGGGACACGTGAGGACCTCGCCGAGCAACCTCACGCCTGCCGATACACGGACCCGGCGACACACCAGGGAGCGGTCCCTGATTCTCGAGATAAGTCACCACCCGGAAGCACCAGCTACCGTGGCACCATCCCCGCACCTAATGCAATCTCGTGCTAGCGACGCCGCTCTCCTTTCTCACCGAACGACGGCTGCTTGAGTGCCAAAGGGGACCTCCTAAGCATTGCGACTCAGGGGCTCTTACCGGACCCCGGGTCGCTCACCTCCTGGCCTTGACCACGGCATCGCGACCTGGCATACCAGCGACGGCTGAGGCCGCCTTGGGACTGGGACCTCTCGGCGCAGAGCACCAAGCCTTCATGAGGTTTGAAAGGGAGAACTGAGCTAAGACGGAATGAGCAACTTGCACAATTCTACGACAAATGTTATATTAGCAAACAGGATCACATGCACCTTACAAGGCCCCACGGGACGCGTCTTTGATTCCTCACAGGGAACAGATCCTAAAAGGACGCTAACTACACGCGCCCCCGCAAAAGATGCCATCATCAACAGTGGGCCGTCAAGCACCGGCGCCAACCCCATCCAGATCAGAGTCGGCAACGGCCTGACGAGCACGCCCTGCTCCAGGAGCGGCGCCGGCTCGGGGGCTCGTAGCTGTCGTCGCTCGTCTCCGGAGTCGCGAAGAGCTCACCGGAGTCGCTGGATCCTCCGACGCCTCCGCCACCTGAGGAGCCGCCAAGGGAGCGGTCGGCGGGCCCAGTCCTCACCGTAGCAGGGTCCCGACGACCTCTCCCGGCACAACACTCCAGCCGGCGCCCGTTCGCATTGAAGACCTTGAAGAACATCACCGAAGCACCGTCGTACTCCAAGTGGATCACCAAGGCGCCCCTTGTCCTGCAAACCAGGGCAATTTCGCCCCAGCCTCGAGTGATGAAGACCTCGCCCGGGGCAACGACCGCGAACTCTGCCTCAGTCGCGAGGGTGCTGCAGCCGGCGTGCTGCAGCCAAAGTTCTAGGAGATCTCCCTGCGGGATGATGGAGGCGAAGAAGGGAGGAAGGCGAATCCAAGACCGAGGAGGCATGGCGGCGTGGAGCACGAACTCTCGGGATGAGCTCTCGGTGTGGACCCCAGGGGGACGACCCACACCTTCATGACCCGTCGGCGCCGACAGCGGCGCCGCCCGTGGCGATTGGCATCGACTCCTTTAGAGCCCTCGATGTGGGTGTACAAGGGAAGCGGGAACCCCGGCGGTGCCCGCTCGCCCCAGGGCCTCGACGCCACCTGACGGGCCCCCTCGTCCCAGCGGCGGAGGGCGAGCCGTTTCTTCGGCGGGAGCGGGTCTGGTTCCTCTCGGGGAGCCTTTCCCTTCTCTGCCGCCGAGAACTGGCGGATCGGAGCCATTGCAGCAAGACGGAGCAAGGACCGGGAAGAAGGAGAAGCAAGAAGAGATGGACTGGAAGGGCGCGCGCCGTTCCGTACTTATGGCCGGCGGAGGCCAACCGCCGACCTCCACGATCGCAGGTAATCATGACCCGCTTTGCATGAAGGGACTTGTCCAATCCGCGCAGTTGCCGAGGCGTCATGGGGAAGTGGAGACGCCCACATCCAATCAACCACCCTACGGCGCCCAAGGCCGTAGGCCGTTAGGGCCCGCGGCGCTTCACCCTTGCCCTTGCGCCTCCCTGCACGGCCAAGTTCGGGCGCGCCTTGGGCCCGGGGGCTACTGTCGTCGTTCTATGAAAGGGGGTCCCCAGACTTGCCTGCCTGCGGCCTGTGGCGTGGCTCAAAGGGGGGCCCCAGCACGGCCCATCTTCATCAACACAGACCCAAGACCCTCGCGAGGGGCCAAGCCTCGCGGGGCGGACGACACGGAGCTTCCTCAGGCACGGCCTCATCTGGCTGGCTCGCGGGGAGGCGGAGAGATCAAGGCGGGGTACCTCACGAGGTGCCCGTGACGCAAGCCATGATGACCGAGGGCGCCAGGCGGGCGCCAGCCCGCGCAGTGTCCTCCTTTCCTCTTTTGTGCAAAGGGAGCAAGCGCAGGCAAGAGCATCAAGTAAAGGCACCCGTTTCGGTGCAACGAGACCAAGACCAGCCCAACGACAGGGAGGAAGTCATTGTGGAGCCGAAGCCAGCGTCACCACCAGAGCCTTTGGCAGGTGAAGACCAACTTTAGTCAGGATAAGTGTACCAGTTGTTCCCCTTCAAAATGGCCAATTGTTGGCGCCCTTCCCGCTCAATATTTGGGAAGAGGCCCAGGGCCTTTGCCTATAAATAGAGCTAGCCACCACAGAGTAGGAAAGTCCAGTAACAAGTAGAAGCAGAAATCTGAGAGAGAGAGAGAGAGAGAGGGAGAGAGAAGGGTGACCGAACTCCTACTAGCAATTCATCACCCCAGCCAAGAATAGACCCTCGCGAGGCTGTTCTTCCTTGTATTGCTCATCATCATCAGCCCAAGAGGCAATCCACCACACCACAAACTGGAGTAGGGTATTACACCACAACGGTGGCCCGAACCAGTATAAACCCTGTGTCTCTTGTGTTGTTCTTTCCATAGCTTAGATCTTAGCGAGGCGGTGGGGTGCAGGTAGGTAGAAGGCAAAATCTCCACGCGCACCCTAGTGTTCGAACCTTAAGGGTCTGCCGGAACCCGAAATCCAACAGCGGCACCGCACCAAGGAACTGCTGCACCAAGCTAAAATAGCTCTTCGTCTCAGGACTTTCCGGCCACAGATGACTCACGACATACTTCATGGCGAGTCTGGATAACCTACTCAGCTCAGCCCATTCGGCCAAACGATCGGTTAATGGAAGTGGACGCTCTGGATTGTGGAACTGCAACCAAAAAAGCTTTTCCACTTCGTTATCCTCCTTATCTCGGAAGTGTTCGGCCACGTCCGCGGCACTCGCTACCAAATCCAGATAAGTGTCCGCCGTACTCCACAACCGGTCTAGCGAAGCATATTTAGGATCCCCGAACTTCTTCCGCAGCACAAAGGGCTTTCCAGGCGCTATATCTCTGGCTTGACGTAGCTCCTCCTTCATAGCTCTCATCACAGAGCGAGCATACTTGGCCTCGGTAATGGCCTTTTCCAGGTCCGTCCGCCCCGCTTGGTCTTCTTTTTCCAGAAGCTTGCAATGGTCAGCAGCTCTCTTCAGCTTCACAACCATCTCGGCCATTTCCTTCTTGGTTAGGCAGTGAGCAGCCTGTTCGGCTTTCAGCTCTCCAATTGCCTTTCCGGCAGCCGCATCACTTTTCCTGGCTTGCTCCTTGGCTCGGGCAAGTTCCGCCCGAAGATTCTCCATGGCAGCGGCACCATCTGCATCAAGCGCATACATTGTAAGATACTGGCATAAAGCTCCTCTTACCAGGTGCCGCCAGAGGAATCACATACCTTGTGCCTCGTCAAGCCGCTTGTGGACAAGCACGTTGTCGGCATCTGCCACGTCAAGTTGCCGCTTTAGCTCGGCAAATTCATCAGTCTGGCTGGCCACCGGACACTTCGCTACCTACGTATGAAGGCGGCATATTAGACCTGGGATTATGATCCTCTGCGCGCCGTCACTTTTGACAACGCACAGAGTCCCAGGGGCTACTATCTACACAGGGCGCATCTTATTTATGCGCAACTGTCAAAAAGGGTATAGTATTTTGCGTACCTCAAAACCTGTCAGTAAACTCCTGATGGCCTCGTGCAATCCGCTCTCCGCAGATGAAATCCTTTCAATCACCGTGCTCATTAATGCACGGTGCTCCTCTGAGATAGATGCTCGCCCTAGCAGATCCTTCAGCCCCTCCGACCACGCACCGGACGGTGTCGGACTCGTCTGATGGTCCTTCTCGAAGGCCGGACGCAGGGGGCTTTGGGGGCCAATATGACTACCTTCCGGCCCCGCCGAATTCAGAGAAACCCTCTGCAACGATACCTCAGGGTCGCCCGCCTCGCAAGGCGGTACGGCAGTGGGAGGTGTTCCGCTCTCCATCATCTCCGAAAGAAGATCCCCCGAAGACGATCTCTACTAAGAAGGGCTGAGGTCCGAACTACAAGGTAAAATCTTCAGTTACTTTTCTCAGATATAAATCAAGGATTCCTCTCATTTCTTAAAAAGAAAAACTCCTCTCTACTTACGGCTCGGTGGAGGGCTGATCCCCTTGAGGGCATAATTTGGCCGAAGTATTCCCAGACGTAGGACCCTCTGACGAAGATTTCTTCCCTCGCTTTGAGGCCATGGTCTCCGAGTCGTCAGCGGTGGTCCTCTTCTTCCCCTGAGGAGAGGAACTTTCGATTCCTCCCTTCTTAACAGCCTCCTTCGAGGAGGCCGCAGCTTCCTTGTCCCCTCCCTCGCTTTCCTCCGAAGGCTCAACCTTCAACATCCGGACCAGCACGGGATCCGGCGTGGTCTCGGGGAGGGGGGCCGGACACCTGATTAGCTTTGCTTTCGCTATCCACTCCTGTTTAAAGGACAGCTCCTTAAGGGCAATTTTATGATAAATATACAGATAGCGAGTCCGGGCACAAGGCTACTTACTTGAGTATCCGGGCGATTGCAGCTCAGACCTGCATCCTCGGTCAAGTCCGGACACGTTGCTTGTGATCTAAAGAATAATCTGTACATCTCCACGGGCGTCGCGCCCATAAAATGTTGGAGAGCTCGTGGTCCCTCCGGATTGAACTCCCACAGGCGGAGGGGGCGGCGTTTGCAGGGCAGAGCTCGGTGAATCAGCATAACCTGTGTCACCACGACCAGACTGATATCTCTTTCTAGGAGATGTCGAATGCGGCCCTGCAGCAAGGGCACGTCCTTGGACGGCCCCCAATCCAGTCCTTTGTTGGCCCATGACGCTAGCTGTGGTGGGGGTCCCGAGCGAAAGGCAGGTGGCGCCACCCACTTGGTGCCACTGGGAGCGGTAATATAAAACCACTCTTGTTGCCATAAGCTGGGCTCCTCTTGAAAAGAGCCCTTAGGCCATGGAGCATCAACATTCTTGCTTATAACAGCGCCTCCGCACTCCGCGTGCCGTCCCTCGATCATCTTCGGCTCTACTTTGAAGGTCTTGAGCCATAGTCCGAAGTGAGGAGTAATGCGGAGGAAGGCTTCACACACGACGATGAATGAGGAAATATGGAGGATGGACTCCGGAGCTAATTCGTGAAATTCCAGCCCATAATAAAACATGAGCCCCCTCACGAAGGGATCCTTCTGGAAGCCAAGCCCCCGACGGAAGTGAGACAAAACACCACACTCTCACCAGGATTGGGAGTGGGAATGGCCTGCCCTTGCGCAGGCAGCCTATGTGAAATTTCGCCAGTCAAGAACCTGGCCTCTCTCAACTTCAACACGTCCTCCTCCGTAACGGAGGAGGGCATCCATCGGCCCTGAAGGTCGGAACCGAACATTGTCGGAGGTCCGAAGCACCTGAAATCCGGAGCTTTGGGTGTTGGAACTCGAGGCGAAGGGCGAACTTGTTTGAGATTGAAAGAAAGGAGTAAGGCCTTGGTCTCTTTATAAGAGGTTGAATACCAAGGGCCCTCCCCGTGAACGTTTGGGACTCGCCTTTGATCGAGAAAACATACCAACAGGCACGACTGGGTTACCCTCGTCCGTATTGATGAGAATCCCGTAAATAAAGGGGACACGATCTCTGCTTTGGAAGGACGTGCCAAGGAAACCGCCTCGCAAAACGCGCTAAGGTGTGATAGTAAAAACGATTCGAATAAAGGCTTGGTCGTGGTGTGATGTCTCGCTATGGAATACGTCAGCAGATTAGATTTGTGTAAATATTATTCTCTCTATGGCAATATGTGGAAACTTATTTTGCAGAGCCGGACACTATCCTTGTGTTCAAAATCTTCTATGAAATACTTGGAGGAGAAACCCGCCTTGCAATGCCGAAGACAATCTGCGCGCCGGACTCGTCGTCATTGAAGCCTGGTTCAGGGGCTACTGAGGGAGTCCTGGATTAGGGGGTGTTCGGATAGCCAGGCTATACCTTCAGCCGGACTCCTGGACTATGAAGATACAAGATTGAAGACTTCGTCCCATGTTCGGAAGGGAGTTTCCTTGGCATGGAAGGCAAGCTTGGTGATAGGGATACGTAGATCTCCTACCATTGTAACCGACTCTGTGTAACCATAGCCCTCTCCGTTTTCTATATAAACTGGAGGGTTTTTAGTCCGTAGGACGAACAACAGAACAACAATCATACCATAGGCTAGCTTCTAGGGTTTAGCCTCCTTGATCTCGTGGTAGATCTAATCTTGTACTACCCATATCATCAATATTAATCAAGGAGGATTAGGGTTTTACCTCCATCAAGAGGGCCCGAACCTGGGTAAAAACATCGTGTCCTTGTCTCCTGTTACACAAAGTCGGTTATAATGGTAGGAGATCTAAATATCCGCATCGCCAAGCTTGCCTTCCACGCCAAGGAAAGTCCCATCCGGACACGGGACGAAGTCTTGAATCTTGTGTCTTCATAGTCCGGGAGTCCGGCGGAAGGTATAGTCCGGCCATCCGGACACCCCCTAATCCAGGACTCCCTCAGTAGCCCATGAACCAGGCTTCAATGACGACGAGTCCGGCACACAGATTGTCTTCGTCATTGCAAGGCGGGTTGCTCCTCCAAGTTCTTCATAAAAGATTGTAAACACTAAGAGTAGGGTCCTGCTCTGCAAAATAAGTTTCCACATATTGCCATAGAGAGAATAAAATTGACAAAAATCTAATCTGCTGACGTATTCCGTAGCGTGACATCACACTACAGCCAAGCCTTTATTCGAATCATTTTCACTTCTCCACCTCAGCACGTTTTGCGAGGCGGTTTCCTTGGCACGTCTTGTCAAAGCAGAGATCGTGTCCTCCATTTACGGGATTCTCATTAATACGGACGTGGGTAACCCAACCGCGCCATTTACCACGGCGCTTGGGAGGCAAGCGAGTTTTACTAGGCTGGTGGGGACGCATAGCCGCATCTGCCCATATAAGGGGATAAGGATCCACCTTTTTACCTATGCCTTCTTCATCCTTTGCCTATCCATCTTCCGCGCACTCGAGCTCCAGCGCCCAAGCCCGCACCTCCCACCTCAACCTTCTCCAGCAATGTCCGGAGCGGGAGGCAAGTGGATGGTCTCCTCTGTCACGGAGGGCCATGTCAAAAAGCTGAGGAAGGCCAGATACCTGTCCAAAGACATCGCACACCGTCTCCCTGAAAAGGGGCAGCTTCTCCCCACCCAGAGCCCCATGAGAGGGTTGTATTCCTTCCCCATTTCCTGCGCGGACTGGGCTTTCCTCTCCACCCATTTGTCCGGGGGCTCATGTTCTACTACGGCCTGGATTTCCACGATCTGGCCCCGAACTTCATCCTCAACATATCGGCGTTTATCGTCGTGTGCGAGGCCTTCCTCTGCATCCGCCCCCATTTCGGCCTTTGGCTCAAGACTTTCAACATCAAGCCGAAGGTGGTGCGCGGTAGCCAAGCGGAGTGCGGAGGCGCCATGGCGGGCAAGATGGCCAACGTCCTATGGCTCGAGGGATCCTTTGTGGAGACCTTGAAAGGGTGGCAGTCAGGGTGGTTTTACATCACCGAGCCGCGCGATCCGGAAAGGATCGCAGCCCCAGAGTTCCGGTCCGGACCCCTATGCGGCTCACATCCTGGAAAGAGACGGGCCTGTCATGGGGCGACGAGGAAGAGGTGACCGGACTGCAAACATGCATCCAGTCCCTGGTGAACAAGCGACTCAAGCTTGTCAATATACTCCTGGTTATGCTCATCCGCCTGATCCTGCCGTGTCAGCAACGGGACTTCAATCTGTGGGAGTTCAACCCGACGCAGCACCAAACCCTGAATAGGCTCTTCGACACGACGTATGAAGACGCCTAGAAGGTGCTTTTCAAAGGCGCCGAGGCTCCCGCATCCGCATCCGAGGATCGCGGATTCAGCACGCGGCGTTCAGCTAGTGTGGTGAGTTATCTTTACCTTTTACAGGACATTTGTTTCTCATAGTTTGACTCTATGCGGGATCTAAACTCCCTTACCTTTGACAGGAATGGCAGGCGAAGTCCGGACCAATTAACTGTCCGGCTCCTTTCCCGAAGACCCAGTAGATGCTCGTTTATTGAAGCTGCTGGCTCCGGCGCCTTACATGGTGCCGGAGAAGAAGGCCAAAAAGAAGAAGGCCACGGGGACTCGAAAGAGTTCCCGTCATGTGGTGGTGTCGGATTCGTCGTCCGACGGATCCGAGACGCTCTCCTCCCATGAAGACGAGGAGGAGGAAGAAGAAACCTCTCCCCCTCTAGCGGGGGGAGGAAAGAAGAGGAAGGCCGCCCCAGCAGGGGAGGCCGAAGGGTCCAAGAAGAGGAAGACTCCTCCGCCGGACTACTCCCCCGACGCCGACGAGGAGTGGCCGGACAAGGCCAAGCGTCCGGCGAAATCGTAAGTATTCGGATACCAGAGTAACTCATAATATCCCTGTAGTTGCACAACCTTTCCCTAATGTATAATATAATTATGGAGGCCGCCCTGGGCCAGACTCGACGAGTCGTCGAGCGGCTCCCTGGATTCATCGGACGTGAACTCAGTTCCGCCCGCTGTCTCCCCCCGCACTGCGGGCGATGCCGAAGTGGCATCGCGACAAGCTCCGGGGCAAGAGGAGGTGGTCCTGGAGGAGCCGCGAGGCGACCTCCCGGACCCCAGGAGTATTGGGGACAAGACCCCCCAGGGCTCCAAGTCCGGCTTTGAGCCGGACACCGCGCCGGAATCTTCAATAGTTCCGGACCGCGGTAGGCGAACTCCTTCTAAGAGGAGCAAGCCTTCTGAGCCGGCAGCCTCTGTCTTACCGGAGGTGCCGGACAATCTGCTGGAGGTGCTTAACAGCGCCTCCATCGACGAGGAGCACCATACTATTATGAGTACGGTGATCCGGAAGGTTCAGTCCGCCAAGAGCGGACTGACTGAAGCTTGTGCCAGCCTTCTAACAGGCTTCGAGGTAAGTAAAATATTTAAAGATATTACCGCATAGACAGTAGCCCCTGATGCTCTGCTTGGCGTTCGGAAAGAAAAGCCGAATAGAGGATCAATTAAATTTCGCAGGAGTCTAACAAAAAAGAGTCAATATGCGTATGCAGGCTTCGCTGCTGGCCACCGCCGCACTGACTGCGGAGGTGGGTGCCCTGAAGAAGGGCCTCGAGCAGACCGAGCAAGAGCTTGGCCTTGCCAAACGGCAGCTCGAGGAGAAGGATGGTAAGAGATACCTTATAGAAAAATATATACAAAAAAGATGCAATTGCAAAAAATGACAGGATTGTACTGCTTATTGTAGGGGCCACGACTGAGGTGGCGACCCTCAAGCAGGCGCTGTCCGAGGCTAAGAATAGAGCGGCCATGGAGCGCGCCGAGCGAGAGAAATTTGAGGCCCAGGTCGGCGAGGTGCGGCAAGAGCTTCAGGCTCTCATGAAAAAACATGAGACTTTGGAGCAGGACTCGAAGACGCGAGCGTCCGAGCTTGCTACGGCCCTTGAGACTGCCAAGTCGGCCAAGGCCGAAGCCTAGAAGGCCCTCTAGGAATTGGATGCGGTGAAAAAGATAGCAGAGGGTAAGGCATTCTTTATGCAAAGCAGACATATAAAAGTAAACTACTTGTTACTTACCTGAATCCGGAGTTCTCCAGGGGCACTCGCAGATCTTCCCCGCAGCGTATCCGATGCCGCCGCATTCTACCGAGCCGAGGAAGGCACCTCGACAGAGAAGGTGTTCTGGTCTCAGTACGCTGAGGCCGGACACCCAGTGCCCTTGAGCGACCAGCTGAAGCAGCTGGTCGAGCTCCACAAGGCGGCCGAACAGGCTCTGAAGGGCTTCATAGTTTGGCTGTGGCCTGGAGAGGCCCCGCCTGGGAGCTATTTCGGGCTGGTGCGGCGGCTGGTGGAGGCCTGTCCAAGGCTCGAGGTCATCAAGCGCTCCGTCTGCATTGAAGATGCCTGTAGGGCCCTTGCCCGTGCAAAGGTGCACTGGGGTAAGCTGGACGGTGAGAAGCTTGTGAGGGACGGGCCGCCGCCGGGGAAGGAGCATCGCAAGCCCAAGAACTATTACAAGGATGTTCTTGCTGGTGCCCGCCTTATGGCGGATGAATGTACCAAGGATGTAATTTTTGAACGAACTCGCTCGTGTTATCCTGTGCGCTGAAACTAATTCATATGCGCTAAGCAATGCTTGTTGAATTTAAAATATTATTTTCTGTGCGGCCGTTTATCAAAAAATTGAGAGATGGCCAGTCGTCGGCTTCTGCCCCCATGCTACTAGTGCTGGGGTGTTCGGGATAAACCTGAGCGCTCTTTTTCCCATGAATGGGTCCGTCGAGGGAGGCGCTCAGCACAACGAACAAGGCAATCGGACTATAATGCTTGAACACTCTCACTTAGCCGTAGAACTCTATAATTTTAAATTTTGGCGAAGCCCCTAGTATTCGGAAGACCGAGTTCGGGGCGCTATCCACGCCTTGGCCGGACAAAATCCGGTTCCTCGCTCTAGGCGGCATAGGTCTTTAAGGACCCGAAAAACCTCTCGAACAGCGACCGGTCTCTCGCCTTATCATGACAGTCAGTTTTAGCTTTCTCTACTGAGGTGCTCAGCCCAGCTCAACTGGGGCACAATCGCAATAGTTCTCCTAGTGCTACCTTAGCCGATATAGCGGAACGTAAGGCACGAAAACATAGGAGCCGGGCAAACCCAACTATTGACCCAAATCATGATTCGGAGCCGATGCATATAGTGCTATAAGTTTGGGGTGCCGCACTTGTGAAAGTGTTCGGACTTCTCACACCATATTGAGGGGTACTGAAGCCCCTGGCGTATTTTGCCGTACCACAATGTACGGGTGTAACATGTCATTCATAAACATATATATAAAAAGTGGATAATGCAAAAATAGACAAGAAGCTATGCATTGTTTATAGAAAGGTTGCTATCAAAGCAGAACGATACAAATAGTGCGATAAGCAAAAGAAATTGGACTATTTAACATGTCCTTGCCAGGGGCAGGCCGCGGAATTGTATTCAAAACAGGTATACTTCTCGTAATAGAGACCACCTGGGAGTTCCATAATGCGGCATGGCTTGTCTCCTTTCCTGGATCTTGCATCGTTTGTGCGGCAGTTGAATTGCCGAACAGGTCGTCCGAAGTATGGAGTCCTGAAAGTAAGAGAAAATTAAAGAGAATCTGGCAGCCCCTGGTGCGGTTTAAGCCGTGTTTTGGGCGTGCCGTGATGGTGCCCCTCCCCTTGTGCCCATGGTATTTCAAGAGCGTAGTTATGTACGCGAAGCACTGTTTTACTATATCGCGAGGGCTGGGGTTGGGGCCGCATTGCTACGCTAGCTCGAAACGTGCCAGGCGATCTTGTTGTAGGTTACTCCGGGCGCGCTTGACAATGTTTGGCTTTTTAAGGGCCGGACTGGAGAACTGCCTAGAGAGGCTGCTTTGTACTTCTGCTGCGAGCGCTGCCATGTGCTCCTCCGTTCGGAGGGAGCGTTCGGTGTTTCCGTTGACCGTGATTACTCCTCGAGGGCCTGGCATCTTGAGCTTGAGGTATGCATAGTGCGGTACCGCATTGAACTTTGCGATTGCGGTTCGCCCGAGCTGAGCGTGATAGCCACTGCGGAACGGGACTATGTCGAAGATTAACTCCTCGCTTCGGAAGTTATCCGGAGATCCGAAGACCTCTTCAAGTGTGACTGAACCTATACAGTTGGCCTCTACACCTGGTATGACGCCTTTAAAGGTCGTTTTGGTGGGCTTGATCCTTGAGGGATCTATGCCCATCTTCCGCACTGTATCCTGGTAAAGCAGGTTCAGGCTGCTGCCGCCGTCCATAAGGACTCTTGTGAGATGAAATCCGTCAATAATTGGGTCTAAAACCAATGCGGCGAACCCACCATGACGGATGCTGGTGGGGTGGTCCCTTCGATCAAAAGTGATCAGGCAGGAGGACCATGGGTTGAATTTTGGGGCGACTGGCTCCAGCGCATATACGTCCCGTAATGCACGCTTCCGCTCCCTCTTGGGGATGTGGGTTGCGTATATCATGTTCACCGTCCGCACTTGCGGGGGAAAACCCTTCTGTCCACTATTGTTCGGCAGCCTGGGCTCTTCCTCGTCGTCGCTATGCAACCCCTTGTCTCTATTTCCGGCATTTAATTTGCCTGCCTGCTTGAACACCCAACAATCCCTGTCGGTGTGATTGGCTGGCCTTTCGGGGGTGCCATGTATCTGGCACAAGCGGTCGAGTATGCGGTCCGAGTGTTTCTTTTGAATGGCTTTTTCGGCTGACCGGATTTGTAGCCCCGGAATCCGGCATTTACTGTCGTATCCTCGTTGCTGTCGCTGTTAACGCGGCGCTTTTGCTTGTTCCGGCGCGACCTGCAGCTTTTGTCCTTGGTATCCGAATTACCAAGGTTCTTGGTTAAGTTGTTGCTGCGAGCTAGCCAGCTGTCTTCTCTCGCGCAAAAGCGGGTCATGAGTGTCGTAAGGGCTGCCATAGATTTCGGCTTTTCCTGTCCCAGGTGCCGGGCGAGTCACTCGTCACGGATATTATGCTTGAAGGCCGCTAGGGCCTCTGCGTCCGGACAGTCGACTATTTGGATTTTCTTTGTTAGGAACCGCGTCCAGAATTGCCTGGCCAATTCCTCTGGCTGCTGAATTATGTGGCTTAGGTCATCAGCGTCCGGTGGTCGCACATAGGTACCCTGGAAATTGTCGAGGAATGCGGCTTCCAGGTCCTCCCAAGAACTGATTGAATCTGCTGGCAAGCTGTTAAGCCAATGCCGGGCTGGTCCCTTAAGTTTGAGCGGGAGGTATTTGATGGCGTGTAGATCATCGCCGCGAGCCATGTGAATATGAAGGAGATAATCCTCGATCCATACCGCAGGATCTATTTTGCCATCGTATGATTCAATGTTTACGGGTTTGAAGCCCTCAGGGATTTTATGATCCATTACTTCATTTGTGAAGCATAGTGGGTGTGCGGTGCCTCTGTACTGGGCTATATCACGACGCAGCTCAAAGGAGCTTTGTCTATTGTGTTCGGCCCGGCCGGATTTATTGTATCCGGAGTGACAATCACCGTCACGTGCCGTGGGGCGCCCGCGCGATCCGTAGGTCGATCTTGTTTGCCTTGCCTTGTCCTCAAGTATATTTTGCAGGTCTGGCGCGTTTTCCCATGCCTTAGCGTGTTTTGAGCGGCATCGGGGCATGGCTTGAGTGGAGGGCCTAGAGGCCTCTCTGTCACGGCCACGTGGTGGCCGGTCAGCCATGTCATGCGCTGGTGATGTAGTTGCTTCCTCCTCTAATCTGGGTAGCAGCTTGCGTTTTGGGTAACGCTTGGAGGGGCGTTCGAGTTCGTACTCTTCGGCCGCAAGGACTTCAGTCCATCTGTCAGCTAGCAAATCTTGATCAGCTCTAAGCTTTTTCTGCTTTTTCTTGAGGCTGCTTGCCGTGGCTAGAAGCCTGCGTTTAAAACACTCTTGTTCGGCGGGATCTGATGGTACGACGAATTCGTCGTCGTCGAGGTTTGCCTCGTCTTCGGAGGGAGGCATATAATTGTCATCCTCAACCTCTCGGTCCGCCGCTCTCTCATGAGGGTTGGCTTCTCCATCCTCCTATGCCGAATCTTGCTGGAGGTGGTGTTCTTCGGCGCTATCCGGAGTAGTATTATCTCCCGTGCCGGAATCACCGTTTTTGCTTTGGCGGGATTTAGAGATGCGCCACTGACGCCGGCGCTTGGGATGTTTCTTGGAGGTGTCATCCCCCGCCGTTCCATCGCCTTCTCCTTCTTTTGGAGCGTCCACCATATATATGTCATATGACGAGGTTGCCATCCAGTGCCCACCGTTCCTTCGCCTTCTCCTTCTTGTTCGTCTCCTGCATCGTCGTCCATACCGTTGATGTCTTCGGAGTCGAAGTCGAGCATGTCGGTGAAATCGTCGAGAGTGGCTACGAAGTGGGCGGTGGGTGGGCTTTGAATTTCTTCATTGTCCGTATCCCACCCTTGCCGACCATAGTCCGGCCAGGACTCTCCTTATAGAGAGAGAGCCTTTAGCGAATTCAGGATGTCGCCGAAGGGCGAGTGCTGAAAGATGTCCGCGGCGGTGAACTCCATTATCGGCGCCCAATCGGATTCAATCGGCAGGGGCACGGGGGGCTCGGAGTCCGAAGCGGAATCCGGCTCCTCAGAGTCATGGGCCATGCAGAGTGCGGGGCTGGTGTTCGGCTCGATCGCCTTTGAGATCATGGCCCCCGAGGTGGCGTCCAACCGCTCATCCTCGATCGGCGCCGCAGGCTCCGAATTAAGGGTCGGAACCGATGCGCGTGCGGCCTTCAGGACATTGTTCGGCGGCAGAGCTAGATCATGCCCATCGAGACAGTGCGGCGCGCTTGTCTGTGGCTCGAATCCGTCAAAGATCAAGTCCCCGCGGATGTCAGCCGTGTAGTTCAAACTTCCAAACCTGACCTGATGGCCAGGGGCGTAGCTTTCGATCTGCTCTAGGCGGCAAAGCGAATTGGCCCGCAGTGCGAAGCCGCCGAAGACGAAAATCTGTCCGGGGAGAAAAGTCTCACCCTAGACCGCATCGTCGTTGATGATCAAAGGAGCCATCGGGCCTAAAAGTGATGACACAGAGGAACTCTCAATGAAAGCACCAATGTCGGTGTCAAAACCTGCGGATCTCGGGTAGGGGGTCCCGAACTATGCGTCTAGGCGGATGGTAACAGGAGACAAGGGACACAATGTTTTACCCAGGTTCGGGCCCTCTTGATGGAGGTAAAACCCTACGTACTGCTTGATTAATATTGATGATATGGGTAGTACAAGAGTAGATCTACCACGAGATCAAGGAGGCTAAACCCTAGAAGCTAGCCTATGGTATGATTGTTGTATGTTGGAGTTGTTGTCCTACGGACTAAAACCCTCCGATTTATATAGACTCCGGAGAGGGTTAGGGTTACACAAAGTCGGTTATAATGGTAGAAGATCTAAATATCCGCATCGCCAAGATTTCCTTCCACGCCAAGGAAAGTCCCATCCAGACACGGGACGAAGTCTTCAATCTTGTGTCTTCATAGTCCAGGAGTCTAGCTGAAGGTATAGTCCGGCCATCCGGACACCCCCTAATCCAGGACTCCCTCAGGTAAGCTTGCAAGAAAGTAAAGAGCAAGTAAATAAAAGCTAGGGGCTGTTTACATGAAGATACAACTAAATTAGTTTTAGTAGAGAGCTTTTGTCAACAAGAAAGTTATTTGTTCCTAGGCAATCGATAACTAGACCGGTAATCATTATTGCAATTTTATTTGAGGGAGAGGCATAAGCTAACATACTTTCTCTACTTGGATCATATGCACCTATGATTGGAACTCTAGCAAGCATCCGCAACTACTAAAGATTCATTAAGGTAAAACCCAACCATAGCATTAAAGTATCAAGTCCCCTTTATCCCATACGTAAACAACCTACTTACTCGGGTCTGTGCTTCTGTTCACTCACGCCACCCACTATAAGCAAATCATAAACATAATGCAACACCCTACAGTGGGAATCCCTCACGCTTGCGCGACATGGAGAGCACCATAGGACAGCACCAATAATAAAACATTCAACTCAAACCAATCTTGATCATCATATAGCCATTAGGACAAAACAGATCTACTCAAACATCATAGGATAGCCATACATCATTGGGAAATAATATATAGCGTCGAGCACCATGTTTAGGTAGAGATTACAGTGGGTAAGAGAGAGGTTACACTGCTGCATAGAGGGGGGAAGAGTTGGTGATGATGGCGGTGAAGTTGTTGGTGAAGATGACGGTGATGATGGCCCCCGGCGGCGTTCCGGCGCCACCGGAAGCAAGGGGGAGAGGGCCCCCGTCCTTCTTCTTCTTCCTTGACCTTCTCCCTAGATGGGAGAAGGGTTTCCCCTCTGGTCCATGGTCTCCATGGCGTGGGAGGGGCGAGAGCCCCTCCGAGATTGGATCTGTCTCTCTGTCTCTCTCTGTTTCTGCGTTCTATTCTGCTGCCTTTTCACCGTTTCTTTTATATCCGGAGATCCGTAACTCCAATTGGACTGAAACCTTCGCCGTGATTTTTTTTCCAAAAATTAGCTTTCTTGCGGTCGAAGAAGGGCATCAACCACCTTACGCGTGGCCCACGAGGGTGGGGGCCCTCCTAGTACGGGCGTGGGTCCCTGCCTCGTGGCCACCTCGGACACCGTTTCGCGTTGATCTTTTTCCCAGATCTTCCAAATATTCCAAAAATAAGCTCCGTCCGATTTTATCCCGTTTGGACTCTGTTTGATATGGATATTTTGCGAAACCAAAAACATGCAACAGATAGGAACTGGCACTGGGCACTGGATCAATATGTTAGTCCCAAAAATAGTATAAAAAGTTGCCAAAAAGTATATGAAAGTTGAATAATATTGGCATGGAACAGTCAAAAATTATAGATACGGCGGAGACGTATCAATATACATTTATTTTTAAAATCAGTTTGAAGGTGAGTCGAAATTTCGGGATTAAAACAGTTCGGACCGCACCGAAATATGCAAAATTTCGTATAATTTTTTTACCGTGGCCACAATATGGGCTGTAATGCTAACATAAAGAATATGGGCTCCAAAAAAGCCTTAATAATTAGCAAATGGGCTGTAAATTATTAGAAATAATGCAAATGTGATGTATGATGTTGTCCACAGATTTGAGGCTTTCCTAAAAAAAGGTTGACGCACAAGCAGTGACTGTTGGATGGCCATCCAACGGCCGTCGTGCTTCTTCAATCTCTGCTCTTCCTGCTCCAGCCGCTGAAACAAGCGCCGGCGGGACTGCCTGCTCCCTCCTCCCCGCGGCCGGCTCTGCTGCCGCGCAGGCCTCACCGCCCCACCATACTCCCATTGCTATCCTAGCCATCCCTCTACTCACCCACACATGTTGTTATTCTCCGGCGACGGCAGACGAACCAGTAAACCCTCGTACAGTCATACTCCCCTCCGCGTGGGAAACAACTGCCGAGTCTTCCCTGCCTCCGTGTTGTTCCCTTCCTAGGCCTCGCCGTCGTCCACCGCCCTGGTGCTCTCGGCGCGGCCTGGTCAACGTGGTCAACGACCAACATGCATCTGAAGTGGACTGTACGTGGAGAGGCTGACGGCTGGGTCCACGGCCGCACGCAAGGAAATGCCTCCTTATTACGCGCAAAATAATGATTCCTCCACTTGACATCAGGGACCCACCGAAAGGGCCTCTGTATTTTGTGAAAAAAACATTACCGCCACTGACAGCTCAGACCCACCAGGTATATCTTCGCACGCAAGGAAGTGCCTCCTTATTACGCACAAAAAAAATGAATACTCCCCGTGTTAGCTGGGACCCAGTATAGTGGCAGGCTGACTTGTGGGCCTACTAAGTTGACGGGGACGGAGGGCTTTGTCAACTTAGTCAATATGCACGATTCTGTCTCTAGTGACCGTACGATGTCCATCCAACGGCCATAGTGCTTCTTCAACCTCTGGTCTTCTTGATCTAGCCGCCCAAACCAGCGCCTGTCGTGCCTCGTGCTCCCGCCTCCCGTGGCCGGCTGCGATGCGGAGGAGGCCTCACCGCCCCCTACTACTCCCACCGCTGGCCAGGCCATCCCTCTACTCACCCACACCCCCTGTTATTCTGCGGCGACGGCAGCCTCACACCACAGCGAACCAGTGAACCCTCGTACTCCTCTACGCGTGGGCATCCACTGCCGCGTCTTCCCCGGCTTCGCGTCGTCCCCTTCCTAGGCGTCGCCGTCGTCCACTGCCCTGGTGCTCTTGGTGCGGCGTGGTCAACGTGGTCAAGGAATGGCTTCCATCGGACGTGGACTGTACGTGGAGAGGCTGACAGCTGGGTCCACGGCCGCAGTAAGGAAGTGCCTCCTTATTAAGTGCAAAATAATTATTCCTACACGTGACAGCGGGGACTGAAAGTGCGTTATATCGACTAGAGGGGGGTGAATAGGCAATCTTTATGAAATTCTTCACTGAGGAATTTGCTAGTGAGGAAATTCTTTAGCGAAGAACTACTAGCAGCGGAATAAGTACTCAGAAGTAAACATAACACAATACACGCATGGTCATCATGATGAAATGAAGACAAACACAGTGTACGGAAAGCGTAAACACAGGATAGCACAAGATGAAGACAAAACAGACTGAAGAAATTGAACTGAGGAAATTGAGAAAGTCTTCAGTCAAAGTCTTGAAACAAATATGAACAAACACGCAACACAGTAATGAGGAAATGAAAGTGTTGAGGAAATAGAACCAGTAAGCTTGGTGAAGACAATGATTTGGTAGACCAGTTCCAACTGCTGTCTCAGTTGTACATCTGGTTGGAGAGGCTGAGTATTTAATCTCGAGGACACCTAGTCCCGGACACACAGTCCTCACCGTATTCTCCTTGAGCTAAGGACACACAGTCCTCACCCAATCACTCGTGGTAAGTCTTTAGGTGACTTCCAAACCTTCACAGACTTGGTCACTCGGCGATCCACAATTCCTCTTGGATGCTCTAGACCTTGACGCCTAACCATCTGGAAGAAGCACAGTCTTCAAAGGTAACAAGCGTCGGATCCACGCAGGATCAATCTCTTCAGTCATGCTCAATAACTTTGGGTTTGTAGGTGTTTTGGGTTTGGGTTCGGATTTTCCTCACTTGATGATTTTCGCTCAAAGTCCTCGGAGGATGGGTTGCTCTCAAATGACAAGTGTCAGTTTCTCTCGGAGCAGCCAACCAGCTAGTGGTTGTAGGGGGCGCCTCTTTATAGCCTAGAGAGCAGCCCGACATGATAAGACATAAATGCCCTCCAATGATATGACCGTTAGGTGGATAAGATATTTTGGGACAGCTGGCGCGTAGCACAGCAACGGTCGGAAATTTGAGGTTCAAATTCCACAGGGCTATCATGTTCCTCACAGTGTAGGCAATTTGCACTGGCGAATTCCTAACTCCTCAGTCAGAACAAAGTCCTCAGTGACCAGAAGAACTACGTCTCTGTCACTGAAGAAATTGACTGGACTATATGATATTTCCAATGGCTTCACTCGAAGGGATTGGTAGGTGTAGGATTTGAGTTGAGCATCACATGGAAATTTTGTCCTTAGTATTTCCTCGACCCCCTTTAACAGTACGGTGTTTCCTATGACACAAGAAAGAGAAAATGAAACTACGAAAACAAAAGTCTTCATGCTTCATGTTCCTCGAATGAATACCAAGTCTTCAAGGTCACACCAATTTCTTCACTTTCAAAGTCTTCAGAAAGTCTTCAGTACATCAAAGTCTTCAGTTGAAGAACTTCATTTTTAGGTGTCGACTTTCACTGTAAATATCAAACTCCTCATAGACTTATAGACCTGTCTACACTCAAAAACACATTAGATACTTAACCTATAAGTCTTCAATACACCAAAATCACTAAGGGGAACTAGATGCACTTACAGGGACCCACCGGACGGGCCACCGTATTTCGTGAAATAATCGTTTGCCCCTGACTGCTGGGACCCACCAGCTACACCTTCGCACGCAAGGAAGTGCGTCTGGGCAAAAAAAAAACCATTCGCCCCCCTGACTGCTGGGACCCACCAGCTACATCTTCGCAGGCAAGGAAGTGCTTGACAGTCGGTACCCACCTGGTCAAAGCGTACGTAGCATTGTCATTCTGGTCGCGAACGTGCACGTACATATATACTGGTGGATGTAGAGGCGTGCATGTGTCGTAGTAGAGACGCACACATAACATGTACACGTACGTACAGCGGCCAGGGTGCAAGAAAGAAAATACGGCCACATACGTACATACGGGCACGGTCTCGAAAGCCTACTCGTGCATACGTACGGCGAGGGCTCGTGTACATGGTTGGGTCAAAACGGAGAAACAACGTCGTCGTCGTGTTCATGGGGAGGCAACAGAATGCGTCATGTTCATGGGGAGGCAACGGAATGCGCCGTGTTCATCGGGAGGCAACGGAACGCGTGGGAGCCAACCGGATGGGTTGGAATGGAATGCGTGGTCGTGTTCATCGGGAGGGTTTGGATGGAACAGACGATGGAAACGAGGCCTGGCGTACCGCAGAACGGAGGAAACGGACCACCTACGGTCGAAATGGGATCCTGTTCATCGGGAGGGGTCTGGCGTACCGCAAAACGGAGAAAACGGACCTCCTATGGTCGAAACGGGGGTCCTGTTGATCGGGAGGGGTGTGGCGTACCGCAAAATGGAGGAAACATACTTTTGTTAGAGCGCTACGGTCGAAACAGGGGTACTGTTCATCGGGAGGGGTGTGGCGTACCGCAAAACGGGACTCCACGGGATACTGTTCATCTCCATCGCCGACCTCCTCTAGCCTCCACGGGCTACCGTCGACCGTCCAGCTTCCACGGGCTCCTGTTCATCCAGCCTCCACCGCGCGCTACTCCACCGACTACTATTCAACCACCCCTCCACCGTCTATTGTTCATCCAGCCCTCCACACCACGGGGTCCTATTCAACCACCCCTCCACAGGCACCCCTCCACCGTCTACTGTTCATCCAGCCTTCCACACCATGTGGTCCTGTTCATCCACCCCTCCACGGGCACCCTCCACCGTCTACTGTTCATCCAGCCCTCCACCACACCACGGGGTCCTGTTCATCCAGAGGCAACGCCACCGCTCACTATTCATCCAAACCCCCCTGCAACGCTCACTGTTCATCCCAGAGGCAGCATCGATCGGCTTCAGTTAGCAGCAGTAGCGAAGGAATCGCTCGATCAGGTTCAGTTAACAGCCATCGAAAGATCGCTCGGGTTCAGTAACGCGTAGCCTGCAGTGCAATCGCTCGGATTTAGTTAGAGCCCAACGCCTCGCTCGAGTTCAGTTAGAGCCAACGCCTCGCACACACGCGCGTACGTGTACGAGAGAAACGCGCATCGCTCGGCCCCCGACCTCCCACCGTAACAGGGAACTACCCGAAATTTTCCTTCCCCTCGCATCTACCACGGTTTTTTCCGTCATGGACGGCCCAAAGAATGTCATGCAGCTGCGTCTATGGCGCACCCAGGACGAAAAGCCCATTTTCTGCCATGCTTTTTTGTCACAGAAGTAGGAGCCCACCACATCTATGATGATACCGGGTTTTGTCACAATTATCGTCATAGAAGTGTCATATGTATGACAGAAAAAAATTCGTTCGGCCCAAAATGTCACGGATGTGTCTTTTTTTTGTAGTGTAGTAGGTTGCTAGTAGTGTTGATTACTCTTTGTAGTTGATGCTAGTTGGTTTATTTGGTGGAAGATCATATGTTCAGATCCTTTATGCATATTATTACCCCTCTGATTATGAACATGAATATGCTTTGTGAGTAGTTACGTTTGTTCTTGAGGACATGGGAGAAGTCTTGCTATTAGTAGTCATGTGAATTTGGTATTCGTTCGATATTTTGATGAGATGTATGTTGCCTATCCTCTAGTGGTGTTATGTGAACGTCGACTACATGACACTTCACCATTATTTGGGCCTAGAGGAAGGCATTGGGAAGTAATAAGTAGATGATGGGTTGCTAGAGTGACAGAAGCTTAAACCCTAGTTTATGCGTTGCTTTGTAAGGGGCTGATTTGGATCCACATGTTTCATGCTATGGTTAGGTTTACCTTAATACTTTTGTTGTAGTTGTGGATGCTTGCAATAGAGGTTAATCATAAGTGGGATGCTTGTTCAAGTAAGAACAACACCCAAGCACCGGTCCACCCACATATCAAATTATCAAAGTACCGAACGCGAATCATATGAACGTGATGAAAACTAGCTTGACAATATTCCCATGTGTCCTCGGGAGCGCTTTTCCTTATATAAGAGTTTGTCCAGGCTTGTCCTTTGCTACCAAAAGGATTGGGCCACCCTGCTGCACTTTAATTACTTTTGTTACTTGTTGCTTGTTACAAATTATCTTATCACAAAACTATCTGTTACCAATTATTTCAGTACTTGCAGAGAATACCTTGCTGAAAACCGCTTATCATTTCCTTCTGCTCCTCGTTGGGTTCGACACTCTTACTTATCGAAAGGACTACGATAGATCCCCTATACTTGTGGGTCATCACTATCGTACATCCACGTTGATGGAGACTCCAACCCACAAAGGGTAACGGTTGCGCGAGTCCACGGAGGGCTCCACCCACGAAGGGTCCACGAAGAAGCAACCTTGTCTATCCCACCATGGCCATCGCCCACGAAGGACTTGCCTTACTAGGGTAGATCTTCACTAAGTAGGCGATCTCCTTGCCCGTACAAACTCCTTGGTTGAACTCCACAATCTTGACGGAGGCTCCCAAGTGACGCCTAGCCAATCTAGGAGACACCACTCTCCAAAAGGTAATAGATGGTCTGTTGATGATGAACTCCTTGCTCTTGTGCTTCAAATGATAGTGTCCCCAACACTCAACTCTCTCTCATAGTATTGGATTTGGTGGAAAGAGGGTTTGAGTGGAAAGCAACTTGGGGAAGGCTAGAGATCAAGATTTATGTGGCTGGAATGGAATATCTTGACCTCAACACAAGTGTAGGTGGTTCTCTCTCAGAAAATGTATGCTGGAAGTGTAGGCATGTTCTGATGGCTCTCCTCACGAATGAAGAGTGGGTGGAGGGGTATATATAGCCTCCACACAAAATCTAACCGTTACACACACATCACCAATCTCGGTGGGACCGAATCAGAAAACTCGGTCAGACCGATTTAGTTCAAAATGTGAACGGTAGGATTTTCGGTGGGACCGACATGTCAACTCGGTGGGACCGATTCCATTAGGGTTAGGGCATAACCTAATCTCGGTGAGACCGATTACACAAACTCGGTGGGACCGATTTTGGTAATAAGAAAACTAAGAGTTGGTCAGGCAAACTCGGTTCGACCGATTCGCTCATCTCGGTTAGACTGAAACGTTACAAAGGGGAAACAGAGAGTTTGCATTGCAATCTTGGTGGGACCGATCGCTCATCTCGGTTGGACCTAAACGTTATGAAGGGAAATAGAGAGATTGCAATCCCATCGGTGATATCGAAGTGACTAGGGTTTGTGGCAGTGGCTATGTCAAGTGAACTCGGTGGTGCCGGATAGGAAGTTTTGGTGGGGCCGAGTTTGACTTTTGGTTTGGGACATATGTGGATGTGAGAAAGTGGTTGAGGTCTTTGGAGCATATCACTAAGCACTTTGAGCAAGCAAGCCATTAAGCAACACCTCATACCCTTTTAATAGTATTGGCTTTCCTATGGACTCAATGTGATCTTGGATCACTAAAATAGAAAATGTAGAGTCCTGAGCTTTGAGCTTGAGCCAATGCTTTGTCCTTATCATCTTGAAGGGGTTCCACATCCTCTAGTCCACGCCACTCCATTGTTGAACTTATCTAAAACATACTAGATGAAAACATTAGTCCAACAAGAGATATGTTGACATTAACTACCAAAATCACCCAAGGTGCACTTGTGCTTTCAGTCTCCCCCTTTTTGGTAATTGATGACAACATACATCAAAGCTTTAGATGAATATATAGAGAATAACCAGTAAAGCTTTGGAAAGACATGTAACATGCATAGGCTCCCCCTATATGTATGCAATCATGCAAATATGGAGTATAAAAGCATGTGAATGCATAAGCATGATAGAGTAAGCAATGTGTTACATGTATCTTGGCTATATGCATTAGAGCAAATGATGTGAATATAGGAAATGTACCTTTATGCTCATGAGTCCTTCTTGCAAATAGTATGTACATCAACAAGAAATCCTCATGCACATGAGTGTGATGCATATACTTACCTTGTGGTCTTGAGTTGGCTTAGGAAGGAATGAACCTGAGTAAACAAGGTTAGATAACACAGATACATCTACAAGCTAGAGCAAACAAAATAAACCACAAGAGTACCAAGACTGGGATGACATGTAGAGAGTGAGTACTGAGTACTCTATTGGATGTAGACGTGTCCCCAAAGGTAAAAGATATGCAATGAATTCAAAGATTTCCTTCCCTTAGATGTCTTGCTACCCCTAAATCTTGTATGAGAGATGCTGGGAGAAGATAGGGAACTAAAAAGAAAATTAGAGCAAAGAAAATTAGCAAACATGAACATGTCTTTTCCCCTCTAAATACATGTGACTTCTCTCCTCTTTGAATACCAAGCATCTGGGTTTTTTGATGTGATTTCCCTCTTCCCCTTTTGAAGAATTAAGCTTTGATGTGATCTCTCTCTCCCCCTTTGACATCAACTTCCAAGAAGGGTTCTTCTAGAGTGTGAATCAAAATAGGTTTGGTCCTTGAGTCACAGAGCAAAGCAGCATATAGAGTGTGATGCTGGTAGAGGATAAGAATCACCGAGTGGAGCTGGAACAGAAAAAAATGCAGGAACAAGTGGAAAATGGTCTTTTCTGCATGGAAATCGGTAACGCCGAGTTATCTACTTCGGTAGCACCGAATTGGTTCGGTTTGACCGAACTTGACAGAACGGTGTGACCGAGTTCAACACAGAGAGAACACTTGTCACCTGATATGTTTCCAACGTATCTATAATTTTTGATTGTTCTATGCTATTATATATTCTGTTTTGGATGTTTAATGGGCTTTATTATACAGTTTCATATTATTTTTGGAACTAACCTATTAACCCAAGGCCCAGTGCAACTTGCTGTTTTTTTGCCTATTTCAGTGTTACGCAGAAAAGGAATATCAAATGGAGTCCAAATGGAATAAAACCTTCAGGAGCGTGATTTTTGGAACAAACGTGATCCAGAGGACTTGGAGTGGATGTCAAGAAACGAACGAGGAGGCCACGAGGTAGCGGGCGCCCTACCCCCCTAGGCGCGCACTCCACCCTCGTGGGCCCCTCGTGGCTCCACCGACCTACTTCTTCCTCCTATATATACCTACATAACCCGAAACCATCGAGGAGCACCACGAAAACCTAATTCCACTGCCGCAACCTTCTGTACCAGTGAGATCCCATCTTGGGGCCTTTTCCGGCGCTCCGCCCGAGGGGGAATCGATCATGGAGGGCTTTTGCATCAACGCCATAGCCTCTCCGATGATGTGTGAGTAGTTACCACGGACCTTCGGGTCCATAGTTATTAGCTAGATGGCTTCTTCTCTCTCTTTGGATCTCAATACAAAGTTCTCCTCGATCTTCTTGGAGATCTATTCGATGTAACTCTTTTTGCGGTGTGTTTCTCGAGATCCGATGAATTGTGGGTTTATGATTAAGATTATCTATGAACAATATTTGAATCTTCTCTGAATTCTTTTATGTATGATTGGTTATATTTGCAAGTCTCTTCGAATTATCAGTTTGGTTTGGCCTACTAGATTGATCTTTCTTGCCATGGGGGAAGTGCTTAGCTTTGGGTTCAATCTTGCGTTGCTCGATCCTAGTGACAGAAAGGGAAACGACACGTATTGTATTGTTGCCATCGAGGATAAAAAGATGGGGTTTATATCATATTGCATGAGTTTATCCATCTACATCATGTCATCTTACCTAATGCGTTACTCTGTTCTTATGAACTTAATACTCTAGATGCATGCTGGATAGCAGTTGATGTGTGGAGTAATAGTGGTAGATGCAGGCAGGAGTCGGTCTACTTGTCACGGACGTGATTCCTATATACATGATCATGCCTAGATATTCTCATAATTATGCACTTTTCTATCAATTGTTCGACAATAATTTGTTCACCCACCGTAATACTTATGCTATCTTGAGAGAAGCCACTAGTGAAACCTATGGCCCCCGGGTCTATTTTCCATCATATTAATCCCCCGTCAACTAGCTATTTCTGTCGCCGTTTATTTTGCAATCTTTACTTTGAATCTTTATCATAAAAATAACAAAAATATTATCTTATCATCTCTATTAGATCTGACTTTTGTAAGCGGCCGTGAAGGGATTGACAACACCTTTATCGCGTTGGTTGCAAAGTTCTTATTTGTTTGTGTAGGTGCGAGGGACTTGCGTGTGGCCTCCTACTGGATTGATACCTTGGTTCTCAAAAACTGAGGGAAATACTTACGCTACTTTGCTGCATCACCCTTTCCTCTTCAAGGGAAAACCAACACATGCTCAAGAGGCAGCATCACCTTAGCTCAATAGGAAAATAAGATCTCACAAAGATTTGCAAGGAATTAACTGAAAGATTTGCAATGAATTGGATGCAAGAAATGAAGAACAAAACAGAGAATAGAAAATCTAGATGAAGTTTTTTTGATAAAGGAAAGGGAATAGATATGCAAAGGACAAATGCAAGAAATCAGAGAAACACTAGAGAACTTCATCTAGAATTGGGCGGTGACAAAGTCACCTATGTTAGAGTATATTGACTAAGGAGTCTAGTGAGAACACTTGATCCTAAGTCATACTCATCGTTTAAGCTCGAAATGGGGTTACCATTTTTCATTTAAGCATTTGATGTATTCACATATTGTTGAGTTGCTTTAACCTATGACTTGAGGTAAAGCTTCTCTAAGATGGAATGACATACCTTGGGTGGTGGTGTTGATCTTAGTCATGTAGTTGAACTTGTGTGGTTTGCTCGAGGTTGATGTAGCTCATCAAGAGTTGGGAGCACCACGTGGAAGTGAGTTCATCTACCTACATGGGTTAGTTTTGCAAGGAAGAGCACTTGTGTATCCAAAGTGACAATCATGAAATTTGATACATTAGATATATAGAATTTGTCAAAGGATATGTTAAAGGGTTCCAAGTTTCCTTGTCTTCAACCACCATTGTGTAGAGACCTGGTGATGTAGAGATTGCTCGAGTTGTAAGTGAGTTGCAATTTCATAGATTTAGATTCATCCAAGTACCTACAAGGGTTAGATAGCATGCAAGGGTGCAAGTATATCCAAGACATATGATCATCATCATAAGAGAAGTATCAAGGATTAGTCATAGGCTCATGCCTTGCATGTACCCAAATGGAGTTCCTACTCCAAGTTTGAAGCATCAATGATGTTCAATTCACCTCTCAAACGGCAAAATACTTTATCATCAAGCGGTTTGGTGAATATATCCGCCAATTGCTTATCGGTACGAACATGCTTAAGATCAATGTCCCCTTTAGCAACATGATGTCGATTGAAATGATGACGAACTTCAATATGCTTTGTTCGAGAATGTTGCACGGTATTGTGAGCAATCTTAATAGCACTCTCAAATTCACAAAGCAATGGAACATGTTTCACATTGATCCCATAATCTTTAAGAGTTTGGGTCATCCAAAGTAATTGAGCACAACATGAACCGGCGACAATGTATTCCGCTTCGGCGGTGGATACAGATACCGAGTTTTGTTTCTTGGAGGACCAAGACACAAGAGATCTACCAATAAATTGACAAGTACCCGAAGTGGACTTTCTATCAACCTTGTCCCCGGCATAGTCCGAGTCGGAATAGCCAACAAGATCAAAAGAGGACCTCTTAGGATACCAAATTAAATGCCAAAATTTGGTGTATGTATTAAGTATCTCACTATCCTTTTCACGGCCTTAAGATGACATTCTTTGGGGGCCGCTTGATATCGTGCACACATGCACACACTTAGCATAATATCGGGACGAGAGGTACATAGATATAACAATGATCCAATCATAGAGCGGTAAACCTTTTGGTCAACCGATTTGCCGTCCTTGGTCAAATCAATATGTCCACTAGTTGGCATGGGAGTTTTCATACCTTTGCTTTCTTGCATGTTGAACTTCTTGAATAAGTCCTTGGTGTACTTTGTTTGAGAAACAAAGGTGCCTTCCTTTGCTTGATTTGCAACCCAAGAAAGAACTTGAGTTCACTCATCATAGACATCTCAAACTTATTTGACATTAGCTTTCCAAACTTCTCACTAAAATGAGGGTTAGTCGAACCAAATATGATATCATCAACATAAATTTGGCATACAAATAATTCACCATTAACCCTTTTAGTGAAAAGAGTAGAATCTACCTTTCCCATCTCAAAGCCTTTATCAAAAAGGAACTTGGTCAAGCATTTATACCACGCTCTAGGAGCTTGTTTAAGAACATAAAGAGCTTTGTGAAGTTTGTAAACATGATCGGGTTTCTTAGGATTGACAAAGCCGGGAGGTTGTTTAACATAGACTTCCTCCTCAATTTTACCATTTAGAAAAGCACTTATAATGTCCATTTGGTATAAAGTCATATCAAGGTGATTAGAATAGGCAAGTAAGATGCGATGGACTCAAGTCTAGCAACGGGGGCATCTGTCTCACCGTAGTCCATACCTTCGACTTGAGTGTAGCCTTGGGCAACGAGACGAGATTTGTTGCGGATGACTTGACCATCTTCGTATTGCTTGTTGCGAAACACCCATTTGATACCAATGATGTTGTGGTTGTTGTCGGGCTTCTCGACCAATGTCCACACTTGATTTCTCTCAAAGTTGTGTAGCTCTTCGTGCATGGAGTTTATCCAATCCGGATCTTCCAATGCTTCTTCAACCTTCATAGGTTCAATGCTCAAGACGAATGAATAATGTTCACAAAATTAGCCAAACGAGTTTTAGAGCAAGTGATTCTCCCGGTTTGAATATCATTGAACATTTCTTCAATGGGATGATCTCTTGAGACTCTTGCTCGAACTCGTGAGAGCTTTTGCTTGGGTCGGGGTGGAACATCCTATTCATCATCTTTTCCTTCTTCTTGGCCTTCTTCATTCTTGAAGTTGTCGTTCTCTTGTCGTGGTGGAGAAGGAGGTTGATGAGGTTCATCTTGGTGTACTTCCTCGTTTTCTTCATGTTGATGTGTCCCACTCATGGATGCTTCCATGTCATTTCTTGCTTCACCTTGTCGTGAGGTAGAAGCTTCCACTGGGACGGATGAGGTACTCTCCTTCACCTCCGTTGGTCGAATCTTTCCAATAGACAAGTCTTGGATTGCTTCCGAAGGGTCTTTATCTCCTACATGAATTGGCAATTGCTCTACTTGCGAGCCCTTAGATTCATCAAACTTCACATCTACCGTCTCTTTAACCTTTCGGGTGAAATTGTTGTAGACACAGTAAGTGTGAGAGTTTGAGCCATAACCAAGTAGGAATCCTTCATGAGATTTAGGAGCAAATTTAGAACGACGATGCTTATCAAGAATGTAGCACTTTGAGCCGAATACTCGAAAGAATCCAGCTTGGGGTTTTTTTACCGGTGAGGAACTCGTATGCCATCTGAGGGAGTCCTGGATTAGGGGGTGTTCGGATAGCCGGACTATACATTCAGCCGGACTCCTGGACTATGAAGATACAAGATTCAAGACTTTGTCTCGTGTCCGGATGGGACTTTCCTTGGCATGGAAGGCAAGCTAGGCGATGCGGATATTCAGATCTCCTACCATTGTAACCGACTTTGTGTAACCCTAACCCTCTCCGGTGTCTATATAAACCGGAGGGTTTTAGTCCGTAGGACAACAACTCCAACATACAACTATCATACCATAGGCTAGCTTCTAGGGTTTAGCCTCCTTGATCTCGTGGTAGATGTACTCTTGTACTACCCATATCATTAATATTAATCAAGCAGGACGTAGGGGTTTACCTCCATCTAGAGGGCCCGAACCTGGGTAAAACATTGTGTCCCTTGTCTCCTGTTACCATCCGCCTAGACGCACAGTTCGAGACCCCCTACCCGAGATCCGCCGGTTTTGACACCGACACCGTCCTGCCGAGTAGCTTGTAAAGATACAAGCGATTTGTTGCATGACAAGTTGTCTCAACTGCTTCCGCGCAAAAGTGTTTCGGAGTCTTGTACTCATCAAGCATCGTTCTTGCCATCTCAATAAGAGTTCGGTTCTTACTCTCAACAACTCCATTTTGTTGAGTTGTGTACGTAGCCGAGAACTCGTGTGAAATCCCTTCTTCGTCAAGAAAGGTGTCCACATTTGCGTTCTTGAACTCCATTCCATTGTCGCTGCGAACCTTCTTGATCTTCACTTCAAATTGATCTTGTGCCTTCCTAGCGAAGCTCTTGAAGATCTTTTGGACCTGCGATTTATTATCAAGAAAGAACACCCACGTAAATCTTGAAAAATCATCAACTATGACTAGACCAAATGAGTTACCACCGAGACTCTTGTAGGCATTGGGACCAAAGAGATCCATATGAAGTAGCTCGTGCGGTCTTCTCGTGGTCACAATGTTCTTCACGGGGTGACTTCCTCCAACTTGTTTTCCTGCTTGACAAGCACTACAAAGTCTATCCTTGTCAAATATAACATCTTTTACTCCAAGGATATGATCACCTTTAATAAGTTTATCAAGATTTCGCATGCCCACATGGCCTAACCTTCTATGCCACAACCAACCTTTCGAAGATTTAGCAATAAAGCAAGTTCTAGGTTGAGCCTTTTTAGTGAAATCAACAATGTAAAGATCACCTCTATGTATACCGGTAAAGACCATTTTATGATTATCTCTACGAAACACTTGGCAATCTTGTTTGGTAAATAGGACATTGAAACCAAAGTCAGCAAGCCTAGATACGGAAAGTAAATTGTAGCCAAGAGATTCAACGAGCATAACATTTTGTATGGAGCTATCATGTGAGATGGCCACCTTACCAAGGCCAACCACCTTACCCTTTGATTTATCACCGAAAGTGACATACTTTCGAGGGCCGTCGTTTTTAGCAAGCTCACGGAACATATCTTTGTCTCCCCTCATATGATCAGTACATCCACTATCAAGGACCCATTCCTTTCCTCCAGCCATGTAGCCGCGAAGATTGGCCATAAGACCAAAGTGTCTCATCGCATCATCAAGATCATAGTCGCTATCATCAATCTAATCATAGTATCCATGTTCAACATCATCATGTGATGGATCAATTCCTAGAGAGAGTAATTCATTATAAGTATGACTGTAACAATGTTCATCTCTATGAATCCTAATGACTTCAGAAATGATATTGCTAATAATTCCAACATCTCCTTTGGCACGCATGAGATCACAAAGCTCAAATAGGCACTCATCAAACTTAGGATCACTAGTACTCATTCTATTCAAGGCAATAGACTTATGGAGAATCTCATCTAGATTTTCAAGGAATAATTTGGGAATCGTTCCTCTAGAAATCTCCATATGGTGTAAGCACAATCTAGAGCAGGTAAGCTAGCAATCAAAATTTTAGGAAATCCTTTTACAATAAGATTGATAGTTCTAAGATTGCGAATCATGTCAAGATCCTCATCGGGTGTGGAATGCAAAGGATCAACAAAGCGAGCACAAGTAGTAATGTACTTGGTTAAATGATATTCATTGAAAGTCTCAAGAATCTCATTTTTCCACTCATGAAATTACTCTCCATCAAGTATAGGCACTCTATGTCTAAGACTCCCCAATGTAGACTCATCCATCTTCCTCCAAAGGTGTTTAAACCAAAGCAATGGAGACCAAAGCTATGATACCAATTGAAAGGATCGACAAGAGGTGTATAGAGGGGGTGAATAGACTCTTAGTAAGAAAAGTTGCAATTTTTAATTTCTTTAAGTTGAAGTGGAGTTTTAGCACAAGTTTGAGCATTCACAATACATATCAAGCAAGCATGGCAAGAGTATATGAGCAGCGGAAAGTAAATCATGCAAGTTGAAAGAATGTAAAGGGATGGGATTGGAGTGTGGAAATGCAATTGGAGACACGGAGATTTTTATCTGTGGTTCCGACAGGTGGTGCTATTGTACATCCACGTTGATGGAGACTTCAACCCACGAAGATTAACGGTTGCGCGAGTCCACGGAGGGCTCCACCCACGACGGGTCCACGAAGAAGCAATCTTGTCTATCCCACCATGGCCATCGCCCACGAAGGACTTGCCTCACTAGGGTAGATCTTCACGAAGTAGGTGATCTCCTTGACCGTACAAACTCCTTGGTTCAACTCCACAATCTTGACGGAGGCTCCCAAGTGACACCTAGCCAATCTAGGAGACACCACTCTCTAAAAGGTAATAGATGGTGTGTTGATGATGAACTCCTTGCTCTTGTGCTTCAAATGATAGTCTCCCCAACACTCAACCCTCTCTCATAGGATTGGATTTGGTGGAAAGAGGGTTTGAGTGGAAAGCAACTTGGGGAAGGCTAGAGATCAAGATTTATGTGGTTGGAATGGAATATCTTGACCTCAACACAAGTGTAGGTGGTTCTCTCTCAGAAAATGTATGCTGGAAGTGTAGGCATGTGATACGTCTCCAACATATCTATAATTTATGAAGTATTCATGCTATTATATTACCCGTCTTAGATGTTTTATATGCATTTATATGCTATTTTATATGATTTTTGGGACTAACCTATTAACCTAGAGCCCAGTGCCAGTTTCTGTTTTTTCCTTGTTTTTGAGTTCTACAGAAAAGGAATACCAAACGGAGTCCAATTAACGTGCCAATTTTTGTTGATTTTTTATGGACAAAAGAAGCCCCTGGAGCAAAAGAGTTGGGCCAGAAGTGTCCCGGGCTGCCCACGAGGGTGGGGGTGCGCCCACCCCCTTGGGCGTGGGCCCCTGCCTCGTGGATGACTCGGAGACCCCCTTGACGTGAAACCAACGCAAAAAATTCCTATAAATATAGAAACCCACAGAAAATAACCTAGATCAGAAGTTCCGCTGCCGCAAGCCTTTGTAGCCACAAGAAATCAATCTAGGCCCTCTCTGGCACCCTGCCGGAGAGGGCCATCATCACCGGAGGCCATGGAGGAGGATCCCGGAGGGGCCATCATCGCCATGAAGGCCAATGACCAGAGGGAGGCCCTCTCCCCATCCAAGGGGAGGCCATGAAGGAGGAAGCACAAGGGGGAGAACCTCTCCTCCTCTCTCTTGGTGGCGCTGGAGTGCCATCAGGAGGGGGAATCATCGCCGAGGTGATCGTCTTCATCAACATCACCACCATCATCACCATCCTCATCTCTTTTACACGGTCTAACTCTCCTGCACCCCGCTGTAATCCCTACTTGAACATGGTGCTCTATGCCACATATTATGATCCAATGATGTGTTGCCATCCTATGATGTTTTGAGTAGATATCCTTTGTCTTTGGGTTGATTGATGATCTAGATTGGTATGAGCTGTATGTTTTATTATTGGTGCTCTCCTATGGTGCTCTCCATGTCGCGCAAGCGTGAGGGATTCCCGCTGTAGGGTGTTGCAATATGTTCATGATTCGCTTATAGTGGGTTGGTGAGTGACTGAAACACAAACCTGAGTAAGGGGGTTGTTGCGTATGTGAATAAAGAGGACTTGATGCTTTAATGCTATTGTTGGGTTTTACCTTAATGATATTTAGTAATTGCGGATTCTTGCTAGAGTTCCAATCATAAGTGCATATGATCCAAGAAGAGAAAGTATGTTAGCTTATGCCTCTCCCTCTTATGAAATTGCAATAGTGATTACCGGTCTTGTTAACGCTTGCCTAGGATAATTCAGCACACCGACCCATCATTATTCCACACTCGCTATTTATAATATTTAGATATATTCTAACTTTATGATAACGACACCTACTTTTATATTTTAGCTCTCCAATACCATGCTAAGTTATCGTCTTCATACCCACAACATAGTTTTATTTCTCGTTTCTATTTGGAAGCAAACGTTCGGTGTACGTAGAGTCGTATCAGTGGCAAATAGGGCTTGAGAGAATATTGATCTTACCTTTAGCTCCTTGTGGGTTCGACACTCCATACTTATCACTTCCACCTTTGTAAATTGCTATGATGATTCCCTGCACTTGAGGATTATCAAGCTCTTTTATGGCGTCGTTGCCGGGGAGCAATAACGTGGGGTTGATATTCTCGTGTGTGCTTGTTTCCTTTCTTCACTAAGTAGATTTTGTTTTTCCTTTTTATTTCTGTTTAGTTGTGGGTGAGACATACAATAAAATATTATAAGAATGAAAATACAAAAAAATTACGTGCCTCTCATGCCTAAAAGGTTTTTCAAAAAGAGAAGTGATTGGAAAGTTATGCATTGAAGAATTGAGGGTCGACCTTGAGCACTTGTGTTCATGCTCACGGAAACAATGTAGAATTTTTCATGGAAGTTTCTCTGTAAATAATTATCCCCTTGTGTATATCCATTGTATTATAAAAAAAATGTGCCAAGCTTTAGTTTTAGGATGATTAGATTGCTTGTTTACAATGTGCAGAACAAAAACATAAACATTGTCTGTAGCGCGAGACATTAATTTTTTTACTGGAAAGTCAAATGGGTCTGAAACTTTTTTAGCATTACATATGTACAAATTTTTTAAATTTTCAAAATTATTTAATAATTTTTGGAGTTACAGAAGTATACTAAACTTCCAGATTACTACAGACTGTCCTGTTTTTGACAGATTCTGTTTTTTGCGTGTTGTTTGCTTATTTTGATGAATCTATGGGTAGTATCGGGGGGGGGGGGGTATGAACCATAGTAAAGTTGGAATACAGTAGATATAGTTCTAATATGAAATTGGAATGAGTTTGCAACAGTACCTAGAGGTAGTGATTTACTTTAATATACTAACAGATCTCACAAAGTTTTTGTTAAGTTTTTGTGGATGAAGTGTTCGAAGAACGTGGAGTTACCGATGTGAGAAGAATAAAGAGAGGCAAGAGTTCAAGCTTGGGGATGCCCAAGGCACCCCAAGTAAATATTCCAAGGATACTCAAGCATCCAAGCTTAGGGATGCCCCGGTTGGCATGCCATCTTTCTTCTTCAACAATTATCGTTTTCAAGCTTTGGGTGAGATATCGATACGAGGAGAATAAGGAGTGGAAGGACCCTAAGCTTGGGGATGCCCAAGGCACCCCAAGTTAATATTCAAGGAATACTCAAGCGCCTAAGCTTGGGGATGCCCCGGAAGGCATCCCCTCTTTCGTCTTCAAAACTACCGGTATACCTTACTCGAAGCTATATTTTTATTCGTCACATGATATGTGTTTTTCTTGGAGCGTGTTTTAAATTTTACTTGTTGTTTGAATAAAATCATTGGATCTGAAATATTGAATGAAAAAGAATCCTCCCATGGCAAGTTAATTATTTGACTACTCAGTAATCTTCACTTATATCTTTTGGAGTAGTTTGTCATTTACTCATGTGCTTCACGTATATCCTATGAGTAAATGGTTGAATGAATTGAATGTCATAAATCTGAATTTATATATGTTTCATATGCTTATAACATGGGGAGTAATGACTTCACACATAATAAGTATAGGTAGTAAACTTATTGAAAGTTAGCAAACGTAGAATTGGTCACTTGAACAATTCATGAAAGAATATTGAAGGAAGAGAGATTTCACATATAAATATACTATCCTGGACATCTTTTGCAATTGTGAGCACTCATTAAAATATGACATGCTAAAAGGTTGATGTTGGACAAGGAAGGCAACGTAATGGGTTATGTTTTCTTATATCTGAAATAAAATATATTGTCATGGATTATCCAACATGCTGAGCTTGCCATTCCCCCTCATGCTAGCCAAATTCTTTGCACCAAGTAGAGATACTACTTGTGCTTCCGAATATCCATTAAAACGAGTTTTGCCATGAGAGTCCATCATACCTACCTATGGATTGAGTAAGATCCTTCAAGTAAGTTGTCATCGGTACTTGCAATAAAAATTGCTCTCTAAATATGTATGATCTATTAGTGTGGAGAAAATAAGCTTTATACGATCTTGTGATATGGAAGCAATAAGAGCGACGGACTGCATAATAAAGGTCCCTATCACAAGTGGCAATATAAAGTGACGTTCTTTTGCATTAAGATTTTGTGCATCCAACCTTAAAATCGCATGACAACCTCTGCTTCCCTCTGCGAAGGGCCTATCTTTTACTTTTATCTTCTACCTTATGCAAGAGTCATGGTGGTCTTCACCTTTCCTTTTTACATTTTATCCTTTGGCAAGCACATTGTGTTGGAAAGATCCTGATATATATATATATATATATATATATATATATATATATATATATATATATATATATATATATATATATATATATATATATATATATATATATATATATATCCAATTGGATGTAAGTTATCATGAACTATTATTGTTGACATTACCCTTGAGGTAAAAAGTTGGGAGGCGAATCGATAAGCCCCTATCTTTCTCTGTGTCTGATTAAAACTTTAAACCCATAAATATCACGTGAGTGTTAGCAATTGCAAAAGATTAAATGATAGTTGAGTATGTGGAGTTTGCTAAATCAAAGCTCTGACACAGACCCTTCCTGAAAATAAGATGAATTGCAATTGTTTGATGACTAAGAGCTTTGTTTGTTAGTTTTCAAGAAAATTTATGATCTATACTTTAACATGTGAATAGCTTGTTACTTGATCATGAAAAGTTTTATGAGATGAGCTACTATTATCACATATAATGATGCTGGAAAAGGTGATTGAAATTATCATTGATCAAACTTGTGCACCTGCTAGCATTCACACTTCATAAATTATTTCTTTTATCATTTACCTACTCAAGGACGAGCAGGAATTAAGCTTGGGGATGTTGATACGTCTCCAACATATCTATAATTTATGAAGTATTCATGCTATTATATTATCCATCTTAGATGTTTTATATGCATTTATATGATATTTTATATGATTTTTGGGACTAACCTATTAACCTAGAGCCCAATGCCAGTTTTCTGTTTTTTCCTTGTTTCTGAGTTTTACAGAAAAGGAATACCAAACAGAGTCCAATTGATGTGCCAACTTTTGTTGATTTTTTATGGACCAAAAGAAGCCCCTGTAGCAAAAGAGTTGGGCCAAAAGAGTCCCGGGCTGTCCACGAGGGTGGGGGACGTGCCCACCCCCCTGGGCGTGGGCCCCTGCCTCGTGGATGACTTGGATACCCCCCTGACGTGAAACCAATGCCAAAAATTCCTATAAATACAGAAACCCCCAGAAAATAACCTAGATCAGAAGTTCCGCCGCCGCAAGCCTCTGTAGCCACAAGAAATCAATCTAGGCCCTCTCTGGCACCCTACCGGAGAGGGCCATCGTCACCGGAGGCCATGGAGGAGGATCTTGGAGGGGCCATCATTGCCATGAAGGCCAAGGACCAGAGGGAGAACCTCTCCCCATCCAGGGGGAGGCCATGAAGGAGGAAGCACAAGGGGGAGAACCTCTCCTCCTCTCTCTTGGTGGCGCCGGAGTGCCATCGGGAGGGGAATCGTCGCCGCGGTGATTGTCTTCATCAACATCACCACCATCATCACCATCCTCATTACTTTTACGCGGTCCACTCTCTCGCACCCCGCTGTAATCCCTACTTGAACATGGTGCTTTATGCCACATATTATGATCCAATGATGTGTTGCCATCCTATGATGTTTTGAGTAGATATCCTTTGTCTTTGGGTTGATTGATGATCTAGATTGGTATGAGTTGTATGTTTTACTATTGGTGCTGTCGTATGGTGCTCTCCGTGTTGCGCAAGCGTGAGGGATTCCCTCTATAGGGTGTTGCAATATGTTCATGATTCGCTTATAGTGGGTTGGTGAGTGACTGAAACACAAACCCGAGTAAGGGGGTTATTGCGTATGGGAATAAAGAGGACTTGATGCTTTAATGCTATGGTTGGGTTTTACCTTAATGATCTTTAGTAGTTGCGGATGCTTGCTAGAGTTCCAATCATAAGTGCATATGATCCAAGAAGAGAAAGTATGTTAGCTTATGCCTCTCCCTCTTATGAAATTGCAATAGTGATTACCGGTCTTGTTAACGATTGCCTAGGATAATTCCGCACACCGACCCATCATTATTCCACTCTCGCTATTTATAATATTTTGTAATATATTCTAACTTTATGAGAACATCACCTACTTTTATATTTTAGCTCTTCGATACCATGCAAAGTTACCCTCTTCATACCCACAACGTAGTTTTATTTCTCGTTTCTAGTTGGAAGCAAACGTTCGGTGTACGTAGAGAAGTATCAGTGGCAGATAGGGCTTGAGAGAATATTGATCTTACCTTTAGCTCCTTGTCGGTTCGACACTCCATACTTATCACTTCCACCTTTGGAAATTGCTACGATGATTCCCTGCACTTGAGGATTATCAGCATGTTCTGATGGCTCTCCTCACGAATGAAGAGTGGATGGAGGGGTATATATAGCCTCCACACAAAATCTAACCGTTACACACAAATCACCAATCTCAGTGGTACCAAATCAGAAAACTCGGTCAGACCGATTTAGTTTAAAATGTGAATGTTAGGATTTTCGGTGGGACCGACATGTCAACTCAGTGGGACCAACTCCATTAGGGTTAGGGCATAACGTAAACTCGGTGAGACCGATTACACACACTCGGTGGGACCGATTTTGGTAATAAGCGAACAGAGAGTTGGTCAGGCAAACTCGGTGGGACCAATTCGCTCATCTCGGTTAGACCGAAACATTACGAAGGGGAAACAGAGAGTTTGCATAATCTCGGTGGGACCGATCGCTCATCTCGGTTGGACCGAAATGTTACGAAGGGAAACAGAGAGATTGCAATCCCATGTCGGTGAGACCGAGATCCCATCGATGAGACCGAAGTGACTAGGGTTTGTGGCAGTGGCTATGTCAAGTGAACTCAGTGGTGCCGGATAGGAAATTTCGGTGGGGCCGAGTTTGACTTTTGGTTTGGGACATATGTGGACGTGAGAAAGTGGTTGAGGGCTTTGGAGCATATCACTAAGCACTTTGAGCAAGCAAGCCATTAAGCAACACCTCATCGCCTTTTAATAGTATTGGATTTCCTATGGACTCAATGTGATCTTGGATCGCTAAAATAGAAAATGTAGAGTCCTGAGCTTTGAGCTTGAGCCAATCCTTTGTCCTTATCATCTTGAAAGGGTTCCACATCCTCTAGTCCACGCCACTCCATTGTTGAACTTATCTGAAACATACTAGATGAAAACATTAGTCCAACAATAGATATGTTGACATTAATTACAAAATCACCCAGGCAGCACTTGTGCTTTCAGATTCCTCCCCTTCCAAGTAGTAGGAGTAGGAGAGAAGGAAGGGGAAGAGAGAAGAGAAGGAAGGAGGGGGCGCCGCCCCTCCCCCATGTCCAATTCGGATTAGGCCTTGGGGGCGGCCTGCCCTAGGCAGACCCTCTCTCTCTCCCCCTAAAGCCCAATAAGGCCCATATACTCCCCGGCGAATTCCCGTAACTCTCCGGTACTCCAATAAATACCTGAACCACTCAGAACCTTTCGATGTCCGAATATAGCCTTCCAATATATCGATCTTATGTCTCGAACATTTCGAGACTCCTCGTCATGTCCCTGATCTCACCTGGGACTCCGAACAACCTTGGGTACATCAGAACACATAAACTCATAATACCGATTGTAACCGAACGTTAAGCGTGCGGACCCTACGGGTTCGAGAACTATGTAGGCATGACCGAGACTCATCTCCGGTCAATAACCAATAGTGGAACCTGGATGCTCATATTAGCTCCTACATATTCTACGAAGATCTTTATCGGTCAAACCGCATAACAGCATACGTTGTTCCCTTTGTCATCGGTATGTTACTTGCCCGAGATTCAATCGTCGGTATCTCAATACCTAGTTCAATATCATTACTGGCATGTCTATTTACTCATTCGGTAACGCATCATCCCGCAACTAACTCATTAGTCACAGTGCTTGCAAGGCTTATAGTGATGTGCATTACCGAGAGGGCCCAGAGATACCTCTCCGACAATCGGAGTGACAAATCCTAATCTCGATCTATGCCAACTCAACAAGTACCATCAAAGACACCTATAGAGCATCTTTATAATCACCCAGTTACGTTGTGACGTTTGTTAGCACACAAAGTGTTTGTCGGTGTCAAAACCGGCGGATCTCAGGTAGGGGGTCCCGAACTGTGCGTCTAGGCGGATGGTAACAGGAGACAAAGGACACAATGTTTTTACCTAGGTTCGGGCCCTCTCGATGGAGGTAAAACCCTACTCCTGCTTGATTAATATTAATGGTATGGGTAGTATAAGAGTAGATCTACCACGAGATCAGAGAGGCTAAACCCTAGAAGCTAGCCTATGGTATGATTGTTGTTCTATGGACTAAAACCCTCCGGTTTATATAAGCAGCGGAGAGGGCCAGGGTTACACAGATCGGTTACAATGGGAGGAGATCTACATATCCGTATTGCCAAGCTTGCCTTCCACGCCAAGGAAAGTCCCACTCGGACACAGACGAAGTCTTCAATCTTGTATCTTCATCGTCCAGGAGTCCGGCCAAAGGTTATAGTCCGACTATCCGGACACCCCCGAATCCAGGACTACCTCAGTAGCCCCCGAACCAGGCTTCAATAACGATGAGTCCGGCGCGTAGATTGTCTCCGGCATTGCAATGCGGGTTCTTCTCCAAATTCCGTGTACCTGTTGAATAGTGTCCAGCTTCACTTGAATACATCGCTTCTTGGCTTCCACGCCCAATAATGGCCATCTTCCACGCGTCAAACGAATGCGAAGAGCCAGGGTATTTTTACATTTACCCCCCTAGTTGTGTAAATGAGCTGCCTATCTAAAGAGACGAGGATTTAGATCCAAATCAGACCATCTTCCTTTAGCGAGCATTCACCAGAGCGCATCCGACAGAGATCCATTCCGTCATGGCCGGTCGTCGCAGCTCCTCCTCTCGCCCTCCCAGCCCCCAGCCTGGAGATTGGGAGAGATGTTCCGTCCCGCACAACAAGCTAGTGATGCTTCAGACCAAGGGATTTCTTCCCCCAGCATACATGGTCCCGGTTCGAGCCGGGCTCGCCACCTATAATGGCGGAGAGCAAGTGGAGAGCCTTCCCAATCCCTCCAAAGGAGAGCGGGTATGCCTTGTCCCTTATTTGTTAAGAGGGCTCGGATTTCTGATCCATTCGTTTCTCCGGGGGCTCCTGGAGTTCTATGGCCTCCAGCTGCACAACCTTACGCTAGCCTCCATACTGCATATAGCGGGCTTCGTAGCCCTTTGCGAGCTGTTTTTGGGCTGCAAGGATCATTTTGCGCTGTGGAAGAAGCTATTCTGCCTCGTGCCCCGTTCTCAGAAGGGGTCAGTATATCAAGGGGGCGGAGCCGAAGTATGGCGCATCGCCGGGACCGGATACCTATCCGGAACCCCAAATAAGACGTCCGAAGACTGGCCTTCCGAATGGTTTTATGTAGACGACATCCCCCTCCCTGATCCTATTCGGATCATCCTTCCTGAGTTCGTCAATGCTCCTTTGAAGAAGCGCCTGAGATGGCGTCCACGCAGCCCCAAGGAGGAAGACGATAGGGACGTTTTTTACCTGATGAGCCGGATAAGGTCGCTAGCTCAATCTGGATTAACCATGATCGAGGTCATGGCCATATGCATTATGCGGGGGGTGCAACCGCTTCAATATAGAGGCCACCCCATGTGGGATTTCAACAGGGAGGACGAAGCCACCCGCTGCGGCCGTAAGGGGTCGGAATTGGTTGCCGCTCTAGCAAAGATCTTGTCCACTTTATACAAGGGAGAAGAGGAGGAGTTCCTCCGCGTTAATCCACAGGGCGGATTTTCTATGTACAATCCTTCAGACTTGGTAAGTTGATACCTTTTCTCGCCCATCCGTTCCATATTCCCATAGTTAAGTATTTCATCTTGCGCAGGAGCTGCGTAAGGCCGTGAGGGAGATAAACAGCCCTCCTCCACAACCCGAGGATCCGGAACGGTCCCTCGACCCGGCCTCCCAGGAGGATCCGGACATATCTGTGGAGCTAATTGATGGGGTATTTCATCAATTGAGTAGTGATAATGCCTTGGTGGCCAGTACGGCCGACTATCCTGGGTTACTTCCAGCCTCGCAGGTAATTGAGACCGAAGCCCCAGCACTTTGAAAAGGATCCATCCTCGCGTATTTTTGATTACCGTATACCAACGGCGTTTTGCGGAGGAGGCCCTCAAGGCGGAATACCGAGCCTGCGGCGACTAGCCAACAAGGGGCCGCGAGGCCCATCAGGCTGAAAAGAAGTGTGGTCCGGATTGAGACGTCGGCGCAGCGGTATGGCGCGCTATCTTATTCCAAGATATTATTCTCATAGGCATACTAACACTGGTGCTCTCTTTAGGAAAAAGAGCGCTCGCCGGACTATATCCGGAGAGGTTGCAAAATTGCGCCTCCACCAGCCAGGCTCCAAGGCCGGGTCCAGAAGCGGAGGAGAACACGAGGCGCGCACCGGACGCTCCTCTGACAGAGGATGCAAACATGTCTGCCACCAATTCCGAGGTGGAGAGTGCCATGAACCACAGGCATCGCCGGACAGTTCTTCGCGACGCTTGTTTCTCCCAGGAGGCGTTGGATGCCTTCAACTCGGGATATGCATACCTTCGTGACGCTCAAAATGGTCTAACCAGAGCCGCGGAGCAATATGTAAAGGACATACGGGTGAGAAAATTTGGTGATTATATATACCAGTAGCCCCTAAGACTTGAAACAGTTAGAATAACTGATTTAAGGATCATTTATTATGCAGGTTCTTACAGAAAAGAATACCCAACTATCCCATGAGCTGGAAGAGTGCAAAGCCCAACTTGAGACCGCACTAGCCGCAGCAGGGGAGCCCAAGGAGACCCCCTCTGGTACTATATGCTTCAAATGATAAGTATCATGTAAAGTGCGACGTGTGTGCAAATCTGACAATTACATTGCAGATGGCGCCGGAGTAGATCCGGATAAGCAACAACTCCTACGCCGGCTAAAGGCCGGCGAGAGCGTGCTTACAAAGGTGAGGCGGGAGAAGAATGATCTCCTAGATGCCAACAGCCAGCAGGGCATGGAACTAAAGGATGTTCGTGCCCAGCTGTCAGACTCCGTGAAGGAGAATCGGCGGCTTCGACACGTCATTTTTAGTAAGTGCTTGAACGAACTTTGAAAAAGAGTTCGGCGAGGAAGTCGACTGACGGAGTTATGTCTGTAGGTATGCTAACTGGGCGTCCTGCAGAGAAAATGCCCGGTTCTACGGGTGACCTTCTTCCCGAGCTCTCACAACTGCACAAACTAGTTCGGCAGGTGATGCAAGGCGTTGCCCAGGCCTTATGTCCGTCCGCCTCCGTGCCCGAAGGGCTTGGAGATCTTGCGGAGAAGCTGAAGGGAGCGCGGCGGCGCTTCCGATTGTGGAAGATATCAGCCTGCCGTCAAGGTGCCAGGGAAGCCTGGGCCATGGTGAAGACGCGGTACACAAAAGCTGACCCAAACCATATGGCCGAGGTCGGACCTATGGGGCCCGATGGGAAGGAGATCCCTGTAAGCTTAGTATACGGCCAAGTAGAATTGGCCGCAAAGTATTCCCAACAGGACTGTAGACTAGATAGCCTATTGGATGGTATTGAAGAGGAATTCAACCAGTCAAATTGACTATGTAATTTAAAGTCACATGTATAATGCCTTCTAGCCGGATTGTAGATCATTTGTCGTGGCGGACCTTTTCGCTTCAACCTCGGGACCCGACGGTCCGGAGTGTATCCGAATACCCTCTCGGTTATGTAAGAACCGGGGCATGCATGGAGACCAGGCGTAGGGGTCATTAGTGCTTGAACAGACAAGTGCCCAACTAGTTATGTTATATTACATGGTTAGTAAGAAACATCTTCCAGGGAGAATAGTTCCGTTAGGGGTTCCTTTCCCTGGGAGGCATGCCCTAAAGTGAATGTCCGAACTACGAAAAGAGATGCGAAGAAAAGAAAAAAACATCTAGGGTGCATAAGTAAAAAGTGTGAAATCATCTTTAGTTCACCGACCGAATATTCCCTTAAGAACGCTAGCTTTTGGCTTCACCCAGTCTGAGGTACACATCTGGCTGACCTGGCAGTAACAATCGCAGAGGTGCTCCCCTTATGCCCTAGCCGAATTAACGGGAACGTAGGGCATAAATACAAGAGCCAGGCAACCCAGCTTGGCCAAAACTTAAGTCATATCTATGCATATAATGGTGAATAAAGGGTAAATGTGGAAGTATAACACATGTGTTGGGCATGAAGCCCGTATGAATAAGCTTCTGTAAAAGCAGCCCCCAGGTATAATGAGCGCGTATAGCGCGTCAGTTATGTGCGAACAGGGCACAAATGGGCCCTTAAAGGCTGTGAAAGAAAACAAGGGGAGAAGGAGAGAAATATAAGACAGATAGCGTATAAAAAATGGACAGAGGAAGGAGACGAACACAGAGTCCGGCGCTAGGCGTAGAATCTTCTGAGTCGGGCTGCGCTCCATGGGTTCGGCTCGAGTCGATTATCCGATGCATCCCGCAGACGGTACGCTCCACCGGTCAGGACTTGGTCAATAACAAAAGGACCCTCCCACTTGGGCTTGAGTTTGTCCTTTTTCTTATCCAGCAGGCGTAGAACTAACTCGCCAACATTGTAAGTTTTGGTCCGTACTTCTCTGCTTTGGTATCTTCGAGCCTGCTGTTGATAGAATCCGGAACGGGCTTTTGCCACGTCACGCTCCTCCTCCAAGGCGTCCAGACTGTCCTGCCGATCGAGCTCGGCTTCTCTTTATTCATACATGCGCACTCGAGGTGAGTCATGAATTATGTCACAGAGCAGAACTGCCTCTGCGCCGTATGAAGAATGGTGTGTATCCGGTACTGCGGTTCGGCATGGTCCGCAGCCCCCAGAGTACGGAGTCATGCTCCTCTACCCAGTGCGTGTTAGATTCCTTGGGGGACCGCACTAATCTGGGTTTGATGCCGCTCATTATTAGACCATTTTCTCGCTCGACCTGACCGTTAGTTTGTGGGTGATAGACTGAAGAATAGTCGAGCTTGATGCCCATGTTTTTGCACCAGAGTTTTACCTCGTCGGCCGTAAAGTTCATGCCGTTATCGGTGATGATGTTGTGGGGATGCCGTAACGGTGTACGACCCCGGATATGAAGTCTATCACCGGTCCAGATTCGGCCATCTTAACAGGCTTGGCTTCTATCCATTTGGTGAACTTATCCACCATGACCAGTAAGTATTTTTGCTTGTGGGTTCCTCCTTTAAGGGGTCCAACCATGTCAAGCCCCTAGACTGCGAAGGGCCACGTGATGGGGATAGTTTGGAGGGCGGTGGGTGGCATATGGCTTTGGTTTGCAAAAAGATGGCAACCAACGCAGCGTTGGACTAAGTCCTGAGCGTCTGCCGGGGCCGTCGGCCAATAAAAGCCTGTACGAAAGGCCTTGCCTACAAGAGCCCGGGCTGCAGCATGGTGACCGCCGAGTCCGGCATGGATTTCAGCCAGAAGATTCCGCCCTTCCTCTTCGGAGATGCACCTTTGAAGGACTCCGGTGGTGCTTTTCTTATAAAGCTCTCCCTCATGGACTTTATAGGCTTTAGATCGCCGCACTATGCAGCGTGCCTCGTTTTGGTCCTCGGGGAGTTCCTGCCTAGTTAGGTAGGCTAGGAATGGTTCTGTCCACGGGGCGATGACGGCCATAACTAGGTGGGCTGAAGATGTTATTTCGTTGGCGGAGCCTCCAATTATGTCGGATTGTTCGGTATCAGGCAGTGCGGTTGGGTCCGGTATGTTATTTCCCAGTTCCCCTTCCCATACTATGGATGGCTTGAACAGCCTCTCCAAGAAGATGTTGGGTGGGGGGGGGGGGGGGGGGACGGCATCGCATTTAGCGCCGATGCGTGCCAGGACATCTGCCGCCTAATTGTTTTCCCGGGCTATATGGTGAAATTCGAGCCCTTCGAACCGAGCTGACATTTTTAGGACGGCATTGCGATAAGCTGCCATTTTTGGATCCTTGGCATCAAAGTCTCCATTTATTTGGGATATCGCGAGGTTCGAATCCCCGCGCACCTCTAGGCGTTAAATGCCCATGGATATTGCCATCCGGAGACCATGTAGAAGGGCCTCGTATTCGGCTGCGTTGTTGGAGTCCGTATACATTATCCGGAGTACGTATTGAACTGTATCTCCTGTTGGGGACGTCAGAACGATGCCAGCCCCTAGACCAGCCAACATTTTGGAGCCGTCGAAGTGCATGATCCAGTTGGAATATGTGCCATATTCTTTAGGGAGTTCGGCTTCCGTCCATTCTGCGACGAAGTCGGCCAATACTTGCGACTTAATAGCTCGTCATGGCTTTTAAGTTATGTCGAACGGGAGGAGCTGAATGGCCCATTTGGCAATTCGGCCCGTCGCGTCGCGGTTGTTTATAATATCATTGAGTGGCACTTCCGAGGCTACCGTTATCGGACACTCTTGAAAGTAGTGTCGCAGCTTCCGGGATGCCATGAATACCGCGTACGCTATCTTTTGATAATGTGGGTACCGTGATTTGCATGGGGTAAGGACAGTGGATACGTAGTAAACCAGCTTTTGAAGGGAGAATTTATGCCCGTCCGTTTCCCGTTCGACGACGAGCACTGCGCTTACAACTTGATGAGTTGCAGCAATGTATAATAGCATTGGTTCGCCAATGTTTGGCGCGGCCAGGACTGGGTTGGTTGCCAATATGGCTTTTATTTCTTCCAGTCCGGCAGTGGCGGTATCTGTCCACTCGAAGTGTTCGGTGCGCCGAAGGAGGCGATAAAGTGGTAATGCCTTTTCTCTCCCAGGCAGGAGATAAAGCGGCTTAGAGCCGCCACGCATCCAGTCAATTTTTGTATTTGTTTGAGGTCTTTTGGGATATCCAATTGTGACAGAGCTCGGATCTTAGCCGGATTTGCTTCAATTCCTCTGCCGGATACGATGAAGCCCAAGAGCTTTCCGGCTGGTACGCTGAAGACGCATTTTTCCGGGTTGAGCTTGATGTCATATGTTCGGAGGTTATGGAATGTGAGCCTCAAGTCGTCTACTAGAGATTCTACATGTTTGGTTTTGACGACCACATCATCTACGTATGCCTCCACTATTTTGCCGATCTGGTTTGCCAGACATGTCTGAATCATGAGCTGATATGTTGCGCCGACGTTTTTGAGCCCGAAGGGCATTGTGTTGAAAAAGAAGGGGTCGTATGGTGTGATGAATGCTGTTGCAGCTTGGTCTGGCTCTGCCATCTTAATTTGATGGTAGCTGGAGTATGCATCGAGGAAGCACAATGAATCGTGTCCTGCGGTAGCGTCGATAATTTGACCGATGCGGGGGAGGGGGAAGGGATCCTTTGGGCAAGCCTTGTTGAGGTCCTTAAAATTGATGCACAAGCGCCATGATTTGTCCTTCTTTGGCACCATCACCAGGTTTGCTAGCCAGTCCGGATGTTTTATATCTCAGATGAATCCGGTCTCCAATAGCTTAGCTAGTTCCTCTCCCATGGCTTGTCTCTCAGGTTCGGAGAAACGCCAAAGAGCCTGCTTGACTGGCTTGAATCCTTTTAGAATATCTAGGCTATGCTCGGCCAGCCTGCGTCGATTCCTGGCATGTCTGAAGGGTGCCAGGCAAAAATGTCCCAGTTCTCGCGTAGGAACTCTCGTAGTGCGGCGTCTACATCAGGGTTTAACTGTGCCCCGATGGAAGCTATTTCTGTAGGGTCCGTTGGATGGACTCGGAATTTGACTATCTCGTCCGCTGGTTTGAAGGAGGTGGAGTTGGATCTTTTATCGAGTATCACGTCATCCCTGTTCACCGTGGAGCGCAGCACAGTCAGTTCCTCAGCCGCTAGGGCTTCGGATAGTGCCTCGAGGGCTAGTGCGGCTGTCTTATTTTTGGCGCGGAGTGCTATGTCCGGATCACTAGCGAGAGTGATGATTCCGTTGGGCCCAGGCATATTGAGCTTCATGTACCCGTAATGGGGTATGGCTTGGAAGATGTAAACGCCTCCCGCCCTAAAAGAGCGTGGTATCCGCTACTGAACGGGGCCACTTGGAACGTGACCTCTTCGGACCTATAATTGTCCGGCGTGACGAACACCACATCTAGTGTGATTTTTCCTGTACAGCGCGCTTCCCGACTGGGGATTATTCCTCTAAAGGTTGTGCTGCTTCGCTCAATGCGGTTCCAGTCTATTTCCATTTTTTGAAGGGTTTCCTCATAAATGAGGTTCAATCCGCTGCCACCATCCATGAGTACCTTGGTGAGTCGAAGGCCGTCCACCATTGGACTGAGGACCAATGTGGCTGGTGCTCGGGCTGTTCGGAATTTAGGTTCGTCACTAGCATAAAAAGTAATAATCGCGTCACTCCATGGGTTTATTGTTGCCACGTGGCAGACTTCGGCAAGGCTGCGGAGTGTTCGTTTTCGCATATTATTTGATGCGGAAGTCTCGAAGATTGTTAATACCGTACTGGTATCCAAGGGCTGGTACTCTGTGGCTTCTGGGTTTAGAAGATATTCGCCACTTTTGGCCACCTGCCGGAGTATCCAACATGCTCTAAGGCTATGAGTTGGTGTGGCGCCCTCTGCATTATGAATTTTACAGGGTCCATTGAGCCATCCCTCCAGTACGGTTCCATGCCCTGTAGAGGGTTTTTTCTTTTTGGTGTTTAACCCGGGTGCCTGGCGATAATGCACCCTTTTATTTCGGACTGGGTTTGTATTCAGGGCCGGATTGTCCCAAAAATTTATGTTGGTCTTCCAGGCGCTTTCCATCGCACAATACTTTTGTACTATGGACGCCAAGTCAGCGAAGCGTGTAATTTCACGGCGACTTATGGCGTTGAGGATTCCCTTGTCCGTGCAATTATTGCAGAAGAATGAAATTGCGTCTTCCTCGCAGCAGTCCTTTATCGTGTTGATGACCAGGAGGAATCCGGCCCAGTAATGGTGTACTGTTTCTTCGGGCTCTTTCCTAATTTGTGATAGATCGCTTATGTTTGGGTGGGTGGGTGGAATTGAATCCAAAACCTCACCCAATCTGAGACTCAGGGGCCAAGGAGCTTCCGAACTCGGAAGCTTGGATTCTTGAATGTTGTCCAATGAATCTAGCCCGCTGCCTGACTCTAGGTTCAGGGCTTGAGTGACGTCCTCCCCTCCGCGGGCATCCGTCTTGGAGGGATCGGGAATCCGGACATAACTAGTCCTTAAGATAGATGAAGGGTCGTCGCATTGTTCCTCCACCACTGCAATGTGATGGGTGACCTGGGGATAGTTAATCTCTCTCGGATCGGGATTAGGCCCAATCTGATCGTAGTGTGTAGCGACTCCCAGGGCGGCGATGCGATCCAAGAGCTTGTTTAGGGAAGAGAGCTCCATTGGATCTAACTGCTCCGCGAGTTCCGAGTCGACGTGAAGATTGCTTTTGATAACCCGAGAAGTCATCGTCGGCGCAGCGGCCGAACAGGCGGTCATAAGAAAACCACCTAGCCGGAGAGTTTGGCCGACAGCCAAAGCTCCCTTAGCAAAAGTACCGTCTTTAAAGATGGGACGAGGCAGCCTTCCAGATGACGACAACACAGAGGAACTCTCAGTGAAAGCACCAATGTCGGTGTCAAAACCGGCGGATCTCGGGTAGGGGGTCCCAAACTGTGCGTCTAGGCGGATGGTAACAGGAGACAAGGGACACAATGTTTTTACCCAGGTTTGGGCCCTCTCGATGGAGGTAAAACCCTACTCCTGCTTGATTAATATTAATGATATGGGTGGTACAAGAGTATATCTACCACGAGATCAGAGAGCCTAAACCCTAGAAGCTAGTCTATGGTATGATTGTTGTTCTATGGACTAAAACCCTCCGGCTTATAGAAGCACCGGAGAGGGCTAGGGTTACACAGAGTCGGTTATAATGGGAGGAGATCTACATATCGGTATTGCCAAGCTTGCCTTCCACGCCAAGGAAAGTCCCATCCGGACACGAGACAAAGTCTTCAATCTTGTATCTTCATCGTCCAGGAGTCCGGCCAAAGGTTATAGTCCGGCTATCCGGACACCCCCTAATCCAGGACTCCCTCAGTGTTCCTCCGATATTCCGGAGTTGCATAATCTCATAGTCATAGGAGCATGTATAAGTCATGAAGAAAGCAATAGCAACATACTAAACGATCAAGTGCTAAGCTAACGGATGGGTCAAGTCAATCACGTCGTTCTCTAATGATGTGATCCTGTAAATCAAATGACTACTCATGTCTATGGCTAGGAAACTTAACCATCTTTGATTCAATGAGCTAGTCAAGTAGAGGCATACTAGTGACACTCTGTTTTCTATGTATTCACACATGTATTAAGTTAATACAATTCTAACATGAATAATAAACATTTATCATGATATAAGGAAATATAATAACAACTTTATTGTTGCCTCTAGGGCATATTTCCTTCAGCCTCCCACTTGCACTAGAGTCAATAATTTAGTTCACATCGCCATGTGATTTAACACCAATAGTTCACATCACCATGTGATTAATATCCATAGTTCACATCGCCATGTGGCCAACACTCAAAGGGTTTAATAGTCAGTAATCTAGTTCACATCGCCATGTGATTAACACCCAAAGAGTACTAAGGTGTGATCATGTTTTGCTTGTCAGAGAAGTTTAGTCAACGGGTCTGCCAAATTCAAATTCATATCCGTATGTATTTTGCAAATTTCTATGTCTACAATGCTCTTACGGAGCTACTTTAGCTAATTGCTCCCACTTTCAATATGTATCCAGGTTGAGACTTAGAGTCATCTGGATCAGTGTCAAAACTTGCATCGACGTAACCCTTTACGACGAACCTTTTGTCACCTCCATAATCAAGAAACATATCCTTATTCCACTAAGGATAATTTTGACCGATGTTCAGTGATCTACTGCTAGATCACTATTGTACTCCCTTGCCAAACTCATGGCAGGGTATACAGTAGGTCTGGTACACAACATGGCATAGTTTGTAGAACCTATGGCTGAGGCATAGGGAATGACTTTCATTCTCTTTCTATCTTCAACCGTGGTCGGGATTTGAGTCTTACTCAAATTCACACCTTGCAACACAGGCAAGAACTCTTTCTTTGACTGTTCCATTTTGAACTATTTCAAAAACTTGTCAAGGTATGTACTCATTGAAAAAACTTATCAAGCGTCTTGATCTATCTCTATAGATCTTGATGCTCAATATGTAAGCAGCTTCACCGAGGTCTTTCTTTGAAAAAATCCTTTCAAACTCTCCTTTATGATTTCCAGAAAATTCTACACCATTTCCGATTGACAAAATGTCACTTATATGTACTTATTAGAAAGGTTGTTGTGCTCCCACTCACTTTCTTGTAAATACAGACTTCTCCACAAGTCCGTATAAAACCATATGCTTTTTTCACACTATCAAAGCGTATATTCCAACTCCGAGAGGCTTGCACTAGTCCATAAATGGATTGCTGGAGCTTGCACACTTTGTTAGCACCTTTTGGATCGACAAAACCTTCTTGTTGTATCACATACAATTCTTCTTTAAGATATTTGTTAAGGAATGTAGTTTTGACATCCATTTGCCAGATTTTATAAAATGTGGCCATTGCTAACATGATTCAGACAGGCTTAAGCATCGCTATGAGTGACAAAAACTTATCGTAGTCAACACCTTGAACTTGTCGAAAACTTTTTTTGACAATTCAAGCTTTGTAGATAGTAACACTACTATCAGCGTATGTCTTCCTCTTGAAGATCTATTTATTCTCAATGGATTGCCGATCATCGGGCAAGTCAATCAAAGTCCATACTCTGTACTCATACATGGATCCCATCTCGGATTTCATGGCCTTAAGCCATTTCGTGGAATCTGGGCTCATCATCGCTTCCTCATAGTTCGTAGGTTCGTCATGGTCAAGTAACATGACCTCCAGAAAAGGATTACCGTACTACTCTGGTGCGGATCTTACTCTGGTTGGCCTACGAGGTTCGGTAGTAACTTGATCAGAAGTTTCATGATAATCATCATTAGCTTCCTCACTAATTGGTGTAGGAATCACTGGAACTGATTTGTATGATGAACTACTTTCCAATTCGGAAGAAGGTACAATTACCTCATCAAGTTCTACTTTCCTCCCACTCACTTCTTTCGAGAGAAACTCCTTCTCTAGAAAGGATCCATTCTTAGCATAGAATATCTTGCCTTCGGATCTGTGATAGAAGGTGTACCCAACAGTCTCCTTTGGGTATCCTATAAAGACACATTTTTCCGATTTTGGTTCGAGCTTATGAGGCTGAAGCTTTTCACATAAGCATCACAGGCCCAATTTTAAGAAACGACAACTTTGGTTTCTTGCTAAACCATGGTTCATATGGTGTCGTCTCAACGGATTTAGATGGTGCCCTATTTAACCTGAATGCAGCTGTCTCTAATGCATAACCCCAAAACGATAGTGGTAAATCGGTAAGAGACGTCATAGATTGCACCATATCTAATAAAGTATGGTTACGATGTTCGGACACACCATTACGCTGTGGTGTTCCACGTGGCGTGAGTTGCGAAACTATTCCACATTGTTTCAAATGAAGACCAAACTCGTAACTCAAATATTCTCCTCCATGATCAGATCATAGAAACTTTATTTTCTTGTTACGATGATTTTCCACTTCACTCTGAAATTATTTGACTTTTCAAATGTTTCAGATTTATGTTTGATCAAGTAGATATACCCATATCTGCTCAAATCATCTGTGAAGGTCAGAAAATAACGATACCTGTCGCGAGCCTCAACACTTATCGGACTGCATACATCAGTATGTATTATTTCCAACAAGTCTGTTGCTCACTCCATTGTTCCGGAGAACGAAGTCTTAGTTATCTTTCCCATGAGGCATGGTCCACAAGAATCAACTGATTCATAATCAAGTGATTCCAAAAGCCCATCAGCATGGATTTTCTTCATGCGCTTTACACCAATATGACCTAAACAGCAGTGCCACAAATAAGTTGCACTATCATTATTAACTTTGCATCTTTTGGCATCAATATTATGAATATGTGTATCACTACGATCGAGATTCAATAAACCATTCACCTTGGGTGTATGACCATTGAAGGTTTTATTCATGTAAACAGAACAACAATTATTCTCTGACTTTAAATGAATAACCGTATTGCAATAAACTTGATCAAATCATATTCATGCTTAATGCAAACACCAAATAACATTTATTTAGGTTCAACACTAATCCCGAAAGTATATGGAGTGTGCGATGATGATCATATCAATCTTGGAACCACTTCCAACACACATCGTCACTTCACCCTTAACTAGTCTCTGTTCATTCTGCAACTCCCGTTTCGAGTTACTAATCTTAGCAACTGAACTAGTATCAAATACTGAGGGTTTGCTACAAACACTAGTAAATTACACATCTATAACATGTATATCAAATATACCTTTGTTCACTTTGCCATCCTTCTTATCTGCCAAATACTTGGGGCAGTTATGCTTCCAGTGACCAGTCCCTTTGCAGTAGAAGCACTTAGTCTCAGGCTTAGGTCCAGACTTAGTCTTCTTCACTTGAGCAGCATCTTTCTTGTCGTTCTTGTTGAAGTTCCCCTTCTTCCCTTTGCCCTTTTCTTGAAACTAGTGGTCCTGTCAACCATCAAAACTTGATGCTTTTCTTGATTTCTACCTTCGTCGATTTCAGCATCACGAAGAGCTTGGGAATGGTTTTTGTTATCCCTTGCGTATTATAGTTCATCACGAAGTTCTAGTAACTTGGTGATAGTGACTAGAGAACTTTGTCAATCACTATCTTATCTGGAAGATTAACTCCCACTTGATTCAAATGATTGTAGTACTCAGACGTTCTGAGCACATGCTCACTAGTTGAGCTATGCTCCTCCATCTTGTAGGCAAAGTACTATCAGAGGTCTCATACCTCTCGACACGGGCATGAGTATGAAATACTAATTTCAACTCTTGGAACATCTCATATGCTCTGTGGCATTCAAAACATCTTTGAAGCCCTGATTCTAAGTCGTAAAGCATGGTGCACTAAACTATCAAGTACTCATCATATCGAGCTTGCCAAATGTTCATCACGTCTGCATCTGCTCCTGCAATCGGTCTGTCACCTAGCGGTGCATTGATACGTCTCTGTCGTATATATAATTTTTGATTGTTCCATGCCAATATTCTACCACTTTCATATACTTTTGGAAACTTTTTATACTATTTTTGGGACTAACATATTGATCTTGTGCCTAGTGCCAGTTCCTGTTTGTTGCATGTTTTATGTTTCACAGAAACCCCATATCAAACGGAATCCAAACGGGATAACAACAGATGGAGAATATTTTTGGAATATTTGGAGAATATGGAGGAAGAATCAATGCGAGACGGTGCCCGAGGTGGCCACGAGCCAGGAGGGCGCGCCTGCCCCCCTGGGCGCACCTGTCCCCCTCGCGGGCAACCCGTAAGGCGATTGCTGCTCTTCTTCGGCCGCAAGAAAGCTAATTTTCAGAAGAAAAAAATCTCGGTGAAGGTTTCAATCCAATCGGAGTTACGGATCTCCGGTTATAAAAGAAACGGTGAAAGGGCAGAAACCAGACCGCAAAAACAAAGAGAGACAGAGAGACAGATCCAATATCGGAGGGGCTCTCGCCCCTCCCACGCCATGGAGACCATGGACCAGAGGGTAAACCCTTCTCCCATCTAGGGAGAAGGTCAAGGAAGAAGAAGAAGAAGAAGAAGGGGGTCTCTCTCCCCCTCGCTTCCGGTGGCGCCGGAACACCGCAGGGGGCCATCATCATCACCGCGATCTACACCAACACCTCCACCATCCTCACCAACATCTCCATCACCTTCCCCCCCTCTATCTACAGCGGTCCACTCTCTCGCAACCCGTTGTACCCTCTACTTGAAAATGGTGCTTTATGCTTCATATTATTATCCGATGATGTGTTGCTATCCTATGAAGTCTGAGTAGATTTTCGTTGTCCTATCGGTGGTTGATGAATTGCTATGATTGATTTAATTTGCTTGTGGTTATGTTGCTGTCCTTTGGTGCCCATCATATGAGCGTGCGCGTGGATCACACCATAGGGTTAGTTGTATGTTGATAGGACTATGTATTGGAGGGAAAGAGTGACAGAAGCTTCAACCTAGCATAGAAATTGATGCATACGGGGTTGAAGGGGGACCAATATATCTTAATGTTATGGTTCGGTTTTACCTTAATGAACATTAGTAGTTGCTGATGCTTGCTAATAGTTCCAATCATAAGTGCTTATAATTCCAAGTCAGGGATGACATACTAGCAGTGGCCTCTCCCACATAAAACTTGTTGTCGGTCTAGTAAAGTAGCCAATTGCTTAGGGACAATTGCACAACTCCTACCACCACTTTTCCACACTCTCTATACTAACTTTATTGTGTCTTTATCTAAACAGCCCCTAGTCTTTATTTATGAGCTCATTATTATCTTGCAAACCTGTCCCACAACACCTACAAAGTACTTCTAGTTTCATACTTGTTTTAGGTAAAGCGAACGTCAAGCGTGCGTAGGGTTGTATCAGTGGTCGATAGAACTTGAGGGAATATTTGTTCTAGCTTTAGCTCCTCGTTGGGTTCGACACTCTTACTTACAGAAAGAGGCTACAATTGATCCCCTATACTTGTGGGTTATCAAGACCTTTTTCTGGCGTCGTTGCCGGGGAGTTATAGCGTGGGGTGAATATTCTCGTGTTTGCTTGTTTGCTTTATCACTAAGTAATTTTTATTTGTTGTTCTTAGTTGTTTTCTCTCTTTAGTTATGGTTAGGAAACGCAAAATACCAAAAAACTTAGTTGTACCTACTGAACTAATGGTTGAAGAACCACTCAAAATCTATCACACTCTTGAAGCTTTTTACTCGGATAATCTTCGATCCCTATGTGCTCGTGTTGAAACCCCAACTATCTTAGTTGAGGGAAAATCTTTAGATGAGCATGCTTTTTATGTGCGACATCGCATATCTGAAAAATGGAAACTTTTACTGGGTCAAATTCATCATTTGCAATGCTATGCTTGGAATTTATGTGAAATGTATGATTGTACTTGTTGTTCTGAAAACCCTAAGAAACACCTTCCCTACCAGTGTGAGTAAGGTGATAATGGCATCGTATCTTCGTATGGTAAGGGTGTTTATAATTACTATGATGTTCAACAAATTGAAGAATTTGTTGCTTTTAAGGGTGCTTATGAAATTGCTTCTTTGATTGAAAAGTATGATGCTACTCTTTACAAATCTGAAAATTTTGCCATACTTAAATATTGTTATGATAATTATGCTTCTAATGCCTATGTTAAACCATATATTGAGGACTCCTCCGCTGTCCAAGAAGAGACTAATATTTTTGCAGGAGTCTATGGAAGAAGAAATTGATGAAACTGTGAACTCATTGGATGAAAAAGATGATGAGGAGAGCGAAGAACAAAAGGAGGAAGAGCGGATTAGCTATCCGTGCCCACCTTCTAATGAGAGTAACTCTTTGATGACCCACAAGTATAGGGGATCTATCGTAGTCCTTTCGATAAGTAAGAGTATCGAACCCAACGAGGAGCAGAAGGAAATGATAAGCAGTTTTCAGCAAGGTATTTTCTGCAAGCACTGAAATTATAGGTAACAGATAGTTTTGTGATAGGATAATTTGTAACAACCAACAAGTAACAAAAGTAAATAAAGTGCAGCAAGGTGGCCCAATCCTTTTTATAGAAAAGGACAAGCCTGGACAAACTCTTATATAGAGAAAAGCGCTCCCGAGGACACATGGGAATTATTGTCAAGCTAGTTTCCATCACGTTCATATGATTCACGTTCGGTACTTTGATAATTTGATATGTGGGTGGACCGGTGCTTGGGTGCTGTCCTTACTTGAACAAGCATCCCACTTATGATTAACCTCTGTTGCAAGAATCCGCAACTACAATAAAAGTATTACGGTAAACCTAACCATAGCATGAAACATATGGATCCAAATCAGCCCCTTACGAAGCAACGCATAAACTAGGGTTTAAGCTTCTATCACTCTAGCAACCCATCATCTACTTATTACTTCTCAATGCCTTCCTATGAGCCCAAATAATGGTGAAGTGTGATGTAGTCGACGTTCACATAACACCACTAGAGGATAGACAACATACATCTCATCAAAATATCAAACGAATACCAAATTGACATGACTACTAATAGCGAGACTTGTCCCATGTACTCAGCAACAAACGTAACTACTCACAAAGCATATTCATGTTCATAATCAGAGGGGTATTAATATGCACATAGGATCTGAACATATGATCTTCCACCAAATAAACCAACTAGCATCAACTACAAGGAGTAATCAACGCTACTAGCACCCTACAGGTACCAATCCCAGACTTTGAGACAAGAATTGGATACAAGAGATGAACTAGGGTTTGAGATGAGATGGTGCTGGTGAATATGTAGATGGAGATTGCCCTCTCCCTATGAGAGGAGCATTGGTGATGACGGTGGCGATAATTTCCCCCTCCCGGAGGGAAGTGTCCCCGGCAGAACAGCTCTGTCGGAGCCCTAGATTGGTTCTGCCAAGGTTCCGCCTCGTGGCGGCGGAGTCTCGTCCTGAAAGGTTGCTTATGATTTTTCTTCGGATGAAAGACTTCATATAGCAGAAGATGGGCACCGGAGGACCAACAGGGGGCCCACGAGGCAGGGGGCGCGCCCAGGGGGTAGGGCGCGCCCCCACCCTCGTGGACAGGTGGAGGCCCCCCTGACGTATTTCTTCCGCTCAGTATTTTTTATTATTTCCAAAAATAACTTTCATGGAGTTTCAGGACTTTTGGAGTTGTGCAGAATAGGTCTCTAATATTTGCTCCTTTTCGAGCCCACAATTCCAGCTGCCGGCATTCTCCCTCCTTATGTAAACCTTGTAAAATAAGAGAGAATAGGCATAAGTATTGTGACATAATGTGTAATAACATCCCATAATGCAATAAATATCAATATACAAGCATGATGCAAAATGGATGTATCAACTCCCCCAAGCTTAGACCTCGCTTGTCCTCAAGCGGAAGCCGATAACGATAAATATGTCCACAAGTTTAGTGGTAGAGGTGTCGATAAAATAAAATACGGACATGAGGGTATCATGATTATTCTCATAACAGCAACATATATCAATATTGTCATATGATTTCTTATGCTCAAGTAATAATCTATTCACAATGCAAAGTACGAAGCAGAAACTTTATTGAGAACTAACAAACTATGATCTCAGTCACTAAAGCAATTGCAATTTATCATAACATCAGAAAGATTCTATGTCAGAGCTTTCTAGCAAGTCCACATACTCAACTATCATTTAGTCTTTCAGAATTGCTAACACTCACGCAATACTTGTGGTTACATAGTTTTAATCGGACACAGAGAAAGATAGGGGATTATAGTTTCGCCTCCCAACATTTTACATCAAGGGTAATGTCAACAATAATAATTCATGCTAACCCATATCCAATTATATATATATATATATATATATATATATATATATATATATATATATATATATATATATATATATATATATATATATATATATTAGGATCTTTCCAACATCCTATGCTTGCCAAAGGATAAAATGTAAAAAGGAAAGGTGAAGATCACCATGACTCTTGCATAAGGTAGAAGATCATAATAAAAGATAGGCGCTTCGCAGAGGAAAGCAAAGGTTGCCATGCGCTTTTATGGTTGCATGCACAAAATCTCAATGCGAAAGAACGTCACTTTATATTGCCACTTGTGATATGAACCTTTATTATGCAGTCCGTCGCTTTTATTTCTTCCACATCACAAGATCGTATAAAGCTTAATTCCTCCACACCAATCAATCATACATATTTAGAGAGCAATTTTTATTGCTTGCACCGATGACAACTTACTTGAAGGATCTTACTCAATCCATAGGTAGATATGGTGGACTCTCATGGCAAAACTGGTTTAAGGGTATTTGGAAGCACAAGTAGTATCTCTACTTGGTGCAAAGAATTTGGCTAGCATGAGGGGGAAAGGCAATCTCAACATGTTGGATGATCGATGACAATATACTTTATCTCAGATATAAGAAAACATACCCCATTACGTTGTCTTCCTTGTCCAACATCAACTCTTTAGCATGTCATATTTTAATGAGTGTTCGCAATCATAAAAGATGTCCAAGTTAGCATATTTATATGTGAAACCTCTCTTTCTTTATTAATTCCTATTAATTGCAACGATGACCAAAGCTATGTTTGTCAACTTCCAACAATTTTTAATCATGATACTCTTTCTATGTGAAGTCATTACTCTCCATAAGATCAATATGATCTCTTTGTTTATTTTTATTCTTTTATCTTTTCTTTTATTCACCCAAGATCGTTGCAAAATAATCAAGCCCTTGACTAAACACTAATCTTTATTATATAGCTCACGGACTCGATTACATAGAGGAATCATAAAGCAAAACTCAAAACTAGATCATACCAAAAACTTTTATTCTGCTAGATCAACATACTACTAATAGGATCGAACTAAGAAAAATGGTAAAGATAGAGATGTGATGGTGATACAATACCGGGGCACCTCCCCCAAGCTTGGAAGTTGCCAAGGGGAGTGCCCATACCCATGTGATTATATCTCCTTTGCTGGTGAAGAAGGTGGACGTGATGATGGATAGTCGCACATCGAGCGTAAGAGGTCCTCCAACTTGCGGATAATGCCCTTGAGTGCAACGATATGCTCCTTCAAAAAAATTCACGTGTGAGATACTTGTTTTGTATACGAGCTAACTCAACCATCTTGAAAGCTTCGATCTTAGTTGGGGTAAGAAGATTGTGATCAAGTTGAAGGTTGTCTTCAGGATCTTGATCCTCCGTGGCCTTCTTGATCCCTTCATCCTCGTGGATCTCCATGGGTTCTTCCCTCTTCAGCTCTATCTTCATTAGCCAAGCATCGTTGTCACCATTGTTGGAGGAGGGGACGTCATGATGCCTGGCCTTGACAACCCTGACAGAAAACAGCTCGAAACAAGAACAGAGGACAATTGCGTGATACAGGAGTCAAAACCTTCGGGAGATTATATAATGATTTTTTACCGACCAAAATACATATCGTGCAAGAAAAAGGAGTCCGGAGAGCACACGAGGTGCCCACGAGGCAGGGGCGCGCCCAGGGGGTAGGGCGCGCCCTCTACCTGAAGGAAATATGCCCTAGAGGCAATAATAAAGTTATTATTTATTTCCTTACATGTCATGATAAATGTTTATTATTCATGCTAGAATTGTATTAACCGGAAACATAATACATGTGTGAATACATAGACAAACAGAGTGTCACTAGTATGCCTCTACTTGACTAGCTCATTAATCAAAGATGGTTATGTTTCCTAACCATGAACAAAGAGTTGTTATTTGATTAACGAGATCACATCATTAGTTGAATGATCTGATTGACATGACCCATTCCATTAGCATAGCACCCGATCGTTTAGTATGTTGCTATTGCTTTTATCCATGACTTATACATGTTCCTTTAACTATGAGAATATGCAACTCGCGTTTACCATAGGAACACTTTGTGTGCTACCAAACGTCACAACGTAACTGGGTGATTATAAAGGTGCTCTACAGGTGTCTCCGAAGGTACATGTTGGGTTGGCATATTTCGAGATTAGGATTTGTCACTCCGACTGTCGGAGAGGTATCTCAGGGCCTTCTCGGTAATGCACATCACATAAGCCTTGCAAGCATTGCAACCAATGAGTTAGTTGCGAGATGATGTATTACGGAACGAGAAAAAAGACTTGCCGGTAACGAGATTGAACTAGGTATTGGATACCGACGATCGAATCTCGGGCAAGTAACATACCGATGACAAAGGGAACAAACGTATGTTGTTATGCGGTCTGACCGATAAAAGATCTTCGTAGAATATGTAGGAGCCAATATGGGCATCCAGGTCCCGCTGTTGGTTATTGACCGGAGACGTGTCTCGGTCATGTCTACATTGTTCTCGAACCGTAGGGTCCGCACGCTTAAGGTTACGATGACAGTTATTATGAGTTTATGAGTTTTGATGTACCGAAGGAGTTCGGAGTCCCGGATGAGATCGGGGACATGACGAGGAGTCTCGAAATGGTCGAGACGTAAAGATCGATATATTGGACGACTATATTCGGACATCGGAAAGGTTCTGAGTGATTCGGGTATTTTCGGGAGTATCGGGGAGTTACGGGATTACGGGAGAAGTAATGGGCCTTGATGGGCTTTAGTGGGAAGAGGAAAAGGCTGCTGCGCCCCCCCTCCCCTTTGGTCCGAATTGGACTAGGGAAAAGGGGGCCGGCCACCTTTCCTACTCCTCCTATTCCTTCTCCCTTCCTCCCCTCTTGGTGGACTCCTACTAGGACTTGGAAACCTAGTAGGACTCCACACCCTGGCGCGCCAAACCCTTGGCCGGCCTCCTCCTCCTCCATCCTTTATATACAGGGGCAGGGGGCACCCCATAGACACACAAGTTGATCTTCGTGATCGTTCCTTAGCCGTGTGCGGTGCCCCCTTCCACCAAATTCCACCTCGATCATATCGTTGCAGTGCTTAGGCGAAGCCCTGCGCCGGAAACACATCAAGATCGTCACCACGCCGTCGTGCTGACGGAACTCTTCCTCGACGCTTTGCTAGATCGGAGCCCGGGGATCGTCATCGAGCTGAACATGTGCCAAGAACTCGGAGGTGCCGGAGTAACGGTACTGTGATCGGTTGGATCGCGAGGAGAACGTACGACTACTTCCTCTACGTTGTGTCAACGCTTCCGCTTCGGTCTACGAGGGTACGTGGACATCACTCTCCCCTCTCGTTGCTATGCATCACCATGATCTTGCGTGTGCGTAGGAATTTTTTTTTTGAAATTACTACGTTCCCCAACACTACCCTCGTGGAGGCCTCGTGTCCTTCCCGGACTGCTTCTTATTTTTCTATTTTTCTAAATATTCCAAAATGGAGAGAAATTGCCTTTAGAACTGTTTTGGAGTCGGTTTACTTACCGTACCACATACCTATTCCTTTTCGGAGCCTGAAACATTTCGGAAAGTGTCCCTTATGTATTCCTCCGGGGTTACGGTTTCAATAACATTGGTTTCAACATTTATGGGATTACCTGAGATATAATGTTTGATTCTTTGACCGCTCACCACCTTCGGATTTGTGCCTTCGAAGTTGTTGATTTTCATGGCACCGGAACGATAGACCTCCTCGATAACGATGGACCTTCCCATTTAGAGAGAAGTTTTCCTGCAAAAAATCTCAAATGAAGTTGTATAGCAGTACGTAAACTCCTGCATTAAACTCACGCTTTTGTATTCTTTTGTCATGCCATCTTTTAACTTTTTCTTCAAACAACTTGGCATTCTCATAGGCTTGGGTTCTCCATTCATCAAGTGAGCTAATGTCAAATAACCTCTTCTCACCGGCAAGTTTGAAATCATAATTGAGCTCTTTAATAGCCCAATATGCCTTATGTTCTAATTCAAGAGGTAGGTGACATGCTTTTCCATAAACCATTTTATACGGAGACAGTCCCATAGGATTTCTATATGCGGTTCTATAGGCCCATAATGCATCATCAAGTTTCTTGGACCAATTATTTCTAGATCTATTAAAAGTCTTTTGCAAAGTTAATTTGAGCTCTCTATTACTCAATTCTACTTGGCCACTAGACTGTGGGTGATAAGGGGATGCAATTCTATGATTAACATCATACCTAGAAAGCATTTTACGGAAAGCACCATGAATAAAATGTGAACCACCATCAGTCATTAAATATCTAGGGACTCCAAACCTTGGGAAAATAACTTCTTTAAGCATCTTAATAGAGGTGTTATGATCAGCACTACTAGTTGGAATAGCTTCTACCCACATAGTAACGTAATCAACAGCAACTAAAATATGTTTGTATCCATTAGAGGCAGGAAAAAGTCCCATATAATCAAAGCCCCAAACATCAAATGCTTTAATAACAAGTGAATAATTCATAGGCATTCCTTGACGTCTACTAATATTACCAATTCTTCGACATTCATCAGAAGACAAGACAAACTTACGGGCATCCTTGAAGAGAGTAGGCCAATAAAAACCGGATTGCAATACCTTATGTGCAGTTCTATCTCCAGCGTGGTGTCCTCCATAAGCTTCGGAATGACACTTGCATAGGATCTGTTCCTGTTCATGCTCAGGTACACAACGTCTAATAACCCCATCTATTCCTTCTTTATAATGATGTGGGTCATCCCAGAAGTGATGTCTTAGATCATAGAAAAACTTTTTCTTTTGCTGGTATGTGAAATTAGTTGGTATGAATTTAGCAACAATGTAATTAGCATAATTAGCATACCATGGAGCAGTACGAGAAGCATTTATGACATTTAATTGTTCATCAGGAAGCTATCATCAACAAGTAGTGGGTCATCAAGAACATTTTTCAACCTAGACAAGTTGTCTGCAACGGGGTTCTCAGCTCCCTTTCTATCAATAATATGTTAATCGAATTCTTGTAGCAAGAGAACCCATCTAATAAGTCTAGGTTTAGCGTCTTTCTTTTCCATAAGACATTTAATAGCAGCATGATTAGTGTGAATAGTTACTTTAGAATCAACAATATAAGGTCTGAACTTATCACAAGCAAATACAACTGCTAAGAATTCTTTTTCAGTAGTAGCAAAATTTCTCTGGGCATTGTCTAATGTTTTACTAGCATATTGAATAACATTTAATTTCTTATCAACTCTTTGCCCTAGAACAGCACCTACAGCATAATCACTAGCGTCACACATAATTTGAAAGGGTAAATTCCAATCAGGTGGCTGAACAATAGGTGCAGAGATCAATGCTTTCTTAAGTATTTCAAATGCTTCTACACAATCATCATCAAAGACAAATGGTATATCTTTTTGTAATAAACTAGTCAGAGGCCGAGAAATTTTTGAGAAGTCCTTAATGAACCTCCTATAACAACTGGCATGACCAAGGAAACTTCTTATACCTTTGATGTCCTTGGGACACGGAATCTTTTCAATAGCATCAACCTTGGCTTTATCAACTTCAATACCTCTTTTAGAAACTTTATGCCCCAAGACAATACCTTCATTAACCATAAAGTGGCACTTTTCCCAAATCAAGACAAGATTAGTTTCTTCACATCTTTGCAAAACTCGATCAAGGTTGCTTAAGCAATCATCAAAAGAGGATCCATAAATGGAGAAATCGTCCATGAAAACCTCACAAATCTTTTCACAAAAGTCAGAGAATATAGCCATCATGCATCTTTGAAAGGTAGTAGGTGCATTACATAAACCAAAAGGCATACGTCTATAAGCAAAAGTTCTGAAAGGGCAAGTAAAAGTGGTCTTTGATTGATCATCAGCTGACACAGGTATTTGAGAGAAACCAGAATAACCATCTAGAAAGCAAAAATGTGTATGTTTGGATAATCTTTCTAGCATTTGATCGATAAAAGGTAAGGGGTAATGATATTTTTTAGTAGACTTATTTAATTTTCTTAATTCAATTACCATCCAATAACCTATAATAATTCTTTGAGGAATCAATTCATCTTTATCGTTAGGAACAACAGTAATACCTCCCTTCTGAGGGACACAATGGACATGACTTACCCACTGACTATCAGCAACGGGATAAATAATACCTGCCTCAAGAAGCTTTAGTATTTCCTTTCTTACCACTTCTTTCATCTTAGGATTCAGCCGTCATTGGTGATCATGAACTGGTTTGGCATCTTTCTCCAAATTTATTTTATGTTGATATAGAGTGGGACTAATCCCGTTAAGATCATCTAGAGTATATCCAATAGCAGCGTGGTGCCTCCTCAGAGTTTTCAATAATCTCTCTTCCTCATGCTCTGAAAGGTTAGCACTAATAATAACAGGATATATCTTTTTCTCATCAAGATAAGCATATTTAAGAGTACCAGGTAACGTTTAAGTTCAAACATGGGATCACCCTTGGTTGGAGGAGAATCCCCAAGGATTTCAACAGGAAAATTGTGTTTCAGGATGGGTTCCTGTTTAAAGAATACTTCATCTATTTCCCTTCTTTCATTCATAAACATATCATTTTCATGGTCTAGCAAATATTGTTCTAAAGGATCACTAGGAGGTACGGCAATAGAAGCAAGACCAATAATTTCATCTTTACTAGGCAATTCTTCTTCACGGTGTTGTTTACGAAATTTAGAGAAATTAAACTCATGAGACATATCACCCAAACCAATGGTAACAACATCCTTTTTGCAGTCTATCTTAGCATTAACAGTGTTTAAGAAGGGTCTACCAAATATAATGGGGCAAAAACTATCTTGTGGGGAACCAAGAACAAGAAAATCAGCAGGATATTTAGTTTTCCCACACAGGACTTCAACATCTCTAACAATTCCCATTGGTGATATGGTATCTCTATTGGCAAGTTTAATTGTGACATCAATATCTTCTAACTCAGCAGGTGCAATATCATGCATAATTTCTTTGTATAAGTCAAAAGGTATTGCACTTGCACTAGCACCCATATCACATAATCCATGATAACAATGATCTCCTATTTTAACAGAAATAATAGGCATGCCTACCAAGGTCTATGTTTATCTTTAGCACAGGGTTTAGCAATTCTAGCAGTTTCATCACAGAAATAAATAACATGCCCATCAGTATTATCAGCCAAGAGATCCTAAATGATAGCAATATTAGGTTCAACTTTAACTTGCTCAGGAGGTGTATAAGTTCTAATATTGCTTTTACGAACCATAGTTGAAGCTTTAGCATGATCTTTTATCCTAACAGGAAAAGGTGGTTTCTCAACATATGCAGTAGGAACAATAGGATCATTATAAGTGATAGTCTTTTGTTCAACTTTAATAGGTGCAGCTACTTTTAATTCTATGGGAGGATGATATTTAAACCACTTCTCCTTAGGGAGAGCAACATGAGTAGCAAAAGATTCACATAAAGAAACTACTATCTCAGAGTCAAGTCTATATTTAGTGCTAAATTTACGGAAAACATCGGTCTCCATAAAAGATTTAACACGGTCAAACTTAGGTGTCATACCTGACTCCTTACCTTCGTCGAGGTCCCAATCTTCATAATTGCTTTTAATTCTTTCCAATAAATCCCATTTGAATTCAATAGTCTTCATCATAAAAGGGCCAGCGCAAGAAGTATCGAGCATGGTGCGATTGTTATCAGAAAGCCGAGCATAAAAGTTTTGAATAATTATTTCTCTTGGGAGCTCATGATTGGGGCATGAATATAACATTGATTTAAGCCTCCCCCAAGCTTGAGCGATGCTTTCTCCTTCGCGAGGCCAAAAATTATATATATAATTGTGATCACGATGAACAAGATGCATAGGATAAAACTTCTGATGAAATTCCAATTTCAATCGTTTGTAGTTCCATGATCCCATATCATCACATAGCCTATACCATGTCAATGCATCTCCCTTCAAAGATAAAGGGAAGAACTTGTTTTTAATAACATCATCAGGCACACCTGCAAGCATAAATAATCCACAAACTTCATCCACATATATTAGGTGCTCATCAGGATGCATTGTTCCGTCTCCTGCAAAAGGATTAGCTAGCAGTTTTTCTATCATACCCGAAGGAATCTCAAAGTAGACATTTTCATTTTTAGTAGGTTCAGTAGGTTGAGGAGCAACTCTTTGCTCTACTGGTCGGGGTGAAGATACCCCGAACAAGCCCCTCAGAGGATTACTTTCCATAGTAACAAGTGACAGTAAATTTCAGCACACTATATAAATTTTTTCCTTACCAAATTCCACCTACCAAAGGCGCTTCACTCCCCAGAAATGGCACCAGAAAAGAGTCTTGATGACCCACAAGTATAGGGGCTATATCATAGTCCTTTCGATAAGTAAGAGTGTCGAACCCAACAAGGAGCAGAAGGAAATGATAAGCGGTTTTCAGCAAGGTATTTTCTGCAAGCACTGAAATTATAGGTAACAGATAGTTTTGTGATAGGATAATTTGTAACGAGCAATAAGTAACAAAAGTAAATAAAGTGCAGGAAGGTGTCCCAATCCTTTTTGTAGCAAAGGACAAGCCTGGACAAACTCTTATATATAGAAAAGCGCTCCCGAGGACACATGGGAATTATCGTCAAGCTAGTTTTCATCACGTTCATATGATTCACGTTCGGTACTTTGATAATTTGATATGTGGGTGGACCGATGCTTGGGTGCTGTCCTTACTTGAACAAGCATCCCACTTATGATTAACCTCTATTGCAAGAATCCGCAACTACAACAAAAGTATTAAGGTAAACCTAACCATAGCATGAAACATATGGATCCAAATCAGCCCCTTACGAAGCAACGCATAAACTAGGGTTTAAGCTTCTGTCACTCTAGCAACCCATCATCTACTTATTACTTCCCAATGCCTTCCTCTAGGCCCAAATAATGGTGAAGTGTGATGTAGTCGACGTTCACATAACACCACTAGAGGATAGGCAACATACATCTCATCAAAATATCGAACAAATACCAAATTCACATGACTACTAATAGCAAGACTTCTCCCATGTCCTCGGGAACAAACGTAACTACTCATAAAGCATATTCATGTTCATAATCAGATGGGTATTAATATGCATATAGGATCTGAACATATGATCTTCCACCAAATAAACCAACTAGCATCAACTACAAGGAGTAATCAACACTACTAGCACCCTACAGGTACCAATCCCGGACTTGGAGACAAGAATTGGATACAAGAGATGAACTAGGGTTTTGAGATGAGATGGTGCTGGTGAAGATGTTGATGGAGATTGCCCTCTCCCGATGAGAGGAGCGTTGGTGATGACAACGGCGATGATTTCCCCCTCCCGAAGGGAAGTGTCCCCAGCAGAACAGCTCTGGCGGAGCCCTAGATTGGTTCCGCCAAGGTTCTGCCTCGTGGCGGCGGAGCCTCATCCCGAAAGGTTGCTTATGATTTTTCTTTGGACGAAAGACTTCATATAGCAGAAGATGGGCACCGGAGGGCCAACAGGGGGCCCACGAGTCAGGGGGCGCACCCAGGGGGTAGGGCGCGCCCCCATCCTCGTGGACAGGTGGAGGGCCCCTGAAGTATTTCTTCCACTCAGTATTGTTCATTATTTTTGAAAATAACTTCCGTGGAGTTTCAGGACTTTTGGAGTTGTGCAGAATAGGTCTATAATATTTTCTCCTTTTCCAGCCCAGAATTCCAGCTGCCGGCATTCTCCCTCCTTATGTAAACCTTGTAAAATAAGAGAGAATAGGCATAAGTATTGTTACATAATGTGTAATAACAGCCCATAATGCAATAAATATCAATATAAAAGCATGATGCAAAATGGACGTATCACTCTTCAACTCATACATTGTTTAATTTCACTTCATGCTTACCGAAGGATGATTGCTATGATGATTGTTATGATCCTGTTGATTCTTTTGAAATATCCCTTTTTTATGATGCTTGCTATGCTTGTGGCCATGATGCCAATATGACTGATTCTTATGGAGATGAACTTGCTATAGTTCCTTATGTTAAACACGAAATTGTTGCTATTGCACCCACACATGATAGTCCTATTATCTTTTTGAATTCTCCAAACTACACTATATCGGAGAAGTTTGCCCCTATTAAGGATTATATTTATGGGTTGCCTTTTACTGTTGCACATGATGATTTTGATGAATATAATATGCATGTGCTTGCTGCTCCTACTTGCAATTATTATGAGAGAGGAACTATATCTCCACCTCTCTATGTTTCCAACACGATAAAATTGCAAGAAACTGTTTATACTATGCATTGGCCTTTACAATGTGTGCATGAATTTTTCTTTTATGACATGCCGATGCATAGGAAGAGAATTTGACTTAGTAATTACATGATATATGTTACTTTGTGATCACTACTAAATTACAAATCATTGTTAATTAAAATTGGCTTTGATATACCTTGGGATCCGGGTGGATTCATTACTTGAGCACTATATGCCTAGCTTAATGGATTTAAAGAAAGCACTGCCAGGGAGACAACCCGGAAGTTTTAGAGAGTAACTTATTTCTGTTGAGTGCTTTCATATAGTTTAAAAACAAAAAAAATAAAGAGGGGAACCCAAAACTTTTCAAAAAGAAAAGTGAAAGTGAGATAGACTAGCATTGTGAAAGTGGGGGGCGTCCTTGAACTTTGTTCATGCCCATGGAAACTTTGTGAATCTTAATTACAGAAACTTTTCAACAAAAATAATTATCCCCTTGTACAATTCCTTTGTATTATAAAAATAATGTGCCAAGGTTTGCCTTTAGGATGTTTACAATGCTTGTTGGTTTGTACGGTGCAGGACAGAAACTTTGGCTATAGTGCATGATTTTACATTTTTTACTGGAATGTCAAATGGTTCTGATACTTTTTGCAATGTCTTTCTTTACAAATTTTTTATTTTTACTAATGTTGGCAGAATTCTTCAAGTAGCACAGGTACGGTGAATGTTCAGATTATTATAGACTGTTCTGTTTTAGACAGATTCTAGTTTTGATGCATAGTTAGCTTGTTTTGATGAAACTATCAATTTATATCAGTGGATTAAGCCATGGAAAAGTTATATCACAGTAGCTAGAATGCAAAAATAAAATATGAATTGGTTTACAATAGTACTTAGAGTAGTGATTTGCTTTATTATACTAAAGGATCTTACCGAGTTTTCTGTTGAAGTTTTGTGTGGATGAAGTGTTTGATGATCGAGAAGGTCTCGATGTGAGAAGAAGGAAGAGAGGAAAGAACTCAAGCTTGGGGATTCCCGAGGCACCCCAAGTAAATATTCAAGGATACTCAAGCGTCTAAGCTTGGGGATGCCCCGGAAGGCATCCCCTCTTTCTTCAACAAGTATCGGTATGTTTTCGGATTCGTTTCGTTCATGCGATATGTGCAATCTTGGAGCGTCTTTTGCATTTAGTTTTCACTTTTGTTTTATGCACCATGCTGGTATGAGATAGTCATTGGTGGATTTATAGAATGCTCTTTGCACTTCACTTATACTTTTTGAGTATGGCTTTATAGAATGCTTCATGTGCTTCACTTACATCATTTGAAGTTTGGATTGCCTATTTCTCTTCATATAGAAAACCGCCATTTGTAGAATGCTCTTTTTCTTCACTTATATTTGTTAGAGCATGGGCATATATTTTGTAGAAAGAAGTAAACTCTCTTGCTTCACTTATATCTATTTAGAGAGTTGACATGAACTGGTCATTCACATGGTTAGTCATAAAATCCTACATAAAACTTATAGATCACTGAATATGATATGTTTGATTCCTTGCAATAGTTTTGCGATATAAAGATGGTGATATTAGAGTCATGCTAGTGGGTGGTTGTGGATTGTAGAAATCCTTGTGTTGAGGTTTGTGATTCCCGTAGCATGCACGGATGGTCAACCATTATGTAACGAAGTTGGAGCATGAGATATTTATTGATTGTCTTCCTTATGAGTGGCGGTCGGGGACGAGCGATGGTCTTTTCCTACCAATCTATCCCCCTAGGGGCATGCATAGTAGTACTTTGCTTCGAGGGCTAATAAACTTTTGCAATAAGTATATGAGTTATTTATGACTAATGTGAGTCCATGGATTATACGCACTCTCACGCTTCCATCATTGCTAGCCTCTTTGGTACCGTGCATTGCCCTTTCTCACCTCGAGAGTTGGTGCAAACTTCACCGGTGCATCCAAACCCCGTGATACGATACGCTCTATCACACATAAGCCTCATTATATCTTCCTCAAAACAGCCACCATACCTACCTATTATGGCATTTCCATAGCCATTCCGAGATATATTTCCATGCAACTTCCATCATCATCATATACATGACTTGAGCATTTATTGTCATATTGCTTTGCATGATTGTAAGATAGCTAGCATGATGTTTTCATGGCTTGTCCGTTTTTTGATGGCATTGCTACGCTAGATCATTGCACATCCTGGTACACCGCCGGAGGCATTCATATAGATTCATATCTTTGTTCTAGTATCGAGTTGTAATATTGAGTTGTAAGTAAATAAAAGTGTGATGATCATCATTATTAGAGCACCCCCCCCCCAAAAAAGAGAGGGAGAGAGGCCAAAGAAGCCTAAATTAAAAAAGGGGGGGGGGCAAAGAAGCCCGCAAAAAAAGAAAAAGGGGCAATGTTACTATCCTTTTACCACACTTGTGCTTCAAAGTAGCACCATGTTCTTCATATAGAGAGTCTCTTGAGTTATCACTTTTATATACAGTGGGAATTGTCATTATAGAACTTGGCTTGTATATTCCGATGATGGGCTTCCTCAAATGCCCGAGGTCTTCATGAGAAAGCAAGTTGGATGCACACCCACTTAGTTTCAGTTTGAGCTTTCATACACTTATAGCTCTAGTGCATCCGTTGCATGGCAATCCCTACTCCTCACATTGACATCAATTGATGGGCATCTCCATAGCCCGTTGGTTAGCCACGTCGATGTGAGACTTCCTCCTTTTTTGTCTTCTCCACACAACCCCCATCATATTTTTCTATTCCACCTATAGTGCTATGTCCATGGCTTGCGCTCATGTACTACGTGAGGGTTGAAAAGGCTGAAGCGCGTTAAAAAGTATGAACCAATTGCTCGGCTTGTCATCGGGGTTGTGCATGATGTGAATATTTTGTGTGGTGAAGATGGAGCATAGCCAGACTATATGATTTTGTAGGGATAACTTTCTTTGGCCATGTTATTTTGAAAAGACATTATTGCTTTATTAGTAGGCTTGAAGTATTATTGTTTTTATGTCAAATGATAGACTACTGCTTTGAATCACACGTGTCTTAATATTCATGCCATGATTAGATTACATGATCAAGATTATGCTAGGTAGCATTCCACATCAAAAATTATCTTTTTTATCATTTACCTACTCGTGGACGAGCAGGAATTAAGCTTGGGGATGCTGATACGTCTCCATCGTATCTATACTTTTTGATTGTTCCATGCCAATATTCTACAACTTTCATATACTTTGGCAACTTTTCATACTATTTTTGAGACTAACATATTGATCCAGTGCCACCAGTGCCAGTTCCTATTTGTTGCATGTTCTATGTTTTGCAGAAATCCCATATCAAACGGAATCCAAACGGGATAAAAACGGACGGAGAGTATTTTTGGAATATTTGGAGAATATGGGAGGAAGAATCAACGCGAGACGATGCCCGAGGTGGCCACGAGGCCGTAAGGCGGTTGCTGCTCTTCTTAGGCTGCAAGAAAGCTAATTTTCAGAAGAAGAAAATCTCGGCGAAGGTTTCAATCCAATCGGAGTTACAGATCTCCGGTTATAAAAGAAACGGTGAAAGGGCAGAAACCAGAACGCAAAAACAGAGAGAGCCAGAGAGAGAGATCCAATCTTGGAGGGGCTCTTGCCCCTCCCATGCCATGGAGAACATGGACCAGAGGGGAAACCCTTCTCCCATCTAGGGAGAAAGTCCAGGAAGAAGAAGAAGAAGGGGGGCTCTCTCCCCCTCGCTTCCGTTGGCGTCGGAACGCCACCGGGGGCCATCATCATCACTTCGATCTACACCAACACCTCCGCCATCTTCACCAACATATCCATCACCTTCCCCCCTCTATCTACAGTGGTCCACTCTCCCGCAACCCGCTGTACCCTCTACTTGAACATGGTGCTTTACGCTTCATATTATTATCCAATTATGTGTTGCTATCCTATGATGTCTGAGTAGATTTTCGTTGTCCTATCGGTGGTTGATGAATTACTATGATTGATTTAATTGGCTTGTGGTTATGTTGTTGTCCTTTGGTGCCCATCATATGAGCACGCGCGTGTGTATCACACCATAGGGTTAGTTGTATGTTGATAGGACTATGTATTGGAGGGCAAGAGTGACAGAAGCTTCAACCTAGCATAGAAATTGATGCATACAGGATTGAAGGGGGACCAATATATCTTAATGCTATGGTTGGGTTTTACCTTAATGAACATTAGTAGTTGCAGATGCTTGCTAATAGTTCCAATCATAAGTGCATAGAATTCCAAGTCAGGGATGACATGCTAGCAGTGGCCTCTCCCACATAAAACTTGCTATCGGTCTAGTAAAGTAGTCAATTGCTTAGGGACAATTGCACAACTCCTACCACCACTTTTCCACGCTCGCTATACTCACTTTATTGTGTCTTTATCTAAACAGACGCTAGTTTTTATTTACGCACTATTTATTATCTTTCAAACCTGTCCCACAACACCTACAAAGTACTTCTAGTTTCATACTTGTTTTAGGTAAAGCGAACGTCAAGCATGCGTAGAGTTGTATCGGTGGTCGATAGAACTTGAGGGAATATTTGTTCTACCTTTGTATCCTCGTTGGGTCCGACACTCTTACTTATCGAAAGAGGCTACAATTGATCCCCTATACTTGTGGGTTATCATGCATCAAGGACATAATTCTTCTGTGTTGTGAGATTAATCCTCAGATCACGGTTCCAATCCGCATCATTGCTACTAACATCTTTCAACTTAGTTTTCTCTAGGAACATATCAAAAATAAAACAGGGTAGCTAAACGCGAGCTATTGATCTATGAGGGAGTCCTGGATTAGGGGGTATCCGGACAGTCGAACTATATCCTTTGGCCGGACTATTGGACTATGAAGATACACGATTGAAGACTTCGTCCCGTGTCCGGATGGGACTCTCCTTGGCGTGGAAGGAAAGCTTGGCAATACGGATATGTAGATCTCCTTCCTTGTAACCGACTCTGTGTAACCCTAGCCCCCACCGGTGTCTATATAAACCGGAGGGTTTAGTCCGTAGGACCAAGAACAACAATCATACCATAGGCTAGCTTCTAGGCTTTAGCCTCTTCGATCTCGTGGGTAGATCAACTCTTGTAATACCCATATCATCAAGATCAATCAAGCAGGAGTAGGGTTTTACCTCCATCGAGAGGGCCCGGACCTGGGTAAAAACATCGTGTCCCCCGTCTCCTGTTACCATCTGCCTAGACGCACAGTTTGGGACCCCCTACCCGAGATCCGCCGGTTTTGACACCGACATTGGTGCTTTCATTGAGAGTTCCACTGTGCCGTCACTGTAAGGAAGGATGCCTCATCTCGTTGTTAAAAGCAACATTACCGCCGGGGGAGCCCTGGCTGTTGGCCAAACTCTCTGGCTAGGCAGTTTCATCATGACCGCTCGTTCGGCTGCTACACCACGATGACTTCTCGGGTCATCGAAAACAGCCTCCACGTCGGCTCGGAATTTGCCGAGTAGATGGATCTGATGGAGCTCTCTTCCCTAAACGAGCTCTTGGATTGCATCGCCGCCTTGGGAGTCGCTACGGACTATGATCGGATTGGGCTTAAACACGATCAGAGGGATATTAACTCTCCACCGGTCACCCATCATATTGCGGTGGTGGAGGAACAATGCGGCGATTCTTCCTCTATCTTGAGGGCTAACTATGTCCGGATTCCTGAGCTCTCCGAGCCGGATACCTATTTACGGGAGGACATCACCCAAGCCCTGAACCTAGAATCAGGCAGCGGGCCAGACTCATTGGGCAACATCCCGGAACCCGAACTTCCAAGATCGGAAACTCCTCGGCCCCTGGATCTCAGATCGGGTAAGGGTTCAGACTCAAATCCACACACCCAGCCAAACATAAACGATCTTTCCCACATCAGGCAAGAGCTCCAGGAAACAATACATCATTATTGGGCCAGATTCCTCCTTGTGCTGAACAAGGTTAAGGACTGTCGTGAGGAAGACGCAGTCTCATTTTTCTGCTATAATTGCACGGACAAGGGAATCTTTAATGCCATAAGTCGCCGTGACATATCACGCTTCGCTGACTTGGCGTCCATAGTACGAAAGTACTGTGCTATGGAAAGCGCCTGGAAAACTGAAACGAAATTTTGGGATAATCCGGCTCCGAATATATACCCAGTCCAAAGTAAAAGGGGGCACTATCACAAGACACCCGAGTTAATTACAAAGAAGCAAAGACCCTCTACAGCACGTGGAACCGTATTGGAGGGATGGCTCAACGGACCCTGCAAAATTCATAGTACAACGGATACCATACCAACGCACAGCCTTAGAGCATGTTGGGTACTCCGGCAGGTGGCCAAAAGTGGTGAGGATCTTCTCATCCCAGATGCCACAGAGCACCATCCCGGGGATAACAATACGGTATTAACAGTCTTTGAGACCTTCGCATCAAATAATAGGCGCAAGCGAACCCTCCGCAGCCTTGCCGAAATCTTAACCAAGAACTTAACCAAGAACCTTGGTAATTCGGACACCAAGGACAAAAGCGGCAGGTCGCACCGGAACAAGCAAAAGCGCCGCGTTAACAGCGACAGCAACGAGGATACGGCAGTAAATGCCGGATTCCGAGGCTACAAATCCGATCAGCGGAAAAAGCCATTCAAAAGAAACACTCAGGGCCCGTCCAGTTTGGACCGCATACTCGACCGCTTGTGCCAGATACATGGCACCCCTGAAAGGCCAACCAATCACACCAACAGGGATTGTTGGGTGTTCAAGCAGGCAGGCAAATTAAATGCCGAAAATAGAGACAAGGGGCTGCATAGTGACGACGAGGAAGAGCCCAGGCTGCCGAACAACAGTGGACAGAAGGGTTTCCCCCGCAAGTGCGGACGGTGAACATGATATACGCAACCCACATCCCCAAGAGGGAGCGGAAGCGTGCATTACAGGATGTATATGCGCTGGAGCCAGTCGCCCCAAAATTCAACCCATGGTCCTCCTGCCCGATCACTTTTGATCGAAGGGACCACCCCACCAGCATCCGTCATGGCGGGTTCGCTGCATTGGTTTTAGACCCAATTATTGACGGATTTCATCTCACAGGAGTCCTTATGGACGGCGGCAGCAGCCTGAACCTGCTTTACCAGGATACAGTGGGGAAGATGGGCATAGATCCCTCAAGGATCAAGCCCACCAAAACGACCTTTAAAGGCGTCATACCAGGTGTAGAGGCCAACTGTACAGGTTCAGTCACACTTGAAGTGGTCTTCGGATCTCCGGATAACTTCCGAAGCGAGGAGTTAATCTTCGACATAGTCCCGTTCCGCAGCGGCTATCACGCTCTGCTCGGGCGAACCGCATTCGCAAAGTTCAATGCAGTACCGCACTATGCATACCTCAAGCTCAAGATGCCAGGCCCTCGAGGAGTAATCACGGTCAACGGAAACACCGAACGCTCCCTCCGAATGGAGGAGCACACGGAAGCGCTCGCAGCAGAAGTACAAAGCAGCCTCTCTAGGAAGTTCTCCAGTACGGCCCTTAAAAATCCGAACACTGTCAAGCGCGCCCGGAGTAACCTACAACAAGACTGCCTGGCACGTTCCGAGCTAGCGTAGCAATGCGGCCCCAACCCCAGCCCTCGCGATATAGTAAAACTAGTGCTTCGCGTACATAACTACGCTCTTGAAATACCATGGGCACAAGGGGAGGGGCACCATCACGGCACGCCCAAAACATGGCTTAAACCGCACCAGGGGCTGCCGGATTCTCTTTAATTTTCTCTTACTTTCAGGACTCCATACTTCGGACGACCTGTTCGGCAATTCAACTGCCGCACAAACGATGCAAGATCCAGGTAGCAGACAAGCCATGCCGCATTATGGAACTCCCAGGTGGTCTCTATTACGAGCAGTATACCTGTTTTGAATACAATTCCGCGGCCTGCCCCTGGCCAGGACATGTTAAATAGTCCAATTTCTTTTGCTTATCGCACTATTTGTATCGTTCTGCTTTGATAGCAACCTTTCTATAAACAATGCATAGCTTCTTGTCTATTTTTTGCATTATCCTCTTTATATATATATGTTTATTAATGACATGTTGCACCCGTACATTGTGGTACGGCAAAATACGCCAGGGGCTTCAGTACCCCTCAATATGGTGTGAGAAGTCCGAACACTTTCACAAGTGCGGCACCCCGAACTTATAGTACTATATGCATCGGCTCCGAATCATGATTTGGGTCAATAGTTGGGTTTGCCCAGCTCCTATGTTTTGGTGCCTTACGTTATGCTATATCGGCTAAGGTAGTACTAGGAGAACTACTGGGATTGTGCCCCAGTTGAGCTGGGATGAGCACCTCAGTAGAGAAAGCTAAAACTGACTGTCATGATAAGGCGAGAGACCGGTCGCTGTTCGAGAGGTTTTTCGGGTCCTTAAAGACCTATGCCGCCTAGAGCGAGGAACCGGATTTTGTCCGGCCAAGGCGTGGATAGTGCCCCGAACTCGGTCTTCCAAATACTAGGGGCTTCGCTAAATTTAAAATTATAGAGTTCTATGGCTAAGTGAGAGTGTTCAAACATTATAGTCTGATTGCCTTGTTTGTTGTGCTGAGCGCCTCCCTCGACGGACCCAATCATGGGAAAAAGAGCGCTCAGGTTTATCCCGAACACCCCAGCACTAGTGGCATGGGGGCAGAAGCCGACGACTGGCCATCTCTCAATTTTTTGATAAACGGCCGCACAGAAAGTAATATTTTAAATTCAACAAGCATTGCTTAGTGCATATGAACAAGTTTTCAGCGCACAGGATAACACGAGCGAGTTCATTCAAAAATTACATCCTTGGTACATTCATCCGCCATAAGGCAGGCACCAGCAAGAACATCCTTGTAATAGTTCTTGGGCTTGCGATGCTCCTTCCCCGGCGGCGGACCGTCCCTCACAAGCTTCTCACCGTCCAGCTTACCCCAGTGCACCTTTGCACGGGCAAGGGCCCTACGGGCACCTTCGATGCAGACGGAGCGCTTGATGACCTCGAGCCTTGGACAGGCCTCCACCAGCCGCCGCACCAGCCCGAAATAGCTCCTAGGCAGGGCCTCTCTAGGCCACAGCCGAACTATGAAGCCCTTCAGGGCCTGTTCGGCCGCCTTGTGAAGCTCGACCAGCTGCTTCAGCTGGCCGCTCAAGGGCACAGGGTGTCCGGCCTCAGCGTACTGAGACCAGAACACCTTCTCCGTCGAGCTGCCTTCCTCGGCTCGGTAGAATGCGGCGGCATCGGATACGCTGTGGGAAAGATCTGCGAATGCCCCTGGAGAACTCCGGATTCGGGTAAGTAACAAGTAGTTTACTTTTATATGTCTGCTTTGCATAAAGAATGCCTTACCCGCCGCTATCTTTTTCACCGCATCCAATTCCTGGAGGGCCTTCTGGGCTTCGTCCTTGGCCGACTTGGCAGTCTCAAGGGTCGTAGCAAGCTCGGACGCTCGCGTCTTCGAGTCCTGCTCCAAACTCTCATGTTTTTTCATGAGAGCCTGAAGCTCTTGCCGCACCTCGCCGACCTGGGCCTCAAATTTCTCTCGCTCGGTGCGCTCTGTGGCCGCTCTCTTCTCAGCCTCGGACAGCGCCTGCTTGAGGGTCGCCACCTCAGTCATGGCCCCTACAATAAGCAGTACAATCCTGTCATTTTTTGCAATTGCATCTTTTTTGTATATATTTTTCTATAAGGTATCTCTTACCATCCTTCTCCTCGAGCTGCCGTTTGGCAAGGCCGAGCTCTTGCTCGGTCTGCTCGAGGCCCTTCTTCAGGGCACCCACCTCCGCAGTCAGTGCGGTGGTGGCCAGCAACGAAGCCTGCATACGCATATTGACTCTTTTTTGTTAGACTCCTGCGAAATTTAATAGATCCTCTATTCGGCTTTTCTTTCCGAACGCCAAACAGAGCATTAGGGGCTACTGTCCATGCGGTAATATCTTTAAATATTTTACTTACCTCGAAGCCTGTTAGAAGGCTGGCACAAGCTTCTGTCAGTCCGCTCTTGGCGGACTGAACCTTCCGGATCACCGTACTCATAATAGTACGGTGCTCCTCGTCGATGGAGGCGCCGTTAAGCACCTCCAGCAGATTGTCCGGCACCTCCGGTTGGACGGAGGCTGCCGGCTCAGAAGGCTTGCTCCTCTTAGAAGGAGTTCACCTACCGCGGTCCTGAACTGTTGAAGATTCCGGCGCGGTGTCCGGCTCAAAGCCGGACTTGGAGCCCTGGGGGGTCTTGTCCCCGTTACTCCTAGGGTCCGGGAGGTCGCCTCGCGGCTCCTCCAGGACCACCTCCTCTTGCCCCGGAGCTTGTCGCGACGCCACTTTAGCGTCGTCCGCAGTGCGGGGGGAGACAGCGGGCGGAACTGAGTTCACGTCCGATGAATCCAGGGAGACGCTCGACGACTCGTCGAGTCCAGCCCGGGGCGGCCTGCATAATTATATTCGACATTAGGGAAAGGCTGTGCAACAACAGGGATATTATGAGTTACTCTGGTATCCGAATACTTACGATTTCGCCGGACGCTTGGCCCTGTCCGGCCACTCCTATTCGTCCTCGTCAGCGTCGGGGGAGTAGTCCGGCGGAGGGGTCTTCCTCTTCTTGGACCCATCGGCCTCCCCTGTTGGGGTGGCCTTCCTCTTCTTTCCTCCCCCCGCTAGAGGGGGAGAGGTTTCTTCTTCCTCCTCCTCGTCTTCACGGGAGGAGAGCGGCTCGGATCCGTCGGACGACGAATCCGACACCACCACATGACGGGAACTCTTTTGAGTCCCCGTGGCCTTCTTCTTTTTGGCCTTCTTCTCCGGCACCACGTAAGGCGCCGGAGCCAGCAGCTTCAATAAACCAGCGTCTACTGGGTCTTCGGGCAAAGGAGACGGAGAGTTAATTGGTCCGGACTTCGCCTGCCATTCCTGTCAAAGGTAAGGGAGTTTAGATCCCGCATAGAGTCAAACTATGAGAAACAAATGTCCTGTAAAAGGTAAAGATAACTCACCACACTAGCTGAACTTTGCGTGCTAAATCCGCGATCCTCGGATGTGGATGCTGGAGCCTCGGCGCCTTTGAAAAGCACCTTCCAGGCGTCTTCATACGTCGTGTTGAAGAGCCTATTCAGGGTTTGGTGCTGCGTCGGGTCGAACTCCCACAGATTGAAGTCCCGTTGCTGACACGGGAGGATCCGGCGGATGAGCATAACCTGGACTATATTGGCAAGCTTGAGTCGCTTGTTCACCAGGGACTGGATGCATGTTTGCAGTCCGGTCACCTCTTCCTCGTCGCCCCATGACAGGCCCGTCTCTTTCTAGGACGTGAGCCGCATAGGGGGTCCGGACCGGAACTCAGGGGCTGCGATCCATTCCGGATCGCGCGGCTCGGTGATGTAAAACCACCCTGACTGCCACCCCTTCAACGTCTCCACAAAGGAGCCCTCGAGCCATAGGACGTTGGCCATCTTGCCCGCCATGGCGCCTCCGCACTCCGCTTGGCTGCCGCGCACCACCTTCGGCTTGACGTTGAAAGTCTTGAGCCAAAAGCCGAAATGGGGGCGCATGCAGAGGAAGGGCTCGTACACGACGATACACGCCGAGATGTTGAGGATGAAGTTCAGGGCCAAATCGTGGAAATCCTGGCCATAGTAGAACATGAGCCCCCGGAAAAATGGGTGGAGAGGAAAGCCCAGTCCGCGGAGGAAATGGGGAAGGAATACAACCCTCTCATGGTGCTCTGGGGTGGGGAGAAGCTGCCCCTTTTCAGGGAGCCGGTGCGCGATTTATTTGGACAGGTATCCAGCCTTCCTCAGCTTTTTGACATGGCCCTCCGTGACGGAGGAGACCATCCACTTGCCTCCCGCTCCGGACATTGCTGGAGAAGGTTGAGGTGGGAGGTGCGGGCTTGGGCACTAGAGCTCAAGTGCGCGGAAGATGGATAGGCAAAGGAGGAAGAAGGCGTAGGTAAAAAAGTGGATCCTTATCCCCTTATATGGGCGGCTACGGTATGCGTCCCCACCAGCCTAGTAAAACTCGCTTGCCTCCCAAGCGCTGTGGTAAATGGCGCGGTTGGGTCACCCACGTCCGTATTAATGAGAATCCCGTAAATGGAGGACACGATATCTGCTTTGACAAGACGTGCCAAGGAAACCGCCTCGCAAAACGCGCTGAGGTGGAGAAGTGAAAACGATTCGAATAAAGGCTTGGCCGTAGTGTGATGTCACGCTATGGAATACGTTAGCAGATTAGATTTGTGTCAATTTTATTCTCTCTATGGCAATATGTGGAAACTTATTTTGCAGAGCCGGACACTACTCTTAGTGTTTACAATCTTTTATGAAGAACTTGGAGGAGGAACCCGCCTTGCAATGCCGAAGACAATCTGCACGCCGGACTCATCGTCATTGAAGCCTGGTTCAGCGGCTACTAAGGGAGTCCTGGATTAAGGGGTGTCCAGATGGCCAGACTATACCTTCAGCCGGACTCCTGGACTATGAAGACACAAGATTCAAGACTTCGTCCCGTGTCCGGATGGGACTTTCCTTGGCGTGGAAGGCAAGCTTGGCGATGCGGATATTTAGATCTCCTACCATTATAACCGACTTTGTGTAACCCTAACCCTCTCCGGTGTCTATATAAACCAGAGGGTTTTAGTCCGTAGGACAACAACTCCAACATACAACAATCATACCATAGGCTAGCTTCTAGGGTTTAGCCTCCTTGATCTCGTGGTAGATCTACTCTTGTACTACCCATATCATCAATATTAATCAAGCAGGACGCAGGGTTTTACCTCCATCAAGAGGGCCCGAACCTGGGTAAAACATTGTGTCCCTTGTCTCCTGTTACCATCCACCTAGACGCATAGTTCGGGACCCCCTACCCGAGATCCGCCGGTTTTGACACCGACAGAGGGCTTTACAAGAAAAGCACTACCGGAGTCTTTCAAAGGTGCATCTCCGAGGAGGAAGGGTGGAAGCTTCTGGCAAAAATTCATGCCGGACTCGACGGCCATCACGCCGCAGCCCGGGCCCTTGTAAGCAAGGCCTTCCGTACAGGTTTTTATCGGCCGACGGCCCGGGCAGATGCACAGGACTTGGTCCAACGCTATGTCGGTTGCCAGCTTTTTGCAAACCAAAGCCATATGCCACCCACCGCCCTCCAAACAATCCCCATTACATGGCCCTTCGCGGTCTGGGGGCTTGAGATGGTTGGACCCCTCAAAGGGGGAACCCATAAGAAAAAATACTTACTGGTCATGGTGGATAAATTCACCAAATGGATAGAAGCCCAACTTGTTAAAACGGCCGAATCCGGACCGGTGATAGACTTCATATCCGGGGTTGTACACCGTTATGGCGTCCCCCACAGCATCATCACTGATAATGGCACAAACTTCACGGCCGACGAGGTAAAACTCTGGTGCAGCAACATGGGCATCAAGCTCGATTATGCTTCTGTCTATCACCCACAAACTAACAGTCAAGTTGAGCGAGCAGAAGGTCTTATCATGAGTGGCATCAAACCCAGACTAGTGTGGTCCTTAAAGGAATCTAACACGCACTGGGTAGAGGAACCTGACTCCGTACTCTGGGGGCTGCGGACCACGCCGAATCGTACTACCGGATACACACCCTTCTTTATGGTGTACGGCGCAGAGGTAGTTCTGCCCTACGACATAATTCATGACTCACCTCGAGTGCGCATGTACGAAGAAAGAGAAGCCGAGCTCGATCGGCAGGACAGTCTGGACACCCTGGAGGAGGAGCGCGATGTGGCAAAAGCCTGTTCCGCATTCTATCTGCAACAGTCTCGAAGATACCAAAGCAGAGAAGTACGGGCCAAAACTTATAACGTTGGCGAACTAGTTCTACGCCTGCCGGAGAAGAAAAAGTCCAAGCTCGAGCCCAAATGGGAAGGTCCCTTCATTATTGACCAAGTTCTAACCGGTGTAGCGTACCGTCTGCGGGATGCATCGGACAATCGACTTGAGCCGAACCCATGGAATGTAGCCAGGCTCCAAAGATTCTACGCCTAGTGCCGGACTCTATGTTCGTCTCCTTCCTCTGTCCATTTTTTGCATATACATTATCTGCCTTTTCTTTCTTTCTTTCTTCTTTTTTCTTTCTCAAAGCCTTCAAGGGCCAACTTGTACCTTGCCTGCACACCATTGACGCGCTAACCGCACTCATTATACCTGGGGGCTTCTTACACAGAAGCTTAATTATTTATCTGAGCTTCATGCCCCGCACATGTGTTATTCTTCCGCATGTACCTTTTCTTCGCCATTATATGCATCGATATGACTTAAGTTTTGGCCAAGATGGGTTGCCTGGCCCTTGTATTTATGCCCTACGTTCCTGTTAATTCAGCTAGGGCATAAGGGGAGCACCTCTGTGGTTGTTACTGCCGGGTCAGCCGGATGTGTACCTCAGACTGGGTGAAGTCGAAAGCTAGCGTTCTTAAGGGATATTCGGTCGGTGAACAAAAGATGATTTTTATTTATTTTCCGTATGTGCCCCCAGATGTTTTTGCATGCGTCTCTTCTCGCAGTCCGGACATGCACTTTAGGGCATGCGTACCCAAGGAAAGGAACCCTTAACGGAACTATTCTCCTTGGAAGATGTTTCTTACTACCCATGTAATATAACATAACTAGTTGGGTACTTGTCTGTTCAAGCACTAATGACCCCTACGCTTGGTTTCCACGCATACCTTGGTTCTCATATAACTGAGCGGGTATTCGGATACACTCCGGACTATCGGGTCCCGAGGTTGAAGTGAAAAGGTCCGCCATGACAAATGATTTACAATCCGGCTAGAAGGCATTATACATGTCACTTTAATTACATAGTCACTTAGACTGACTAAATTCTTCTTCTATACCATCCAACAGGTTGTCTAGCCTACAATCTTGTTGGGAATACTTTGCGGCTAATTCTACTTGCCCATACACTAAGCTAACGGGGATCTCTTTCCCATCGGGCCCCACAGGTCCGACCTCGGCCATGTGGTTTGGGTCAGCCTTGGTATACCGTGTCTTCACCATGGCCCAGGCTTCCCTGGCACCTTGACGGTAGGCCGATATCTTCCATAATCGGAAGCGCCGCCGCGCTCCCTTGAGCTTCTCCGCAAGCTCTCCAATGCCTGCTGGCAGGGAGACGGATGGCCACAAGCCCTGGGCAATACCCTGCATCGCCTGCCGAACTTGTTCGTGTAGTTGTGAGAGCTCGGGTAGAAGATCACCCGCAGACCCGGGCATCTCCTCCACGGGACGACCCGTCAGCATACCCGCAGACGTAACTCTGTTAGCCGGCCTCTTCGCCGAACTCTTTCAAGGGTTCGTTTAAGCACTTACTAAAAATGCCGCGCTTAAGCCGCTTATTCTCCTTCACGGAGTCCGCAAGCTAGGCCCGAACATCCTACAGTTCCACGCTCAGCTGGGTATTAGCATCTAGGAGATTATTTTTCTCTTGAATGACGCGTGACAGCACGCGCTCGCCAGCATTTAGCTGTCGTCCAGCACGTTTCGCATCCCCTGGAACGACCTCCGGATTTACTCCAGAGTCATCTGCAAAAGCTATTGTTAGACTTGCAGGCACGCCGCACAAACATCGCTACCTGCCGTTCGTCGCATGAACGCAGTAGTTACCAGTGGGGGTCTTCTTGGACTCCTCTTCTACGGCAAGTGCGGCCTGAAGCTGGGCTTTGCACCCTTCCAGCTCCTGAGATAATTGGGTATTCTTCTCTGTAAGAACCTGCACAATAAATGATCCTTAAATCAGTTGTGCCAGATGTTTCAAGTCTCAGGGGCTACTGATATATATACTCATCAAATTTTCTTACCCGTACATCCTTTACATACTGGTCCGTGGCTCTGGCTAGAACATTTTGAGCAGCACGGATGTACGCATCTCCTGAGTTGAATGCATTAAACGCCTCTTGGGAGAAACAAGCGTCACAGAGTACGGCTCGGCGACGCCTGTGATTCATGGCGCTATCCACTTCAGAATTCATAGCGGATATCTTATCTGCATCCTCTGTAGAAGGAGCATCCGGCGTGTGCCTCGTGTTAGCTTCCGCCTCTGTGTCCGGCCCTGGAGCCCAACTGGTAGAGGCGTGATCGGCGACCTCTTCGGATATTGTCCGGCAAGCGTTCTTCCTTCTAGGAAACACGGGTGTTATTAGGTTTTTTAAAGACGCCAACCACGGAGTGAGGTGTTGCATCATACCTCTGCGTCGGCGTCTCCGTCCGGACCGCCTTCCTTTTTAGCCTGTCCGGCTTTGGAGCCCCTTGTTGGCGAATCGCCGCGGGCTCCGCGTGGCGTCCCGAGGGCTTTCCCTATAAAACACCGTTTGTATGCGGTAGGTTAGGTGCATAAAAGGAAATCCTTTTCAAAGGTTGGTACTCTGGTCTCATTTACGTGCGAGGCTGGGAGTAGCCCAGTGTAGTCGGCTGTAACGGCCACCATGGCGTCATCACAGCTTAACTGATAGAAAATCCTATCAATTAGCTCCACGAATATGTCCGGATCCTCTTTGAGGCTGGGGTCGAGGGCCCGTTCAGGATCCTCCGGTTGTGGAGGTGGGTTATTGATCTCCCCTACCGCCTTATGCAGTTCTTGCGATGAAACGGCAAGGTAAATATTCACTCCGAAAACAAGGGAAGGATGGAAGCAAAAAAGAGCGGAAGCTCTCCCAGCTTCGAGGGTTGTTCATGGAGAATCCATCCCGTGGCTTGATGTGGAGGAACTCCTCTTCTTCTCCCTTATACAGATCGGATAGAATTTTGGCTAGAGCAGCAACTGAGTCCGGTCCCTTGCGCCCGCAGCAAGTGGCATCATCTTCCCCGTTGAAGTGCCACATGGGGTGGCCTCGATATTGAAGTGGCTGCACCCCCCGCATAATGCATATTGCCATGACCTCGGTTATGGTCAGTCCTGATTTGGCCAACAACTTTATCCGGCCCATCAGATAAAGAATGTCTCTATCATCTTCTTCCTGAGGGCTCCGTGGTCGCCAGCTCAGGCGCTTCTTCAAAGGAACATTATCGAACTCGGGAAGGCCGATCCGAATAGGATCCGGAAGGGGGGCGTCCTCCATATAAAACCACTCTGAAGGCCAGTCTTCGGACGTCTTCTTCGGGGTACCGGATAGGTATCCGGTCCCGGTGATGCGCCATACTTTGGCTCCGCCCACTCGATATATTGATCCCCTCTGTGTGCGGGGCACAAGGCAGAACAACTTCTTCCACAGCGCGAAATGAGCTTCGCAACCCAGAAACAGCTCGCAAAGGGCTACGTAACCAGCGATGTGTAGTATGGAGGCAGGGGTGAGGTTGTGCAACTGGAGGCCGTAGAACTCCAGGAGCCCTCGGAGAAATGGATGGATTGGAAATTCGAGTCCCCTTAACAAATAAGGGACAAGGCATACCCGCTCTCCCTTAGAGGGGTTGGGAAAGCTCTCCGCTTGCTCCCCGCCATTATAGGTAGCGAGCCCGGCTCGAACCGGGACCATATATGTTGGAGGGAGGAATCCCTGGGTCTGTAGCTTCGCTAATTGGCTGTGCGGGACAGAACACTTCTCCCAATCTCCGTGCTTGGGGCTGCAGGGGCGAGAAGAGGAGCTGCGCTGGCTGGCCATGTTGGGATGGATTTTTTCGGGCGTGCTCCGATGAAGGCTCGCTGAGGGAGGATGGTGTGGTTTGGATCTAAGAATCCTCGTCTATTTAATAGATAGTTCATTCACATAGCTAGGGTGGTAAATGTAAAAACACCCTGGCTCCTCACATATGCTTGACACGTGGAAGATGGCCATTATTGGATGCAGAAGCCAAGAAGCGCAACATTTACGAGAAGTCGGACACTATTTAATAGGTACTCAGAGTTTGAAGAAGAACCCGCCTTGCAATGCCGAAGACAATCTGCGCGCCGGACTCATCGTCATTGAAGCCTGGTTCGGGGGCTACTAAAGGAGTCCTGGATTAGGGGGTATCCAGACAGTCGGACTATATCCTTTAGCCGGACTATTGGACTATGAAGATACACGATTGAAGACTGTGTCCCGTGTCCGGATGGGACTCTCCTTGGCGTGGAAGGCAAGCTTGGCAATACGGATATGTAGATCTCCTTCCTTGTAACCGACTCTGTGTAACCCTAGCCCCCTCCGGTATCTATATAAACCGGAGGGTTTAATCCGTAGGACCAAGAACAACAATCATACCATAGGCTAGCTTCTAGGGTTTAGCCTCTTCGATCTCGTGGTAGATCAACTCTTGTAATACTCATATCATCAAGATCAATCAAGAAGGAGTAGGGTTTTACCTCCATCGAGTGGGCCCGTCGTGTCCCCCGTCTCCTGTTACCATCCGCCTAGACGCACAGTTTGGCACCCCCTACCCGAGATCCGCCGGTTTTGACACCGACAATCTACAACATAGATATGCTAGTACTACCAGGACTAAGTTCATGATAAATTTAAAGTTCAATTAATCATATTACTTAAGAACTCCCACTAAGTGATCATGTGATCCAAATCAACTAAACCATGTCCGATCATCACGTGAGATGGAATAGTTTTCAATGGCGAACATCACTATATTGATCATATCTACTATATGATTCACGGTCTCCCTTTCGTTCTCAGTGTTCCGAGGCCATATCTGCATATGCTAGGCTCGTCAAGTTTAACCCGAGTGTTCTGCGTGTGCAAAACTGGCTTGCACCCGTTGTATGTGAACGTAGAGCTTATCACACCCGATCATCACGTGGTGTCTCAGCACGAAGAACTTCCGCAACGGTGCATACTCAGGGAGAACACTTGTACCTTGAAATTTAGTGATAGATCATCTTATAATGCTACCGTTGAACTAAGCAAAATAAGATGCATAAAGGATAAACATCACATGCAATCAAAATATGTGACATGATATGGCCATGATCATCTTGCGCCTTTGATCTCCATCTCCAAAGTACCGTCATGATCTCTATCGTCACCGGCATGACACCATGATCTCCATCATCTTGATCTCTATCAACGTGTCATCACATGGTCGTCTCGCCAACTATTGCTCTTCAACTATTGCTATCACATAGCGATAAAGTAAAGCAATTATTTGGTACTTGCATTTTATGCAATAAAGAGACAACCATAAGGCTTCTGCCAGTTGCCGATAACTTCAACAAAACATGATCATCTCATACAACAAATTATATCTCATCACGTCTTGACCATATCACATCACAACATGCCGTGCAAAAACAAGTTAGACGTCCTCTACTTTGTTGTTGCAAGTTTTACGTGGCTGCTACGGGCTGAGCAAGAACCGTTCTTACCTATGCATTAAAACCACAACGATATTTCGTCAAGTATGTGCCATTTTAACCTTCACAAGGACCGGGCATAGCCACACTCCATTCAACTAAAGTTGGAGAAACTGACACCCGTCAGCCACCTGTGTGCGAAGCACGGCGGTAGAATTAGTCTCGCGTAAGCGTACGCGTAATGTCGGTCCGGGCCGCTTCACCCAACAATACCGCCGAATCAAAGTATGACATGATGGTAAGCAGTATGACTATTATCACCCACAATTCACTTGTGTTCTACTCATGCATATAACATCTACGCATAAACCTCGCTCGCATGCCACTATTGGGGAAAGTAGTAATTTCAAAAAAAATCTACGCACACGCAAGATCATGGTGATGCATAGCAACGAGAGGGGAGAGTGTCATCCACGTACCCTCGTAGACTGTAAGTGGATGCATTATGAAAACGCGGTTGATGTAGTCGTACGTCTTCACGATTGACCGATCCTAGTACCGAACATACGACACCTCCGCGATCTGCACACGTTCAGCTCGATGACGTCCCACGAACTCATGATCTAGTAGAGCTTCGAGGGAGAGTTCTGTCAGCACGACGGCGTGATGATGGTGATGATGAAACTACCGACGCAAGGCTTCGCCTAAGCACCACTACGATATGACCGAGGTGGATTATGGTGGAGGGGGGCACCGCACACGGCTAAAAGATCAATGATCAGCTTGTGTGTCTATGGGTGCCCCCTCCCCCGTATATAAAGGAGTGGAGGAGGGGGAGGGTCGGCCCTCTACTATGGAGCACCCTGGGGATTCCTACTCCCACTGGGAGTAGGATTCCTCCCCTTCCAAGTAGTAGGAGTAGGAAAGAAGGAATGGGAAGAGAGAAGAGAAGGAAGGAGGGGGCGCCGCCCCTCCCCCTAGTCCAATTCGGACTAGTCCTTGGGGGGCACGCGGCCTACCCTAGGCAGCCCCTCTCTCTCTCCCCCTAAAGCCCAATAAGGCCCATATACTCCCCGGCGAATTCCTGTAACTCTCCGGTACTCCGATAAATACCCGAACCACTCAGAACCTTTCCGATGTCCGAATATAGCCTTCCAATATATCAATCTTTACGTCTCGAACATTTTGAGACTCATCATGTCCCTCATCTCATCTGGGGCTCTGAACAACCTTCAGTACATCAAAACACATAAACTCATAATCCTGATTGTCACCGAACGTTAAGCGTGCAGACCCTACGGGTTTGAGAACTATGTAGACCTGACCGAGACTCATCTCCGGTCAATAACCAATAGCGGAGCCTGGATGCTCGTATTGGCACTACTAGGAAAAGGGCTATAGATGGAATTGACACTAATGGCGCACCAGACATGTGGTGCGCCATTACTATATACTAATGGCGCATCATGTGTTGGTACGCCATTAGTGTCCAAATACTAATGGCGCACCACATCCGCGCACCACATCCACGGTGCGCCATTAGTAAGAAAATTAAAAAAATTCAAAACTACTAATGGCGCACCGTGGGAGTGGTGCGCCATTACTAGTTGAACTAGTAATGGCGCACCATGCCACGGTGCGCCATTAGTAACTTTGCCACCACTTCCACAGAATGCACCCCCCCCTGTGGATCGCCTTTTCAGTTTAAAAAAAATAAAAGAAAATGATGAAAATGTCAAAAAGATAAAAGAAAATAAGTTTCCCATGAGATATGTGGTCTAGTTGTTGGGAAAATTTGCAAATATGAATTTCGACTTCATTTGCAAAATCTCTCGAGAATTTGTAAAATTGGGCATAACTTTTGCATACTAACTTGGATGAAAAAGTTTTTTATATGAAAAATCATCTACTGAAAAAGTTACATCCGGTTCTAGTTGTCATAAGGTCAAGGTACAACTCCAAGTCGTCCTATTACCGAAGATCACGGCTATTCAAATAGATTAACTTCCTTGCAGGAGTGCACCACATAACCCAAAACGCTTGATCCCATTTGGTCGGACACACTTTCCTGGGTCATGCCCGGCCGCGGAAGATCAACACATCGCAGCCCCACCTAGGCACAACAGAGAGGTCAGCACGCCGGTCTAAACCTAAGCGCACAGGAGTCTGGGCCCATCGCCCTTAGCACACCTGCACGTTGCGAACGTGGCCGGAAGCAGACCTAGCAACATCCAGTACGACGGAAGTCACGTTACGCGGTGCAATCTGGTGCGCGCTGCTTAGTCGCTGACGTCACGAAGGCTTCGGCTGATACCACGACGTCAAGTGCCCATAACTTTCCCACGTAGTCTCAACCTGCCCTGTCGCTCCGCCACAAAGATCCACATAGAGGGCCGTCGGGACAAAGGTCCTTTCAGCCCCCAATCCATGAATCACTCACGGGTACTCCTCGAGCCGACCCGACTTTAGTCACCACATGTATCATGTATAAAGTATAGTATATACCCGTGATCAACTCCCGAGTGATCACGGCCCGATAGTATAGCACAGCAGACGGACAAGAATGTAGGGCCACTGATGGAAAACTAGCATCCTATACTAAGCATGTAGGATTGCAGGTAAAGGTAATAACAGTAGTAACAAGGATAGGCTATGCATCAGGATAGGATAAACGGAAAGCGGTAACATGCTACACTACTCTAATGCAAGCAGTATAGAAGAGAATAGGCGATATCTGGTGATCAAGGGGGGGCTTGCCTGGTTGCTCTAGCAAGAGAGAGGGGTTGTCAACTCCGTAGTCGATCACAGGGGTACCGGCAGCGGTCTCGGGGTCTACCGGAAAAAGTAACGGAGGGGGAACACAATAAATAACAGAGCAATCAAAACATAACATGACAACGCGGTGCTAGAGGTGATTCTAACGCAGGGATAGGTGATACCGGCGAAGGGGGAAACATCCGCGAAAGTATTCACGGTGTTTCGCGTTTTCGTACAGATGAACCGGAGGTGAAATGTTGCAGGTTTGCTATGCTAGGGATGTGTGGCGGGCGAACAGACTGCGTATCCGGATTCGCCTCATCGTTCTGAGCAACTTTCATGTACAAAGTTTTCCATCCGAGTTACGGATTATTTATATTCATTTTTAAAGATTTAGTTAATTTTTAGCATTAACAAAATTAATTTAATTAGAATATGCAATTATGACGTCAGCATGATGTCAGCATGATGTCATCAGTCAACCAGTCAATTGACTTAGTCAAACAGACTAGAAGGTCCCACTGTCATTGGCTGTTTGTTAACAAATTAGTTAAACAAAGTTAATTAGTTTAGTTAAATGATTAGGTTAATTAAATATAATTAATTAAGTTAATTAACCTTTTAATTTATTTAATATATTTTTAGTTTTATTTTTCTTTAAACGTTTAATAGGGGCGGGTCCCACATGTCAATGGCCCAGGGGCCAATCGGGTTCGGGCGAGCAGCGGGGCGGGGCACCCGAACGGGCGCAAGCCCGAAGGGCGCTGGACGCGCATGGCGCACGCCGGCGCCGGCGGCCAGGGCCAGGGGAGGCGGCGAGGGGATGGCCGAGGCGAGCAGGGGGCCAGGGCGGCGCGCAGGCAGGTGAGGCCGGCAGGGCTCGCAGCGGTGGCGAGCGGGGTCGAGCGGGGCGGCACTAGCAGCAGCAGAGCAAAGCAACAGATACGCGGGCGCGCGTGCACGCGCGAGGCGCGGCCAGAGGACGGCCAGCGCGCGGTCGGTCGCGGCCAGGGGGCGGTGCGGGGCGCACATGGGGCGACCGTGGTGCGAGGTGTAGGCACCGCAGGCGGTTGCTGGACGCGGCGGCGGCGCGGCCACAACGCGAGGCGCGCGTACAACAACGGGGAAAGGAGCGACGGGAGCGCTCACATGCGTTGACGAGAGAGGGGGCGGTGTGGCTTGTTGGAGCTGGCGAGGGAGAGGCGGGGAGGCATTGACGAGGCCGGGCGACGGCGGGGCCGCGCCGGGCGGCGTCGGTGAGGTGGCGGTGGTTGGCGACGGCGCCAGGGCGCCCGTGGCCCCCAGATCCAGAATAGGGAGGACGAGGTCGTCGCCTGCGAGCTGAGGGCCGGCGCGCGCCTGGCGAGGGCGGAGCGCCAGGGTAGGCAAAGGGCGCTGGGCGCCGCGGTGGCTGCCCCGATCCAGAAGGCAATCGGGGAGAGTGGGGGAGAGTGCGTGGGGGTTAGCTGTGGGTTTGTGTTTCGGGGGGATAAGGGGAGTGTGGGGGGCGGCCTGGGCCAGATGGGCCGGTTGGCCCCGGGGTTTGGGGGTTTCCTTTTTTCTGTTTTGTTTTCTGCTTTTTATCTTTCCTTTTTTCTGTTTTTTTCTTTCCTGTTTGCCTCTTATTTTAAATATGTAGGTTTTTTGTAAAAGCATGGTTCTTTCACCATAAATATCTAGACATTTATTGCCACGCTCCGAACATTTTACTTTGACTTTTAAAACTTTAATTGTTTAAACTTTAATTCTAATTTTGAATTTGAATCCTTCATCTAACTAACGCGAGATTAACAACAGCACCCGAGGTGGCGTGGCATCGTTAACGCGGGATTACTGTAGCCTAATTATCCGGGCGTCACAATTCTCCTCCATTGCATGAAATCTCGTCCCGATATTTAAGAGGGGGAGTAAGGGGGAAATATCTGGTTACGGATTTCTAACGAATCCTCTCGGTCTTGGTTGCTCTTATCGAAGAGGTCGATCCATTACGTTGATGTCTTCATTCCACTACTCCAGGTCATCATGATGAAGTGGCCATCCTTCCTCCGGAGTCTTCATCATACTAACGAAAGAATAAGGGGGTATACCGGAAGAATGGACCTCTGCAGGGTAGACTATCTGGTAGACAACAACGAGGAAGGTGGTGGAAAGTAACTCTCGAATTGAAATTTGAGTCAATATCGAGAGCAAAGTAAGAAGGTGCAAAATAGAAGTTTCAAGCGCATAGGCAATCGTTCGTTGCCTGAAACGAAGTGTGAAAGGGGTTCAGAGCAATGGGAATAAGTATTGCCTCTGATACCAGATTTGATGATCTCATCGGAAGGTGGCTCGTGAATTACACATGAGGCCACACGCGGGGAATAACTTTGTGAACAGGGGGTGTACATGTGAGCCAGGTTTTGATGCTGTGGAGCTGTGGGTTATGGGCCCACCATGTGGGTTAAAAGTAGGAAGGGCGGTGACATCTTGCACGATTATGTAAGCAAGGCATGTCAGAGGATAGTCTGTCGGTTATGTCGGCAACAACATCGGTACCAAGGGCGAGGGACGAAGAGAACCATTTTCCTGCTCGTCGAAACGAGGCGGACCAATAGGCAAAGTTCTCGTCCATCGGTGGCTACCGGAATGTCATCAACAATAGTACCAGGGTCTTACTGACAGAGTTGTACACCGAGGTGTTTACATAAGCAGGGAATATTACTGCTTATATCATATAGATCACAATAAGGGTTTAAACAAACCAATGGGAAGGAAAAATGGTTATCAGTTTTAATCAGAACAACGGAAAGGGAAATGTGTTTAAACACCTATTTCAAGGGTATATCCTTCCCAAGTACAAGCGGAGCATGATATCCATGACAGGATGGAAAGTAGAAAACCATTTAGGTAAGTGGGGAGGAATCTCATGATATTACCCATACAACGGTGTTAGGATAAATGACAGAAAATTTAGCATTGTGCTTCAAATGCTCTTATTGAAAATTGGATTACCACAGACATGCTTTGAGATAGCATTGACATGATCAACTAGTGAAGGTCAGACTTTAGAGACAAAAAGGATCCATCAGGAACAACTTATAGAATAAGTCTTACAATTTCCTGACGGAAGAATGACTAACCTTGCCAAAAGGAAACTATAACAATAGGTCCTCCGGTCAAGTGTGCTAGCCATGACATCACCTTACCGGGTCATATAAAGACCAATGTTATAACTCTTGGAAATATGTTCCAACCATCATATCTGACCGAGATTCAGATCTGATTGGTGTCCGGATACCTCAGACTCAGGAACCTGAGATAGAAAGGTGCGACACGAATTGACGAGATGTCGGTATAAGATTCTCTGGAAATGAACTATGGAAATGAGTTCCGAAACATGAGTTCATCAGTAAACCAAGGAGAGGATGAGGAGGTGGCTGATGGACTCAGCGACAAATCATCGAGATTTCCAAAGGATGGATTTCCACAATTATGTGAACAAGGAGATAACATTTGTCGGATCAAATGATATAATGATGTATGCTCGAGGAAAACATACACAATTTAACAATGTTAGAAGGGTGCACCCAGAAATATGGACTAGGTAGCACGATCAATGTTTGAATGGTGATTCAATAAGTAATAGACTTAGAATGAAACATCGACCATTAATCTTCCAAGCAATAGGGTTGCTAGAAGTGAACGGATATGGCAAGGAGTGAATGGATATGGCAAGAAGTATCACCTGTATCAAGAATTCTTAAGAGGTGGTGAAATTCTCACGACATTCTTGACATAAAAGATGGTAATACTCCAAGGTAAAGAATAACAAATGCTGGATAGCAAGGAACTCAAGGTATAACACAAAACACGATCATGTTTGTGTTGGAGGTAAGGAAATAAAGTGGCCGATGATAAGACAAATCATCGTGAGCAAGGATGGTATTTCTCATCATGAATTTGATTGATATCCTGGAAGAGCTCATAAGGTTGATGATGACCACGACACGTTTGTCGAGAGATTTCATGAAGACGTAATCAATCAGTGACGACACCAAGTCAAAGGAATGATGAAGCAAAAGGTTATTGGAACCAATGGTACGACACAAAGTCGAATTCAAGCTTGTCGTTCAAGGTGGAACGATAAGACGAGGAAATCAACGTAAGCTTAGCTCATCATCGAAAGTTGTGCTCCGGAATTAAGGACCCGGTAGCACAGTTAAAATTAGCACAATAATGATGTAGCCGATAAGACTAGAGATGACGTGATCGAGTACAAACTCATAAGTAAAGAAGATTACTAATAGTTTTTTAATCACAATGCGGACTCGGTTCAGTTACCGATGTCCTTGAGTGTTTAATAACTCAGGGCCCGTGAAAAATTGGAATCAGTGAGAATGTAGCACTTGATGGAGAACTCATAAGAAGTTATGCAGTTCCATGATAATATCGAGATACCAGGGGGGTAATACTCGACGACAGATCAAAGCAGAGGTTGCACTAGGGTAATGCTCTGCAGAAGACAAGTGCTTAAACTTGCACGAGAAATGGTATTTAAAGGAGAACATGATCAAAATCCACGATCATAAAGGATCGAACCACGGATACAAGATGAACTTATAACAAGGGGGTAATTATTTTTACGAGCATCTTCCATGATAAGTTATACATCGTGTCCATGGGCATGACGCAAGGTTCAAGGTCGACTCCCACTTCTTCAATGTATAACCTTCCATTCACTTCTCGCTTTGATAAAGGCATTAGTGTTGAAAGTTTTACCTGGTGAAATTCCAGATGAGTATGACTCGTGAAAACTCTCGGATTCCCACAGATCAAGGAAGGCATAGGTTCAACCCTTAGGGGCATCTTGGGAACTTATACCACAAGCTTCAATAGTAAATACCACTAGCTTGAAAACAGAGCAAGGTTGAGAATACGGAGGATACAAGTTACCCAAGGCTTTATATATCCGTGGAAAGGCTCACAAGGTTATTTGCATATGAAGGACATTGTTGGATAATAATCCAACAAGAGGTCTGGTGGTCTACAACGGAGATGATGTGAGTATCGGTACTCTATCAAGGAAGAAGGAATGCAAGTGCATCAGAATATAGAAACAACTGACTAACTCAAAGCTTAAATGCAAAGGAATTATGAATTCCAAGACAAGGGATCGGAAGCAATTCTCTGATTAGGGATGGATAAGTTGAATAGCCTTAGGGCTACAATCGATGGCAATTTTGATTGGTCGACATCCATCTCATGTTTACATTGACGTCTGAGCTGGAAAGATAATTTAAAAGGATCAACTGATGATTGCGTGCATTCGCACTCATGTTGAATCAATAGGATCAAAATGACGGTGCCTAAGGATACTAACAAATATTGCCAGACATTTGGAAAGCATCCATAATGCAAGCAGACAAGTATTGCAGAGCAATAAGCTACTAAGGATTTTTGGAGGATCAAATGGTATTTCGAAGACCAATGTGAAACACATGAACAACTGGGGATGAACGGATACACGATAAGGGCGAGAAATTATCCATAGGGGTATTCAGGTGGCAAGGAACTGCAAGGCAGTAGGCACAAAATATCCTCGGAACATTAGAAAGGATTTCAAGGTATCTTGTAATAACAAGATCAACTAGGAATAAAAGTAAGAACGACAAGTGTATGTATTTATCCATAGGGATGTTTCGATGGTAGGGAATTGCAAAAGCAACAGGCACAAGGTCTCAAGAGAATATCGGAGAGTATTGTCAGAATCTTCTGTTGAAGCAGTCGACCATCCGTAATTAAAGGGCTCTCCGGCAGGAAGTGGTAATGAGAACCTAGAGTTAGATTTTAGCAAAATCATTTAATCCGAATAGAAGAGAGATCAGAGTCCCAGAGTATAGGTCGCGGAATAAAAGATCCTAATACCACCCAATGGCGACGTGGGCCCGTAAGCCACACAGCCATGTTAGTAAAAGCTTTTTTCGATGGCTAGACTCGACTTCGGCCAAGGAGTGTGGCAGGGGGATTCCTACAGGCAGTCGGCTCTGATACCAACTTGTGACGCCCCTGTTTCAATCATACACTAAAATGTGTATGATCAAGATCAGGGACTCACGGGAAGATATCACAACACAACCCTACAAATAAAATAAGTCATACAAGCATCATAATACAAGCCAGGGACCTTGAGGGCTCGAATACAAGTGCTCGATCATAGACGAGTCAGTGGAAGCAACAATATCTGAGTACAGACATAAGTTAAACAAGTTTCCATAAGATGGCTAGCACAAACGGGGATCCAGATCGAACGACGCATAGGCCTCCTGCCTGGGATCCTCCTAACTACTCCTGGTCGTCGTCAGCGGGCTGCACATAGTAGTAGGCACCTCCAGTGTAGAAGGAGTCGTCGTCGACGGTGGCGTCTGGATCCTGGGCTCCATCGTCTGGTCGCAGCAATCGGGTAGAGAGATGGGGAAAAGGGGAAACAAGGCAACCGTGCGTACTCATCCGAAGTACTCGCAAGCAAGGAGCTACACTACATATGCATGGATATATGTGTAAAGGGCCATATCAGTGGACTGAACTATAGAATGCCAGAATAAGAGGGGGATAGCTAATCCTGTCGAAGACTACGCTTCTGGCAGCCTCCGTCTTGCAGCATATAGAAGAGAGTAGACTGAAGTCCTCCAAGTAGCATCGCATAGCATAATCCTACCCAGCGATCCCCTCCTCAATGCCCTGTTAGAGAGCGATCACCGGGTTGTATCTGGCACTCGGAAGGGTGTGTTTTATTAAGTATCTAGTTATAGTTGTCATAAGGTCAAGGTACAACTCCAAGCCATCCTGTTACCGAAGATCACGGCTATTCGAATAGATTAACTTCCCTGCAGGGGTGCACCACATAACCCAACACGCTTGATCCCATTTGGCCGGACACACTTTCCTGGGTCATGCCCAGCCGCGGAAGATCAACACGTCGCATCCGCACCTAGGCACAACAGAGAGGTCAGCACGCCGGTCTAAACCTAAGCGCACAGGGGTCTGGGCCCATCGCCCTTAGCACACCTGCACATTGCGAACGCGGCCGAAAGCAGACTTAGCAACCTCCAGCACAACGGAAGTCACGTTACGCGGTCCAATCTGGCGCGCGCCGCTCAGTCGCTGACGTCATGAAGGCTTCGGCTGATACCACGACGTCGAGTGCCCATAACTTTCCCACGTAGTTGGTTAGTGCGTATAGGCCAGTAGCCAGACTCAGATCAAATACCAAGATCTCGTTAAGCGTGTTAAGTATTCGCGAACGCCGACAGGGCCAGGCCCACCTCTCACCTAGGTAGTCTCAACCTGCCCTGTCGCTCCGCCACAAAGATCCACACAGAGGGTCGTCGGGACAAAGGTCCTTTCAGCCCCCAATCCATGAATCACTTGCGGGTACTCCTCGAGCCGACCCGACTTTAGTCACCACATGTATCATGTATAAAGTATAGTATATACCCATGATCAACTCCCGAGTGATCACGGCCCGATAGTATAGCACAGCAGACGGACAAGAATGTAGGGCCACTGATGGAAAACTAGCATCCTATACTAAGCATGTAGGATTGCAGGTAAAGGTAACAACAGTAGTAACAAGGATAGGCTATGCATCAGGATAGGATAAACAGAAAGCAGTAACATGCTACACTACTCTAATACAATCAGTATAGAAGAGAATAGGCGATATCTGGTGATCAAGGGGGGGGGCTTGCCTGGTTGCTCTGGCAAGAGAGAGGGGTCATCAACTCCTTAGTCGATCACAGGGGTACCGGCAGCGGTCTCGAGGTCTACCGGAAAAAGTAACGGAGGGGGAACACAAGAAATAATAGAGCAATAAAAACATAACATGACAACGCGGTGCTAGAGGTGATTCTAACACAGGGATAGGTGATACCGGCGAAGGGGGAAACATCCGGGAAAGTATTCCCAGTGTTTCGCGTTTTCGGATAGATGAACCAGAGGTGAAATGTTGCAGGTTTGCTATGCTAGGGATGTGTGGCGGGTGAACGGACTGCGTATCCGGATTCTTCTCGTCGTTCTGAGCGACTTTCATGTACAAAGTTTTTCCATCCGAGTTACGGATTATTTTATATTCATTTTTAAAGATTTAATTCATTTTTAGAATTAACAAAATTAATTTAATTAGAATATGCAATTATGACGTCAGCATGATGTCAGCGTGATGTCATCAGTTAACCAGTCAATTGACTTAGTCAAACTGACTGGAGGGTCCCACTGTCATTGGCTGTTTGTTAACAAATTAATTAAAAAAATTAATTAGTTTAGTTAAATGATTAGGCTAATTAAACAGAATTGATTAAGTTAATTAACATTTTAATTAATTAACATATTTTAGTTTTATTTTTCTTTAAACGTTTAATAGGGGCGGGTCCCACATGCAATGGCCTAGGGGCCAATCGGGTTCTGGCAGGCAGCGGGGCGGGGCAACCGAACGGGCGCGAGCCCGAAGGACGCTGGACACGCACGGCGCACGCCGGCGCCGGCGGCCAGGGCCAGGGGAGGCGGCGGGGGGATGGCCGGGGCGAGCAGGGGGCCAGGGCAGCGCGCAGGAGGGTGAGGCCGGCAGGGCTCGCAGCGGTAGCGAGTGGGGTTGAGCGGGGCGGCACCAGTAGCAGCAGAGCAAAGCAACAGATACGCAGGCGCGCGTGCATGCGCGAGGCGCGGCCAGAGGATGGCCAGCGCGCGATCGGTCACGGCCAGGGGGCGGTACGGGCGCACATGGGGCGACCGTGGTGCGAGGTGTAGGGGCCGCAGGCGGTTGCTGGACTCGGCGGCGGCGCGGCCACAACGCGAGGCGCGCGTACAGCAGCTAGGAAAGGAGCGACGGGGGGGCGCTCACATGCGTTGACGAGAGAGGGGGCGGCGTGGCTTGTTGGAGCCGGCGAGGGAGAGGCGGGGAGGCATCGACGAGGCCGGGCGATGGCGGGGCCGCGCCGGGCACCGTCGGTGAGGTGGCGGTGGTTGGCGACGGCGCCAGGGCGCCCGTGGCGCCCAGATCCAGAACAGGGAGGACGAGGTCGTCGCCTGCGAGCTGAGGGCCGGCGCGCGCCTAGCGACGGCGAAGCGCCGGGGTAGGCAAAGGGCGTTGGGCGCCGCGGTGGCTGCCCCGATCCAGAAGGGAATCGGGGAGAGTGGGGGGGAGTGCATGGGGGTTAGCTGTGGGTTAGGGTTTCGGGGGGATAAGGGGAGTGTGGGGGGCGGCCTGGGCCAGATGGGCCGGTTGGCCCAGGGGATTGGGGGTTTCCTTTTTTCTGTTTTGTTTTCTGCTTTTTATCTTTCCTTTTTTTCTGTTTTTTTCTTTCCTGTTTGCCTCTTATTTTAAATATGTAGGTTTTTTTATAAAAGCATGGTTCTTTCACCATAAATATCTAGACATTTATTGCCACGCTCTGAACATTTTAGTTTTGACTTTTCAAAAACTTTAATTCTAATTTTGAATTTGAATCCTTCATCAAACTAATGCGAGATTATCAACAGTACCCGAGGTGGCGTGGCATCGTTAACGCGGGATTACTGTAACCTAATTATCCGGGCGTCACACCGCCGCAGAGTCTAGAACCACCAGATCCAATCTAGACACCATCACGGAGGGGTTCATCACTTCCATTGGTGCCTCTCTGATGATGCGTGAGTAGTTCTTTGTGAAGGAAATGTGCCCTAGAGGCAATAATAAATTGTTATTTGTATTTCCTTATATCATGATAAATGTTTATTATTCATGCTAGAATTGTATTAACCGGAAACTTAGTACATGTGTGAATACATAGACAAACAGAGTGTCACTAGTATGCCTCTAGTTGACTAGCTCGTTAATCAAAGATGGTTAAGTTTACTAGCCATGGACAAAGAGTTGTCATTTGATGAACGGGGTCACATCATTAGAGAATGATGTGATTGACTTGACCCATCCGTTAGCTTAGCACTATGATCTCTTTGTTTATTGCTATTGCTTTCTTCATAACTTATACATGTTCCTATGACTATGACATTATGCAACTCCCGAATACCGGAGGAACACTTTGTGTGCTATCAAATGTCACAACGTAACTGGCTGATTATAAAGATGCTCTACAGGTGTCTCCTATGGTGTTTGTTGAGTTGGCATAGATCGAGATTAGGATTTGTCACTGCGATTGTCGGAGAGGTATCTCTGGGCCCTCTCGGTAATGCTCATCACCATAAGCCTTGCAAGCAATCTGACTAATGAGTTACTTGCGGGATGACTGATGACCCACAAGTATAGGGGATCTATTGTAGTCCTTTCTATAAGTAAGAGTGTCAAACCCAACGAGGAGCAGAAGGAAATGATAAGCGGTTTTCAGCAAGGTATTCTCTGCAAGTACTGAAATAAGTGGTAACAGATAGTTTCGTGATAGGATAATTTGTAATGAGCAACAAGTAACAAAAGTAAATACAGTGCAGCAAGCTGGCCCAATCCTTTTTGTAGCAAAGGACAAGCCTGGACAAACTCCTATATAAGGAAAAGCGCTCCCGAGGACACATGGGAATATCGTCAAGCTAGTTTTCATCACATTCATATGATTCGCGTTCGGTACTTTGATAATTTGATATGTGGGTGGACCGGTGCTTGGGTGATGTTCTTACTTGAACAAGCATCCCACTTATGATTAACCTCTATTGCAAGCATCCGCAACTACAACAAAAGTATTAAGGTAAACCTAACCATAGCATGAAACATATGGATCCAAATCAGCCCCTTATGAAGCAACGCATAAACTAGGGTTTAAGCTTCTGTCACTCTAGCAACCCATCATCTACTTATTACTTCCCAATGCCTTCCTCTAGGCCCAAATAATGGTGAAGTGTTATGTAGTCGACGTTCACATAACACCACTAGAGGCTAGACAACATACATCTCATCAAAATATCGAACGAATATCAAATTCACATGACTACTAATAGCAAGACTTCTGACATGTCCTCAGGAACAAACGTAACTACTCACAAAGAATATTCATGTTCATAATCAGAGGGGTATTAATATGCATAAAGGATCTGAACATATGGTCTTCCACCAAATAAACCAACTAGCATCAACTACAAGGAGTAATCAACACTACTAGCAACCTACTAGTACCAATCCCGGACTTGGAGACAAGAATTGGATACAAGAGATGAACTAGGGTTTTGAGATGAGATGGTGCTGGTGAAGATGTTGATGGAGATTGCCCTCTCCCGATAAGAGGAGCGTTGGTGATGACGATGGCGATGATTTCCCCCTCCCGGAGGGAAGTATCCCTGGCAGAACAGCTCTGCCGGAGCCCTAGATTGGTTCCGCATAGATTCCGCCTCGTGGCAGCGAAGTCTCGTCCCGAAAGGTTGCTTATAATTTTTTGGACTATATACTGCAAGGCAACAGCCTCACAGCTCTTTATTCAAAACAAAACAAGAAGTTCTCTGTACAACAAAAGGAGGAAAGAAAAGTACAAAGGAAAGCTATCATACTTACAAAGAGAGTTAGGGGAGGGAGGCTATCCAGGCTAATAAAGTGTCCCTATATTTACATTTGATTCTATGTGCCAGTAAGGATATATCATGCACAAAAATTCTCCTCCAGGCTCTGAAACTTGGAGTCTCATTTCTGAAGATCTTGCCATTCCTTTGTGTCCAGATGTTCCAAGTGGCAGTAAAGACCACCTCAGAGAAGAAAGGCCTGTTGAAATCCCTCCTAGAAGCTGCAGCCATCATATAAGTAGACTGACTGTGCGTTGCAGACCAGGAGATCCCAAGGTAGTTCCAAACTCTTTGACTGAAGTTGCAAGAGAAGAAGAGGTGTACTCTATCTTCATGAAGTGAAGATTGGCATAGCACACAAGTATCATCTTGGATATTCCAGTGTCTTCTCTGCATCATGTCTCGTGTGTTGAGGCGATCCATCAATAAAAGCCATCCAAAAACCTTGATCTTGAGGGTACAGGAGCTTTTCCAAATGTACTTGAACAGTGGGTCAATCCTCAAATGGGAGAAGGTGAACTCATTATAGAGTTTGGATTGATATTCTCCAGATTTGGATGGCCATTTCCAAACATCATTCTCCTCAAAGTGCAAACTTATGGGCTGTAGCAAGTTCTGCAGTTGGGTTAGTTCAGATATGCCTCCTCTGAGAAAGGTAGGTGAAAACCTTCCATAATTGTCTGATAAAAAAGGAAGCCCTTAACTGTTATTGTGTCATCCATGGCAAATGAATGAAGTCTAGGGAATCGATCCTTAAGGGCAATCCTTCGGTTGTTAATTTGCCAACGATCAAGCCAAAAAACCACAGTATCCCCAGCATGTACTTGTGGTGTGGCTAATAAAACAAACTTGTCATACAACTTGAGCACATCGCGCCACCAAAAGTGCTTATCAATTTTTCCTTGATGAAAGACCTCATATAGCAGAAGATGGGCATCGGAGGGCCAACAGGGGGGCCACGAGGCAGGGGGCGCACCCAGGGGGGTAGGGCGCGCCCCCCACCCTCGTGGGCAGGTGGGTGATCTCTACTACACAACCTTCTCCTTGTAGACGTTGTTGGGCCTGCAAGTGCACAGGTTTGTAGGACAGTAGCAAATTTCCCTCAAGTGGATGACCTAAGGTTTATCAATCCGTAGGAGGCATGAGGATGAAGATGGTCTCTCTCAAGCAACCCTGCAACCAAATAACAAAGAGTCTCTTGTGTCCCCAACACACCCAATACAATGGTAAATTGTATAGGTGCACTTGTTCGGCGAAGAGATGGTGATACATGTGCCATATGGATAGAAGATATAGGTTTTTGTAAACTGAAAATATAAAAACAGCAAGGTAACAAGTGGTAAAAGTGAGCGTAAACGGTATTGCAGTGATAGGAAACAAGGCCTAGGGTTCATACTTTCGCTAGTGCAAGTTCTCTCAACAATAATAACATGGATAGAACATATGACAATCCCTCAACATGCAACAAAGAGTCACTCCAAAGCCACTAATAGCGGAGAACAAACGTAGAGATTATGGTCGGGTACGAAACTACCACAAAGTTATTCTTTCAAATCAATCTGTTAGGCTATTACTATAAGTGTCACAAACAACCCTGGAGTTTTTACTAGAATAACACCTTAAGATACAAATCAACCAAAACCCTAATGTCACCTAGATACTCCATTGTCACCTCAAGTATCCGTGGGCATGATTATACGATATGCATCACACAATCTCAGATTTATCCAACCAACATAAAAGTACTTCAAAGAGCGCCCCAAAGTTTCTACCGGAGAATCAAGAACATGTGCCAACCCCTATGCATAGATTCCCAATCTCACGAAACCCGCAAGTTGATCACCAAGACATACATCAAGTGTTCTCATAAAGACTCAATCCGATAAGATTACTTCAAAAGGGGAAACTCAATTCATCACAAAGGAGTAGAGGGGGAGAAACATCATATGATCCAACTACAATAGCAAAGCTCGGGATACATCAAGATCGTGCCATAGAGGAACATGAGAGAGAACACGAGAGAGAGAGAGAGAGAGAGAGAGAGAGAGAGATCAAACACATAGCTACTGGTACATACCCTCAGCCCCGAGGGTGAACTACTCCCTCCTCGTCATGGAGAGCGCCGGGATGATGAAGATGGCCACCAGAAATGGATCCCCCCTCAGGCAGGGTACCGGAAAGGGGTCCCGATTGGTTTTTGGTGGTTCTGGAGGCTTGCGGTGGCGGAACTCCTGATCTATCTTCTGTTCTGGAAGTTTTAGGGTACGACGGTATATATGGGTGAAGGGGGAACGTCGGTGGAGCTACATGGGCCCCATGAGGCAGGGGGGCGCGCCCAGGGGGGAGGGCGCGCCCTCCACCCTCGTGACCGCCTCGTGGCTCTTCTGACGTGGGGTCCAAGTCCATCAGGTGGGTTTCTTTCCAAAAATAACATCTCCAGTTGATTCGTTCCGTTTTGACTCCGTCTGATATTCCTTTTCCTCAAAATACTAAAATAGGCATAAAATAGCAAATCTGGGTTGGGCCTCCGGTTAATAGGTTAGTCCCAAAAATAATATAAAAGTGGATAATAAAGCCCAATATTGCCTAAAACAGTAGATAAAGTAGCATGGAGCAATCAAAAATTATACATACGTTGGAGACGTATCAAGCATCCCCAAGCTTAATTCCTACTCGTCCTCGAGTAGGTAAATGATAAAAAGAAGAATTTTTTATGCGGAGTGATACTTTGGCATAATTTCAATGTAATTCTTCTTACTTGTGATATGAATATTCAGATCCGAAAGATTTAAGACAAAAGTTCATATTGACACAAAAATAATAATACTTCAAGCATGCTAACTAAGCAATTATGTCATCTCAAAATAGCATGGCCAAAGAAAGTTCATCCCTACAAAATCATATGGTTAAGCTATGCTTCATTTTCATCACACAAAGATGTTCCCAACTTCTATACCCCCGATGACAAGCCAAGCAATTGTTTCATACTTTTTGATGCGCTTCAGCTTTTTCAACCCTCACGCAATACATGAGCGCAAGCCATGGATATAGCACTATGGGTGGAATAGAATATGATGATGGGGATTGTGTGGAGGAGACAAAAAAGGAGAAAGTCTCACATTGATGAGGCTAATCAACGGGCTATGGCGATGCCCATCAATTGATGTCAATGCGAGGAGTAGGGATTGCCATGCAACGGATGCACTAGAGCTATAAGTATATGAAAGCTCTACAAAAGAAAACTAGTGGGTGTGCATCCAACTTGCTTGCTCATGAAGACCTAGGGCATTTGAGGAAGCCCATCGTAGGAATATACAAGCCAAGTTCTATAATAAAAATTCCCACTAGTATATGAAAGTGACAAAATGAGAGACTCTCTATCATGAAGATCTTAGTGCTACTTTGAAGCACAATATATGAGACTCACTACATGAAGAACAAGGTGCTACTTTGAAGGACAAGTGTGGTAAAAGGATAGTAGCATTGTCCCTTCTCTCTTTTTCTCTCATTTTTTTGGGCCTTTCTTTTTTTGGCCTTTCTCTTTTTTTTCCGTCCGGAGTCTCATCCCGACTTATGGGGGAATCATAGTCTCCATCATCCTTTCCTCACCTGGGATAATGCTCTAATAATGATGATCATCACACTTTAATTTTTCTTACAACTCAACAATTACAAATCGAAACTTAGAACAAAATATGACTCTATATGAATGCCTCCGGCGGTGTACCGGGATGGTGCAATGAATCAAGAGTGACATGTATGGAAAATAATGCATGGTGGCTTTGCCACAAATACGATGTCAACTACATGATCATGCAATGGCAATATGAAAGAAGTAAAATATGTCATGATGATGAAGAACGGAACGGTGGAAAGTTGCATGGCAATATATCTCGGAATGGCTATGGAAATGCCATAATAGGTAGGTATGGTGGCTGTTTTGAGGAAGATATAGGGAGGTTTATGTGTGAAAGAGCGTACCATATCACGGGGTTTGGATGCACCGGCGAAGTTTGCACCAACTCTCAATGTGAGAAAGGGCAATGCACGGTACCGAAGAGGCTAGCAAATGGCGGAAAGGTAAAAGTGCGTATAATCCATGGACTCAACATTAGTCAAAAGAACTCATATACTTATTGCAAAAATTTAGAAGTCATCAAAAATCAAGTACTACATGCATGCTCCTAGGGGGATAGATTGGTAGGAAAAGACCATCGCTCGTCCCCGACCGCCACTCATAAGGATGCACAAGCCAGGTACACTTCATGCTTCAAATTTGTTACACAACTTTAACCATACGTGCATGCTACGGGACTTGCTAACTTCAACACAAGTATTTCTCAAATTCACAACTACTCAACTAGCACGACTATGATATTATCACCTCCATATCTCAAAACAATTATCAAGCATCAAACTTATCTTAGTATTCAACCCACTAAAAAGAAAGTTTCACATATCTTGAATACCAAGTATATTAACATTAAGCAAATTACCATGCTATTAACGACTCTCAAAATAATATAAGTGAAGCATGAGAGTTCATCTATTTCTTCATAATAAAACCACCATTGTGCTCTAAAAGATATAAGTGAAGCACTAGAGCAAATGACAAACTACTCCAACAAGATATAAGTGAAGATCAATGAGTAGCTAAATAATTATTATGCAACTATGTGAAGACTCTCTATCATTTAAAAATTTCAGATCTTGGTATTTTATTCAAACAGCAAGCAAAGCTAAAGAAAATAAAATGACGCTCCAAGCAAAACACATATCATGTGGTGAATAAAAATATAGCTCCAAGTAAAGTTACCGGTGAACGAAGACGAAAGAGGGGATGCCATCCGGGGCATCCCCAAGCTTAGGCTCTTGGTTGTCCTTGAATATTACCTTGGGGTGCCTTGGGCATCCCCAAGCTTAGGCTCTTGCCACTCCTTATTCCATAGTCCATCGAAGCCTTACCCAAAACTTGAAAACTTCACAACACAAAACTTAACAGAAAACTCGTGAGCTCCGTTAACGAAAGAAAACAAAACAACACTTCAAGGTACTTTAATGAACTCATTCTTTATTTATATTGGTGTTAAACCTACTATATTACAACTTCTCTATGGTTTATAAACTATTTTACTAGCCATAGATTCATCAAAATAGGCAAACAACACAATGAAAACAGAATCTGTCAAAAACAGAACAGTCTGTAGTAATCTGTAACTAACGCAAACTTCTGGAACTTTCTAAAATAAATTGGTGGACCTGAGGAATTTGTCTAGTAATCATCTTCAAAAAGAATCAACTAAATGGCACTCTGCAGTAAAAAGTTCTAGCTAATCTCGTGAGCGCTAAAGTTTCTGTTTTTTTACAGCATGATCATAAAGACTTCACCCAAGTCTTCCCAAAGGTTCTACTTGGCACAAACACTAATTAAAACATAAAACCACATCTAAAAATAGGCTAGATGGATTATCTATTCCTAAACAGAACCAAAAAAAAGAAACTAAAATAAAATTGGGTTGCCTCCCAACAAGCGCTATCGTTTAACGCCCCTAGCTAGGCATGATGATTTCAATGATGCTCACATAAAAGATAAGGATTGAAACATAAAGAGAGCATCATGAATAATATGACTATCACATTTAAGTCTAACCCACTTCCTATGCATAGGGAGTTTGTGAGCAAACAAATTATGGGAACAAGAATCAACTTGCATAGGAAAGTAAAACAAGCATAACTTCAAGATTTTAAGCACATAGAGAGGAAACTTGACATTATTGCTATTCCTACAAGCATATATTCCTCCCTCATAATAATTTTCAGTAGCATCATGAATTAATTCAACAATATAACCAGCACCTAAAGCATTCTTTTCATGATCTACAAGCATAGAAATTTTATTACTCTCCACATAAGCAAAATTCTTCTCATTCGGAATAGTGGGAGTATCATAAGGGACTTGAATACTATAAATTGCTTCCACATTAAAAGAGTAATGTTCAGAGAAAGGATACTCATAATCATGACAAGTTTTATAAATATAATCATCACTACTTTTTATAGCATAAGTTTTATCACAATAATCATCATAAGTAGCAACTTTGTTCTCATCATAATCACTTTGCATATCAAAACATGGAAGGCTAAAAATATCATCATTATTAAACGTAGCATCCCCAAGCTTGGGACAAACATTAATTGCAGCAAATAGATTCTCAAATATGTCATCCTCATCAAGCATAGCTTCCCCATGCTTGGGCCTTTTCGTGTCATAAGCATAATCACTCTCATCATTAATAGTATGGATAGCACCAATAGTATAGCAAACATTATTATCATATTCTTCCAAGAAAGTGCTAAAAAGATTTTCAAGATCATAAGGAGTATCATTATCTTCTCAATCATAATCATCACAACAAGCAATAGGCATAACTAGATCATCATCAAGTGTATCATCTTCATTTTCATGGGGCATAGCAATAATAGGAGCAACTTTATTTGGGAGAGATACCTTTTTACCTCTCTTCCTTTTTATTTTCTTCTTCTTCACCACATCTTGTGTGGGTTCAATCCTCTTTTTGGAGCTCCTTATTAATGAGATTGGTTGAATAGAAGGCTCCTCCTCGTTACCTGATTCATCATAAGAAATAATAGGAGGATATTGGGAAGTCTCTTCCCTTTCGTTAGTATTCTCTTCATCCTCTATTTGTTTTCTTTTCTTTATGTAATTGGCAATATAAGGATTTTCAATGCAATTCACCGCACAATACATATAAATTTCTTCTAGATCAATATCGAGGAATTTCTTGAGGTTACATTCTGGAATATGCTTAGTCTGACATTTCAATTCTTCATCACCCAAAAGCAAACTTAGTTCATTATAATGTGCAAGGGAAATCAAGTCATCACAATTTTTGGACACGATTCGATCATGAAACAATTTGCAATTGATATTTAAATGACCATGTTCGTTACAAAGTTCACAAGTACGGCTAATATATCTTAAATTATCAGCACTAGCATTTAGCCTTTCTTGGAACTCTTTAGTTTCTAAGCACATATGCCTCTTGAAATATCTATCTTCCCTATTTGGTGTGTCCTTGCAAACCCAATGCACTCCACAAAAATTGACACGCTTATAGGAGACATTTTCATCATAACTAGTGCAATCATCATTAGCATCATGGATATTCAAAGAATTCGTACTGACAACATTGCACTCATGCTCATCATTCAAATATTTAGTGCCAAACATTTTATAGATTTCTTCTTCTAGCACTTCGGCACAATCTTCCTTTCCATCATACTCACGAAAGATATTAGAAAGGTGAAGCGTATGAGACAAACTCAATTCCATTTTTTTGTAGTTTTCTTTTATAAACTAAACTAGTGCTAAAACAAGAAACAAAAAGATTTGATTGCAAGATCTAAAGATATACCTTCACTTACCTAGCCTCCCCGGCAACGGCGCCAGAAAAGAGCTTGATGTCTACTACACAACCTTCTTCTTGTAGACGTTGTTGGGCCTGCAAGTGCATAGGTTTGTAGGACAGTAGCAAATTTCCCTAAAGTGGATGACCTAAGGTTTATCAATCCGTAGGAGGCGTGAGGATGAAGATGGTCTCTCTCAAGCAACCCTGCAACCAAATAACATATAGTCTCTTGTGTCCCCAACACACCCAATACAATGGTAAATTGTATAGGTGCACTAGTTCGGCGAAGAGATGGTGATACAAGTGAAATATGGATAGAAGATATAGGTTTTTGTAAACTGAAAATATAAAAACAGCAAGGTAACAAGTGGTAAAAGTGAGCGTAAACGGTATTGCAATGATAGGAAACAAGGCCTAGGGTTCATACTTTCGCTAGTGCAAGTTCTCTCAACAATAATAACATAGATAGAACATATGACAAGCCCTCAACATGCAACAAAGAGTCACTCCAAAGCCACTAATAGCGGAGAACAAACGTAGAGATTATGGTCGGGTACGAAACCACCACAAAGTTATTCTTTCAAATCAATCCGTTGGGCTATTCCTATAAGTGTCACAAACAACCCTGGAGTTTTTACTAGAATAACACCTTAAGATACAAATCAACCAAAACCCTAATGTCACCTAGATACTCCATTGTCACCTCAAGTATCCGTGGGCATGATTATACGATATGCATCACACAATCTCAGATTTATCCAACCAACATAAAATTACTTCAAAGAGCGCCCCAAAGTTTCTACCGGAGAATCAAGAACGTGTGCCAACCCCTATGCATAGGTTCCCAATGTCACGAAACCCGGAAGTTGATCACCAAGACATACATCAAGTGTTCTCATAAAGACTCAATCCGATAAGATTACTTCAAAAGGGGAAAATCAATTCATCACAAAGGAGTAGAGGGGGAGAAACATCATAAGATCCAACTACAATAGCAAAGCTCGGGATACATCAAGATCGTGCCATAGAGGAACACGAGAGAGAACAAGAGAGAGAGAGAGAGAGAGAGAGAGAGAGAGAGAGAGAGAGAGATCAAACACATAGCTACTGGTACATACCCTCAGCCCCGAGGGTGAACTACTCCCTCCTCATCATGGAGAACGCCGGGATGATGAAGATGGCCACCGGAGATGGATCCCCCCTCCGGCAGGGTACTGGAAAGGGGTCCCGATTGGTTTTTGGTGGTTCTGGAGGCTTGCGGCGGTGGAACTCCCGATATATCTTCTGTTCTGGAAGTTTTAGGGTACGACGGTATATATGGGTGAAGGGGAAATGTCGGTGGAGCTACGGGGGCCCCACGAGGCAGGGGGCGCGCCCAGGGGGAGGGCGCGCCCTCCACCCTCGTGACCTCCTCGTGGATCTTCTGACATGGGGTCCAAGTCCATCAGGTGGGTTTCCTTCCAAAAATAACTTCTCCAGTTGATTTCGTTCCGTTTTGACTCCGTCTGATATTCCTTTTCCTCGAATACTGAAATAGGCATAAAACAGTAAATCTGGGCTGGGCCTCCGGTTAATAGGTTAGTCCCAAAAATAATATAAAAGTGGATAATAAAGCCCAATATTGCCTAAAATAGTAGATAAAGTAGCGTGGAGCAATCAAAAATTATAGATACGTTGGAGACGTATCAGTGGGGGCCCCTCTGGTGAACTTCTTTCGCTCAATATTTTTTATATATTCTGAAAATAACTTCCGTGGAGTTTCAGGACTTTTGGTGTTGCGCAGAATAGGTCTCTAATATTTGCTCCTTTTCTAGCCCAGAATTCCAGCTGCCGGCATTCTCCCTCCTTATGTAAACCTTGTAAAATAAGAGAGAATAGCCATAAGTATTGTGACATAATGTGAAATAACATCCCATAATGCAATAAATATCGATATAAAAGCATGATGCAAAATGGACGTATCAATGATGCATTACGGAACGAGTAAAGAGACTTGCCGGTAACGAGATTGAACTAGGTATTGAGATACCGACGATCGAATCTGGGGCAAGTAACATACCGATGACAAAGGGAACAACGTATGTTGTAATGCGGTTTGACCGATAAAGATCTTCATAGAATATGCAGGAACCAATATGAGCATCCAGGTTCCGCTATTGGTTATTGACCGAAGATGAGTGTCGGTCATGTCTACATAGTTCTCGAACTCGTAGGGTCCGTATGCTTGACGTTCAGTGACGATCGGTATTATGAGTTTATGTGTTTTGATGTACCGAAGGTAGTTCGGAGTCCCGGATATGATCACGGACATGACGAGGAGTCTCGAGATAGTCGAGACATAAAGATCGATTTATCGGAAGGCTATGTTTGGACATCGGAAGGGTTCCTAGTGAGTTCAGGCATTTATCGGAGTACCGAGGGGTTATCGGAACCCCCCGGAGAGTCAATGGGCCTTATTGGGCCTTAGTGGGAGAGAGGAGGAGGTGGCCAAGGTGGAGGGCATGCCCTCCCAAGCACAATCCGAATTGGGTGGGGGGCGGCCCCCCTTTCCTTCCCTCTCTCCCCCTTCTTTTCTCTCCTACTCCAACTAGGGAAGGGGGAATCCTACTCCCACCGGGAGTAGGACTCCCCCCTTGGGCGCGCCACGAGAGGGTCGCCACCCCCCTCCTCCACTCCTTTATATACGGGGAACGGGGGCACCCCAAAGACACACAAGTTGATTGTTTAGCCGTGTGCGGTGACCCCCTCCACAAATTTCCACCTCGGTCTATATCATTGCAGTGCTTAGGCGAAGCCCTGCGCCAGTAGCTTCATCATCGCCGTCATCACGCCGTCGTGCTGACAAAATTCTCCCTCGACCTCAGCTGGATCTAGAGTTCGTGGGACGTAACCGAGCTGAACGTGTGCAGATCACGGAGGTGTCATACCTTTGGTGCTAGGATCGGTCGGACCGTGGAGATGTACGACTACATCAACTGGGTTGTCATAACGCTTCTACTTTCGGTCTACGAGGGTACGTGGACAACACTCTCCCCTCTCGTTGCTATGCATCACCTAGATGGATCTTGCGTGTGCGTAGGATTTTTTTTGAAATTACGGCGTTCCCCAACAATGGCATCCAAGCCAGGTCTATGCGTAGATGTTATATGCACGAATAGAACACAAAGAGTTGTGGGCGATGATAGTCATACTGCTTACCAGCATGTCATACTTTGATTCGGCGGTATTGTTGGATGAAGCGGCTCAGACCGACATTACGCGTACGCTTACGCGAGACTGGTTCTACCGACGTGCTTCGCACACAGGTGGCTAGTGGGTGTCTGTTTCTCCAACTTTAGTTGAATCAAGTGTGACTACGCCCGGTCCTTGTTGAAGGTTAAAACAACAAACTTGACGAAAAATCGTTGTGGTTTTGATGTGTAGGTAAGAACGGTTCTTGCTAAGCCCGTAGCAGCCACGTAAAACTTGCAACAACAAAGTAGAGGACGTCTAACTATTTTTTGCAGGGCATGTTCTGATGTGATATGGTCAAGACGTGATTATTTAAATTGTTGTATGAGATGATCATGTTTTGTAACACAGTTATCGGCAACTGGCATGAGCCATATGGTTGTCGCTTTATTGTATGAAATGCAATCACCATGTAATTGCTTTACTCTATCACTAAGCGGTAGCGATAGTCGTAGAAGCAATAGTTGGCGAGACGATAATGATGCTTCGATGGAGATAAAGGTGTCAAGCCGGTGACAATGGTGATCATGACGGTGCTTTGGAGATGGAGATCAAAGGCACAAGATGATGATGGCCATATCATATCACTTATATTTTTGCATGTGATGTTTATCCTTTATGCATCTTATTTTGCTTAGTACGGCGGTAGCATTATAAGATGATCAATTTCAAGGTATAATGTTCTCCCTGAATATGCAGCGTTGCTACAGTTCGTCGTGCCGGGACACCATGTGATGATCGGGTATGATAAGCTCTACGTTCACATACAACGGGTGTAAGCCCGTTTTGCACACGCGGAATACTCGGGTTAAACTTGACGATCCTAGCATATGCAGATATGGCCTCGGAACACTAAGACCGAAAGGTCGAGCGTGAATCATATAGTAGATATGATCAACATAGTGATGTTCACCGAAAACTACTCCATCTCACGTGATGATCGGACATGGTTTAGTTGATATGCATCACGTGATCACTTAGATGATTAGAGGGATGTCTATCTAAGTGGGAGTTCTTAATTAATATGATTAATTGAACTTTAATTTATCATGAACTTAGTCCTGATAGTATTTGCATAACTATGTTGTAGATCAATAGCTCGCGATGTAGCTCCCCGTTTATTTTTTATATGTTCCTAGAGAAAAACTATGTTGAAAGATGATAGTAGCAATGATGCGGAGTAGGTCCGTGATCTGAGGATTATCCTCATTGATGCGCAAAAGAATTATGTCCTTGATGCACCGCTAGGTGATATACCTATTACAGGAGCAGATGCACATGTTATGAACGTTTGACAAAGCTCGGTATGATGACTACTTAATAGTTTAGTGCACCATGCTTTACGGCTTAGAACCGGGACTTCAAAACGTTTTGAATGCCACGGAGCATATAAGATGTTCTAAGAGTTGAAATTGGTATTTCATACTCATGCCTGTGTCGAGAGGTATGAGACCTCTGACAGTACTTTGCCTACAAGATGGAGGAGAATAGCTCAACTAATGAGCATGTGCTCAGATTGTCTGGGTACTACAATTGCTTGAATCAAGTGAGAGTTAATCTTCCAGATAAGTTAGTAATTGACAAAGTTCTCTAGTCACTATCACCAAGTTACAAGAACTTAGTGATTAACTATAATATGCAAGGGATGACGAAAGTAATTCCCAACCTCTTCGCGATGCTGAAATCGGCGAAGGTAGAAATCAATAAATAACATCAAGTGTTGATGGTTAACAAGACCACTAGTTCCAAGAAAAGGGAAAACGTAAAGAAAGAGGAACTTCAAAGAAGAATAGCAAGCAAGTTGCTGCTCCCATGAAGAAGCCCAAAGCTAGACCCAAGCCTGGAACTGAGTGCTTCTACTGCAAAGGAAATGGTCACTGGAAGTGGAACTGCCCTATATACTTGGCGGATAAGAAGGATGGAAAAGTAAAAAAATATTTGGTATACATGTTATTGATGTGTACTTTACTAGTGTTTATAGCAACCCCTCAGTATTTGATACTGGTTTAGTTGCTAAGAGTAGTAACTCGAAACGGGAGTTGCAAAATAAACACAGACTAGTTGAGGGCAAGGTGACGATGTGTGTTGGAAGTAATTCCAAGGTTGATAAGATCACCATCGCACACTCCCTTTACCTTCGGGATTAGTGTTGAACCTAAAATAAATTTTATTTGGTGTTTGCGTTGAGCATAATATGATTGGATCATGCTTATTGCAATATGGTTATTCATTTAAGTCAAAGAATAATTGTTATTCTGTTTACATGAATATAACCTTCTGTGGTCATACACCCAAGGTGAATGGTTTATTGAATCTCGATCGTAGTAATACACATATTCATAATATTGATGCCAAAAGATGCAAAGTTGATAATGATAGTGCAACATATTGTTGGCACTGCTGTTTAGGTCATATTGGTGTAAAGCGATCACGGCCCGATAGTATAGCATGGCAGACGGACAAGAATGTAGGGCCACTGGTGGTAAACTACCATCCTATGCTAAGCATTTAGGATTGTAGGTAAGGTATCAACAGTTGTAGCAACAATGACACGCTATGCAGTAGAATGGGATTAACCGAAAGCAGTAACATGCTACACTACTCTAATGCAAGCAGTAGAGAGAAGAATAGGCGATATCGGGTGATCAAGGGGGGCTTGCCTGGTTGCTCTGGCAAGAAGGAGGGGTCGACAACACCGTAGTCATACTGGGTAGCAGCGGCGTCGGTCTCGGTGTCTAACGAGAGAAGAGGGGAAAGAAACTATAAATATAATGCAAACAAAAGCATGACGATGCATGACATGACAATAAGTGGTGCTAGGTGTGCCCTAACGCAGCAGTAGGTGATACAAGCGAAGTGGGGAAACATTCGGGAAAGTATCCCCGGTGTTTTGCGTTTTCGCACAGATGAACCGAAGGTGAAATGTTTCACGTTCGCTATGCTAGGGACGTGTGGCGGGCGAACAGACTGCGTATTCGGATTCGTCTCGTCACTCTGAACAACTTTCATGTTCAAAGTATTTTCGTTCGAGCTATGGATTATTTTATAATATTTTCTAAACTTTTACACATTTCCTGAATTTTCTAGATTTGAATAAAAAATGCATGAAATACTTTTGTACCCAGCAGTGGGTTAGCCCATTACTATGACAGCGTGCCAGGGGGTGCTGAGTCAATAGTTGACCGGTCAAGGATGACTGGTCAGCGGGGTCAGTGGGGACCCACCTGTCTTTGATAGAGGGAGTTAACAACAAATTAACTTAGGTTAATTGCGTGCATTAAGGGAGAGGGCCCACTGGTCAGAGAGTGATTAGGCTTAATTAGTTAGTTAATTAATTGTTCCACTAATTATGTCTTAGTTTTTATCTTTTTTTAATTGGGGAATATCCCCTAATCTAAATAGGCCAGCCCCATCTGGCAGGGACACAGCCGTGCCCCTCCAGTGGCCGGGCGCGCACGGGAGCAGTGAGCTCCGGCGGCCTCACCCAGGAGCAGCGGCGGCTCCGGCATCCGGAGGCGGGCGCGGAAGTGGCGGCAGAGGCGGAATCTGCAAAGGAGGCAGGCTCAGGGGTCGTTGCTAGGCGGCGCGGCGATTGCGGGGCAACACCACAGCAGGGGAGGTGTTGGGAGTCGTCGACGGAGGCGGACGCATCAGCGAGTGCAGGCGCGGGCGGTAGAAGCAGCAGTATGCGGCAGTAGCAGCGCTATAACAACAACAGATGCTACGGCCGCACGCAGTAGCAGTGGCGGCAACTAACAGGAGAAGCAGCAGTAAGCAGCGACGAGTAGCAGCAGGAACAAGCAGCGCCACAGCGGCAGGAAGCAGGTACAGCAAGCAGCAGCGGGCAGACTAAGGCATAGCCTAGTGGTGGGAAGGGGCTGATGCCTTCCCACCCACCCAGGTTCAAGGCATGGTACTTGCAATTTGGGGTTGTTGCACCAATTATACTGTAGGGGGTTCCCTTACAGTCTTTCTATCAAAAAAAAGCAAGCAGCAGCGGCAAAGGACGGCTGCGGCAACTACGGGTGAGGCCACGCATGAGCGCACACACAACAGCAATAGCGACAGCCCTGGAGCAGCAATTGCACGCACGCCTGTATGTGTAGGTTCGGGTATGATGGTGACGGCGGCCTACGGCGTCCAAAACGAAGGGGGGAAGGGGGATCCGACGGAGGAGCTCACTGTGAGTCCGTTGGCGTGATCGTGGAGGGTCGGCGTGGACCGAAGCGACGACATCGACAGCGAGTTAGTGACGGCCAGTTGAAGAAGACGGTGATGGCGTCGGCTACGCAGCTCCTCGGCTCAAGATGGTCCCCGAAACGGACAAAGACGAGTGCGGAGATCCTCCAGGATGTGTTCCCGAGCGATGGCGGCGACGGTGGCCGCGGCAAGAGGGCGAGATAGTAGGGACCACGGAGCAAATCGAGCTTGAAATCGAGCGAAAGAGGAGGGGGCCGATGGGGGATCCTGGGGGGAGAATGGACGAGGGCGGTCTAGGGTTTCGCGGGGGCGTGCTTATAGGACCAGAGGGGAGATGTGGGGGCCATCCATGGCCAGGGCACCATGGATGTCTGCCACGCCTCTGTTCTGTGAATAGAGGAAAGGGGAGACGGGAGTAGGTGGGCCGGCCTGCCTGGCAGGGGCGAGCTGGGCCACGGCCCAGCAAGGGAGGGGGGGTTCTTATTTTATTTTAGTTATTAGTTACTGTTTTCTATTTTCTATTTTCTCTTTTCTTTTATTTCTTATTTTATGTTTTATTAACTTTTTGTTTTTATGAAACACCCAAGTTGTACCTAAAATATTATTAACACTTATGCCACTACCACAATTAACTTGACACCTAATATAAAATAGTTTGTTAATTGTTTATTATTTTATAAACATTTAACTAATTGTTTTGCTACTGTTTTATTCATTTTTGAGTATTTACACATTTTATACAAGTGTGGTTTCTCCACCATTATTACTTAGGATTTATTTGTCCCATTCTGAACATTTTAGTTTTAATGTTTGAAAACTTTTGATGTTTGTCTTTATTTTAAATTTGAATTTGAATCGTTTTTGAACCATCGCGAGATTAACAACAGTAACCGAGGTGACATGGCATCATTAGCTTTGAGTAACTGTAGCTTAATCATCCGGGCGCCACAATTCTCCTCCACTACAAGAAATCTCGTCCCGAGATTTAGGAGGGGGAGTAAGGGGGAAGGTTCTGGTTATGATATTCCAACGAATCTTCTTGAAGAAGTCAATCCCTTTCATTCATGTCTTCTATTCTTTATTACAATGCATCATGATGAAGTTGTCGTCCTTTCTTTGGGAACTCCATCGTACTTACGAATAGGTAAGGGGCAACTCTATAACGATAGAATGCTACAAGGGAAAATCATGTGGGGGTATCCCAAGAATGAACACGAGAGTATCTCTCGAGTTGAACAAATGAAACACATCAAGAGCAAAGTAAGAAGGTACCATAAGAACTTTCAAGCGGATAGACAATCGTCGTTGCCTGAAACAGCGCGTGAAAGGGGTTCAGAGCAACGAGAATTAGTTTTGTGTCTGATACCAGAATTGATGATCTCTCAGAAGGTGGCTCCTGAATTACCTACGAGGCCACGCGCGAGGAATATCTTTGGGAACAGGGGGTGTACAGGAGAGTCAGGTTTCGATCCCATGGAACTATGGGTTATGGGCCCACCATGTGGGTTAAAAGTAGGAAGGGCGGTGACGTCTTGCACGATCATGTAAGCATGGCATGTCAGAGGATAGTCTGTCGGTTATGTCGGCAACAACATCGGTACCAAGGGCGAGGGACGAAGGGAACCATTTTCCTGCTCGTTGAACGAGGCGGGCCAATAGGCAAAGTTCTCATCCATCAGCGGTTACCAAAATGTCATCAACAATAGTAACAGGGTCTTACTAATTGCGTGGTACAACAAGGTTCTTACCTAAGCAGGGAATTCTCACTTCTTAGTTAAGTCAGATTACAAAAAACGTTAAAAAAAACAATGGAAAGGAAATACGATTATCAGATCAAACAGAACAATGGAAAGGAAAATGTGTTTAAACACATATTTCAGGGGTATATCCTTCCCAAGGACAAGCAAAGCATGATAACCATGACAGGATATTAAGTAGAAAACCCATTAGGTGAGGGGAGAGAAATTTCCTGACATTACCCATACAACAGTGTTTGGATAATTGATAAGGAAAATTTAGCATTGTGCTTCAAATGTTTTTATTGCAAATCGGAGTACCACAGACATGCTTGGAGATAGAATTGACATGGTCTTCAAGTAAAGGTCGGACTTTGGATATACAAAGGATCCATCAGGAACAACTTATAGAATAAGTCTTACAATTTCCTCATGGAAGAATGGCTAACCTTGTTAAAAAGGAAACTATAACAATAGGTCCTCCGGCCAGGTGCACAAGGCATGACATCACCTTACTGGTTCATATAAATACCAATGTTATAACTCTTGGAAATATGTTCCAACCATCATATCTGACTGAGATTTAGATCTCATTGGTGTTAGGATACCTCAGACTCATTATGCCTAAGAAGGAAAGGTGCGACACAAATTGACGAAAAGACATCGTAAGATTCTCGAGAAATGAATTATGGAAGCGAGTTCCGAATCAAGAGTTCATCATTAAACCAAGGAGAGGATGAGGAGGTGGCTGATGGACTCAGCGACAATTCATCGAGAGAAACAAAAGACGGATTTCCACAATTATGTGAACAAGGAGATATATAACATTTATCGGGTCAAATGGTATGATGATGTATGCTCAAGGAAACCATACACCATTAAACATTGGTTTAAAGGTGCACCAGGGATATGGGCTTAGATAGTATAATCAATGTTAGAATGGTGATTCAATAACCATTAGTCCAAGAATGAACTGTCGACCATTAACTTCAAAGCAATAGGGTTGCTAGAAGTACATGATCCAAGCAGCACGGTTCACCTGTTGGTATCCCGGCTAGAATCAACACGGGAACCAAGAAAGAATGGTGATGGTGAGAAGTATCACTATACCAAGAATAATTAAGAGGCGGAGCAATCCTCACGACATTCTTGACATAAAAGATGGTAATACTCCAAGGTAAAGAAGAACAAATGCTGGATAGCAAGGAACTCAAGGTATAACACAGAAGACGAACAAGTTTGTGTTGGAGAGAAGGCAATAAAGTGGTCGATCACAACACAAATCATCAAGGGCAAGGATGGTATTTCTCATCATGAATTCAATTGATATCATGGAAGAGCTCCGAATGCTGATGATGATCACGACACATTTGTCGAGAGATTTCATGAAGATGTAATCGATCGGCGATGACATCAAGCTAAAGGAATGATGAAGCGAAAGGTTATTGGAACCATGGGTACGACATAAACTCGAAATCAAGTTGGTTGTTCAAGGAGAAATGATATGACGAGGAAGATCGACGTAAGATTAGCTCACCATCTAAACTTGTGCTTCGGGAAGAAGGACCAAGTAGCACAATTAAGATTATCACGATCATGAAATAACCGATCGGGCTAGGAGTGATGTGATGGAGTATTAAACGTCTCAACAACAAAGAACTAGGAGTATTGAATCACACTGTTGATTCGATTCACTAATCGTTGTTCTCGGTTGACGACAACCCAGAACCCGTGGAGTGACTATGACGAGGAAAGCTACTACTTCATTAGAAATTCATAGCATGTAGTGCAATGGGGGTGATATCCTCAAGATACCAGGGGGTAATACTCGAAGGTAGATCAAAATAGAGGTTGGGTAGGCGTACTGATCTGAGAAGGCAAGTATTTTACTCGTCCAAGAAATGGGACCAAAGAAAGACAACATGGTCGAAACCACGATTGCAAAAGACCAAATCCTAGATGTAATATGAACTTATACCAAGGGAATCATTAATTTAAGAGAAGTTTCCATGATAAGATCTACCTCGTGTCCATGGGTGTGACGCCCGGCTACAGTAAGCCTCTAATAATTTTGCCACGTCACCACGATTACTGTTGATAATCTTGCGATGATTCAAAACTCGTTCAAATTCAAAATTAAAATAAAGTCAAACTAGAAAAGTTTTCAAAAGTCAAAACTAAAGTTTTCTAGATGTAGAAAGTAATTCATAATAAATATAAGTGGAGAAACCAACTTTTTATGAAATGGTTTAGTGCCTTTAAATAAATAAACAGTGGCCAAAACAGTAAATTAAATGCCTTCTTGATTTTCAAAAGTGCTAATCTATTTTATTTAACTGCCAATCTTTTTGTGGCAGTGACCTAATTTGCAATGACAATATTGGTGTAAGTTTCATATTTTATAAACCTAAAATGCTGTTGAAAATTAATAGTGAACTAAAAGCAAAAGCTAAGAAAAGAACACAAAATAGAAAATAAGAAGGGGACCTAAACCTACTGGACCCTTGGCCCTTTTAGCAAAACAGGTCCAGCCCACCCCTACCATCGCAACCTCCTGCTACAGGGAGGCGGGGGGGGGGGGGGGGGGGGGGGCTCGTGGCACCCATCGTCAGGCCATGGCCGCGTCGTGCCTTGCGTGGAGGCCATCCATGGCCTCCCCCCTTGCCTACAAGGGCCCCGCCTCCTTCTTGCTGGAAACCCTATGACACTTTCCCCTCGCCCTCTCCTTCGCATCTCACTCTCGAGCCGAGCACTGCCGTTGCCGCCGCTCGCCACTGACGCGGCCACCAGCCACTCCGAGCCACGAGAAGGCGTCCGGGAGCTCCGTCGTGCAGGGGCGGGCCCACTTCAATTCATGGGTATTCTGTTGAATACCCATTATTTTTTGCCAAAAAACTATGTATAGATGGTGTATAGTACGTACATGTGTAGAGAAAAGGGAAAATGATAGAACGTGTGACATTGTCCACGCATTCAGCCCCAAACAAGGGCAGCCCACCTCTGGTTTTCTCCGTCCCCACCCCACGCATAGCACATGGCCCATTATCTCCAGGCCCAGTACAAAAGTAGCCACAGCCTGATGGCCTGATTGCTCGCATGAACCAGAACTACAGAAGTCAATCGATTACAGAACCGGTGGCGCGACGCGTCACATCCCAATTCCAGATCGCACGCCGGGAGGTATGGTTGATCGTCCGGGAGGTATGGCAAGCCGGCAACGCACCACGGTTGCGGCGTGGGCGGCAGCACGACCACACGGCGCAGGCATCCGAGTGTCCGAGAGAGCTGCAGTATGAGCGTGAGAATCATTTTTCGGTCTCCCGATGTCCAGTTCTTGCTCATAAACAGTACCCATGGTGAGTTAATCTCTCTAATTGGCCTCCTATTTTGAAATCTTAGACTTGTTTGAGATTTGATACCCCCTATTTTGGCACAACTATATTGAATTTTGAGACTTGTTTGTAGTGATTCAGAAGGATGAAATATTCAGATATCATAATCGTTAAGAGTTAGTATTAAGTAGTATAATAAATTGATATTTTTTGCAATTTTGTGATTGTAATTTTGATGGTTATATACATTGAAAGGGAATTCTTCTAGCCAGTTAAGAGAAAGGCATCATCACCCATTTTGAAGTTGTCCTATAATTGTAAGCTATCTTATCATTTACTTGTTTCTATCCTCTTTACATATTACATGTTGCCACACTATGTTAAACAATTAATACTTCTATATGTTGCAAAATTTCAAGTTAACATCAATTTTACGAATCTACATATTATGCTAAAACTTCTATATATATTATACAATACGTACAATATGATGTTGTAGTCAATTATACACCCAAAACTAAGGCTCTAGGCAGAAAACATGGTTTGCGTATATAAATGGACTTTGCAGGCTAATACAAAGGGATGTATCGAGAGGACCCTATCCAATAATAAACCCTCATAAGCAATGTGATGTAAATGGGTATATAGTAACTAGAGGCTCATTAGGAGCAGCCAGTGTCGCAAAGTTCCATTCCCCTCATTTTCTGACAAGTTTCAAGACACAGAATCACAAAAATGACCAGATGTCAGATACGTCTTTCGAAAAAAAAAATATTAACCTTTGAAAATTTGAATACACACACTTTAAATTCTGGGCCCGCCCCTGCCGTCGTGGTCGACTCCATCACCACGCAGAAGGGCTCGAGCCAGGAGGCCCCATGCGCTCGCCATCGGTCGTCTTCCCCGCGTCCGGTCGTCGCTTCCCCGCCCCGAATCTCCTCCCTTGGCACTTCCCCGGCCTCCCAAGCACGTCGTCGAGAACCGCTGTGAGGCCCTCCGCCGATTCCCCCTTTTTACCTGCCTCAATTCGTCGTCGTGTAGTCGCCCCGCGAGCTCGGCCACCATGGCCGGAGCTCCGCTCACCACGCCCACTGTCCGTGCCCGTGAGCCCCCGGTCGCGTCCTATCTTACCCCATGCGTGCGCACCCACGCCTGCACACCCTGACCGTGCCGTCCGTGTGTGCCCCGCCGCTGCCGGTTGCTCCCTGGCACCGTCCGCGCATGCACTCGGTTGATGCTGCTCCTCACTGTGCCACGCCACGGCCTCTCTGCGCCGTTGCCGCCTCGCGCTCACTGCCCCGAGGCCGTCTTCCGTGCACGTCGTCCCTGCGTGTCCCGCGCCGGCCGCGCCGTCTCCGTTTGCACTTGTGAGCCGCTGCCGCTGGCGCTCTGTAGTTCTCCGCTGCTACTCTCTGCTGCCGTGTATTGGTGCTGCTCTACGTTGTAGTTGCTCTTGCTGCTGCCGCTGCATAGCCGATGCCGCTGCTGTTCCTTAGCTGCTGCCGTTGCTGTTTGCTGGTCACTCTAGCTCGTAGCTGCAAAGTTGTTTGCTGAAGAAATAACTGACCAAACTAAACTGACTATTGAAGAAATCCATCAGACTATCAGAGAGCTTGCCCCGTCCAAGTTTGGTCATGAGCGTTGTGTGCGTGCATTGTGTGTGAGAGAGTTTGACCGGCCCTGTTGTAGTTAGCTATAATTAGTACTCCTACTAGTTAGACTAATTAGTGGTTAGGTATAGTGCAAATGACACGTGGATCCCACTAGTAATAAAAAAATAAGTTAGAATTAAAGTATCTAAGACCATGACATGTGGACCCTATCTTACCTTTTTACCGGTCAAAGTGAAATGGTTGACCAGCCCCCCGGGTCCGATTGTCATACACATAGGCTAGAGTAACACTAGGTAACAAAAGTGTTTGCTGTTTTATTCCCGAATTAAACAAATTCCAAAATGTTTAAATTTTAGAAAATTAATATAAATTAATCTATAACTCAGATGAAAATGTTTTGTACATGAAAGTTGCTCAGAATGACGAGACGAATCCGAATACGCAGTCTGTTCATCTGTCACACATCCCTAGCATAGCGAACAAGCAACTTTCTCTCTTCGGTTCATCTGTCCGAAAACGCGGAACACCGGGGTACTTTCCCGGATGTTTCCCCCTTCACCGGTATCACCTATCCCTATGTTAGGTCACCCCTAGCACAACGTATTGCCGCGTCTTGCTTTGTGATACATTTGGTTGCTCTGCTATTTATTGTGTTCCCCCTCCGTTATTCCTTTCCGGTAGACTCCGAGACCGTTGCTGATGCCCCTGTGGTCGACTACGTCACCGACGACCCCTCCTTGTCTGAGCAACCAGGCAAGCCCCCCCCCCCTTGATCACCAGATATCGCCTATTCTACTCTATACTGCTTGCATTAGAGTAGTGTAGCATGTTACTGCTTTCTGTTATACCTCCTGATGCATAGCCTGTCCTTGTTACTACTGTTGATACCTTTACCTGCAATCCTACCTGCTTAGTATAGGATGCTAGTTTACCATCAGTGGCCCTACATTCTTGTCCGTCTGTTGTGCTATACTATCGGGCCGTGATCACTCGGGAGTTGATCACGGGTATATACTATACTTTATACATGATACATGTGGTGACTAAAGTCGGGTCGGCTCGAGGAGTACCCGCGAGTGATTCACGGATTGGGGGCTGAAAGGACCTTTGTCCCGACGGCCCTCTGTGTGGATCTTTGTGGCGGAGTTGCAGGGCAGGTTGAGGCTGCCTGGGTGAGAGGTGGGCCTGGCCCTGTCGGCGTTCGCGGATACTTAACACGCTTAACGAGATCTTGGTATTTGATCTGAGTCTGGCTACTGGCCTATACGCACTAACCAACTACGCGGGAAAGATATGGGCACTCGACGTCGTGGTATCAGCCGAAGCACTTCGTGACGTCAGCGACTGAGCGGCGCGCGCCGGGTTGGACCGCGTAACGTGACTTCCTTTGTAATGGAGGTTGCTAGGTCTGCTCTCCGGTCGCGTACGCAACGTGCAGGTGTGCAATGGGCGATGGGCCCAGACCCCTGCGCGCATAGGATTTAGACCGGCGTGCTGACCTCTCTGTTGAGCCTAGGTGGGGCTGCGACGTGTTGATCTTCCGAGGACGGACATGACCCAGGAAAGTGTGTCCGGCCGAATGGGATCAAGCGTGTTGGGTTATGTGGTGCACCCCTACAGGGAAGTTAATCTATTCGAATAGCCGTGTCCCTCGGTAAAAGGACGACCCGGAGTTGTACCTTGACCTTATGACAACTAGAACCGGATACTTAATAAAACACACCCTTCCAAGTGCCAGATACAACCTGGTGATCGCTCTCTAACAGGGCAACGAGGAGGGGATCGCCGGGTAGGATTATGCTATGCGATGCTACTTGGAGGACTTCAGTCTACTCTCTTCTACATGCTGCAAGACGGAGGCTGCCAGAAGCGTAGTCTTCGATAAGACTATCTATCCCCCTCTTATTCTGGCATTCTGCAATTCAGTCCACTGATATGGCCCTTTCCACATATATCCATGCATATGTAGTGTAGCTCCTTACTTGCGAGTACTTTGGATGAGTACTCATGGTTGCTTTTCTCCCCCTTTTCCCCCTTTCCCTTCTACCCGGTTGCCGCAACCAGATGCTGGAGCCCAGGATCCAGACGCCACCGTCGATGACGACTCCTACTACACCGGAGGTGCCTACTACTACGTGCAGCCCGCTGACGACGACCAGGAGTAGTTTAGGAGGATCCCAGGCAGGAGGCCTGCGCCTCTTTCGATCTGTATCCCAGTTTGTGCTAGCCTTCTTAAGGCACACTTGTTTAACTTATGTCTGTACTCAGATATCGTTGCTTCCGCTGACTCGTCTATGATCGAGCATTTGTATTCGAGCCCTCGAGGCCCCTGACTTGTATTATGATGCTTGTATGACTTATTTATGTTTTAGAGTTGTGTTATGATATCTTCCCGTGAGTCCCTGATGTTGATCGTACACATTTGCATGCATGATTAGTGTACGATTGAATCGGGGGCGTCGCAAGTTGGTATCAGAGCCGACTGCCTGTAGGAATCCCCCTTCCACACTCCTTGGCCGAAGTCGAGTCTAGTCATTGAAAAACTTTTACTAAAATGGCTGTGCGTCTTATAGGCGCATGTCGCCATTGGGTGGTAGTAGGATCTCTTATTCCTCGACCTTTACTCTGGGACTCTGAACTCTCTTCTATTCGGGTTAAATAATTTTACTAACTCTGAGTCTAGGTTCTCGTAAATAGTTCTCCCGGAGAGCCCCTTCAGTCCAGATGACCGTCTTGGTATTCAACCTCTTTATAAAGAGACCAAGGCCTATTCTTTTCCCTCTTGATCTTAATCGAATCCGCCTCCCGCCTCGAGTTCCAACACCCAAAGCTCTGGTTCAAGCGCTTCGGACCTCCAATTATGTCCGGTTCCAACCTTCAAGGTCGGTGGATGCCTTCGTCCGTCACGGAGGAAGACGTAATAAAGCTAAGGGAGGCCAGGTACCTAACCGGTGAGATCCCGCATAGGCTGCCTGCTCAAGGGCAGGTTATTCCCACTCCCAAGCCCGATGAGAGCGTCGTGTTCGTATCTCACTTCCTCCGCGGGATAGGCTTCGCGCCAGATCCCTTCGTGATGGGGCTTATGTTCTATTATGGGCTGGACTTCCATGATCTAGCTCCGGAGTCCATCCTCCACATCTCATCGTTCATCGTTGTGTGCGAAGCTTTCCTCCGTATTACCCCTCACTTCGGACTATGGCTCAAGACCTTCAAAGTGGAGCCGAAGATGATCGAGGGGCGACACACAGAGTGCGGAGGCGCCGTAATAAGCAAAAACGCCGATGCTCCATGGCCCGAGGGCTCTTTCCAGGAGGTGTCCAGTTTATGGCAACAAGAGTGGTTTTATATCACAGCTCCCAGGGGCACCAAGTGGGTGGCTCCCCCTGTCTTTCACTCAGGTCCCCCGCCACGACTAACGTCATGGGTCAACAAGGGGCTGGACTGGGGGCCAGTAAAGGATGTGCCCACATTGCAGAGCCGCATCCGAGATCTCCTTGAGAGAGATGTCAGTCTGGTCACGGTGATGCAAGTCATGTTAATTCGCCGGGTCCTGCCCTGCAAACGTCGCCCCCTCCGCCTATGGGAGTTCAATCCGGAGGGACCGCGAGCTCTTCAACACTTCCTCGGCATAACGCCCGAGGAGATGTACAAGTTGTTCTTCAGACCGCAAATAATGTGTCCGGACACCACAGAGGATGCAGGTCTGAGCTGTAATCGCCCGGATACCCAAGTAAGTAGCCCCGCATCCGAACACACTGTCTGTTTATTTATCGCAACGTCGCCCTAAAAAAGCCGCTCTTTTACCAGGATTGGATAGCGAAGGCAAAGTTGATCAGGTGTCCAGCCCCCTCCCTGAGACCTCACCAGACCCCGTGTTAACCAGGATGCTAGAGATCGCGCCTTATCAAGCGCCTTCAGGAGAAGATAAAGGGGGGAACAAGGAGGCTAGCACCTCCGCGAACGAGGCCAGCCGGGGAGGAGGAACTAAAAATTCCTCTCCCCAGGGAAGAAAGAGGACCTCCTCTGAGGACCCGGAGACAATGGTCTCCAAACGGGTGAAGAAATCATTACCATAGGGTCCTGTACCGGGGGATACCCCGGCGCACTATCCCCTCGAGGGGATCAGCCCTCCACCGAGCTGTAAGTAAAAGGGTACCTTAATAATGAAAAAAACCTTGCTTTACTCCTGAGGAAAATAACCGAAGCATTTATCTTGCAGTTCGGATCTTAGCCCTTCTCAGCGGAGCTCGTCTTCAGGGGATCTTCTTCCAAAGATGATGGAGAGCGAAATGCCTCCCCCTGCCAAACCGCTCCATGAGGCAGGCGACCCCGAGGTGTCGTCGTGGAGGGTTTCTCTTGATCCGGCAAGGCCAGAAGGTAGTCATATGGCCACTCGAAGTCCTGAGTATCCGACTTTTGAAGAGAGCAATCGAAAGAGTCCGGCTCCGTCTGGTGTACGGTCGGACGTACTGAGGGATCTGCTAGAGCGATCGGCTATCTCAGAAGAGCACCGTGCGTTGATGGGTACGGTGATTGAAAGAATTTCGTCCGCCGAAAGCGGGTTGCATGAAGCTGTTATGAGTCTACTGACGGGTTTTGAGGTACGCGAAATGATGTACATTTTTTACAGTTCCGCACATTTTTAGATGTGCCCTGTGTAGATAGTAGCCCGTGAGACTCTGGGTGCCGTCGAAGACGACGGCGCATAGAGGATCATAGTCCCAGGAATAATCGTGCCACCGTGATATGCAGGTGGCGAAGGGTCCGGTGGCCAGCCGGACTAATGAGTTTGCCGATCTAAAGCGGCAGCTTGATGTGGCAGACGTTGACATCGTACTTGTCAACAAGCGGCTTGACGAGGCGCAGGGTATGTAATTTCTCCAATGACACATGATAAGAGGAGCATGATGCCAATATCTATAACATGTTTTTGAATGCAGATGGAGTTGCGGCCGTGGAGAACCTTCGGGCAGAACTTGCCCGAGCCAAAGAACAAGACAGGAAAAGCGATGCGGCTTCCCTAAAGGCAATCGAGGAGCTGAAAGCCGAGCAGGCTGCTCACTGCCAGAGCAAGGAGGAAGTAGCCAGAATGGCTATGGAATTGAAGAATGCCACTAACCGTTATGAGCTTCTTGAAAAGGAAGATCAAGCAAAGAGGACAAACCTGGAGAAGGCCACGGTGGCAGCCAGAGACACCCGCTCTGCAATGAGAGCGATGAAGGAGGAGTTGCGCCAAGCCGGGGATATTACGGCTGGGAAGCCTTTTATGCTATGGATGAAGTTCGGAGATCCTAAGTACGCCCCTTTGGACTGGCTCTGGAGTTCTGCGGACGCATATCTGGACTTAGCGGCGAGTGCTGCCGATGCGGCCGAATACTTCCAAGATCAAAAAGATCGCGAAGTGGAAAAGCTGTTCTGGTCACAATTTCATGTTCTAGAGCGTCCGCTTCCATTGACTGATTGGCTGGCCGAGTGGGCCAAGCTGAATAGATTGTCGGACTCGCCATGAGGTATGTTGTGGATCATCTATGGCCGGAAAGGCCAAAGCCGGACATTTATTTTAGTTTGTTGCAGCAGTTCCTTGGTGCAGTGTCGCATATCAATGCAATGAAGAGGTCGACGTGCGTAGAGGGTGCGTGGATGGCCCTTGCCCGTGTGAAGACATACTGGGCGGAGATGGAGGCCATTGCCATTGCAGCCCAAGATTCGGACGACAGCCGAGTACCTGCCGAGCACAACTTTCAAGAAGTTCTTGAGGGCGCTCGCTCCATAGAGGCGCAGTGCTCGAAGAATATTATGTTCTAATGACATGTATTCCCATTGAAAAACAATGTTTTACTGAATTATGAAGGCTATTTTATACTTGTGCCTACGAGAATTATAATACCTCCTATGCGGCCGTTTATGTATGTATGTATATAACCTGAAAGATGGCAGTCGTCGGCTTCAGCCCCCGCGCATATAATGTGGGGGTGTTCGCAGAAGATGCATGTTCACACTTGATCCAACGTCTTGGTCCATTAAGGAGGTGATAGCGCAGCGAACCAGGCAATCGGACTATAATGCTTTAACACTTTCACTTAGCCAGAGGAGTTTGAAAGTGGGGCTACTATATAGCCCCTGGTGGCTCCGCGCTCATCCGGATTCGGGGCGCGTACATGCATGGCCGGGAAATGGCCCTTCGTTAAGGCGGAGGAATCCCGAAGATTCTGCTAGGTCATCGAGTGGTTGACGAGTCTCACGCTATATCATGACAATCAGTGTTCGGCTTCCTCTACTGAGGTGCTCGTTCGGATGAACCAGGGCACAATCGCAGTAGTTCTCCTGGTGCCGCCTTAGCCGATAGAGCGAAACGTAAGGCAGCAAAACACAGGAGCCGGGCAAACCCAACATTTGACCAAAGACATGATTCGGAGCTGATGCATATAAGGCCAAACTCGCGACGCCGAACACTCCCTAAGGCATTCGATCTTTATTATGTAAGACGGGCTAAGTAGTGCCCTTTGTAATAAGCCCCTGGTGTCCAGGTACATGCAGTAATCTGACGTGGCCACATGCCAATACATCAGTATCCATCTCAGTTGTACTGAGAATCCGGGGGATGTGTGCAACAAGAGACAGTAAAAAAGGTTTACGCAGGGTCTTAATCTAAAGAGAATCCTTGGAACGGGTCCCTGCTGCACGTCTGCGCATGTGTCTCAGTTGTGTCGTATCCTGGACGGGTGTAGCACGATGGTCATCTATAAAAGAGAGGAACTTAGCTGAAAAGTTGTCGTGCAAAAGGTAGGTTATACTAAATAAACCAAGTACAGTTCAAGATGAGTAAAATTGAGCCTATTTGTCACTTGTTTACACGTGTTGAGCCCCTTGTATTGTTATAGGGGGTATAGCCATCAAACCTGTATCAATTATATAGCTATGCCGGACTCGTCTATCCGTGTCCGTGGTCTTAACGACCTGTCAGATGCTCTAGCTGGTGAGGCCGTTTAGTGTGCGGCTGCCAAAGCAGCCGCACGGTCTTCTGCGCGCAAGGAGCGCTCAATATCTCCATTTACTGTAATGATGCCACATGGACCGGGCATCTTAAGCATGAGAGAAGCGTAATGCGGTATTGCGTTAAAGCGAGCGAAAGCTTCGCGTTTGAGCAGTGGTTGATGGCCACTTTGAAACGGAGCGATGTGAAAGGTTAACTTTTCACTGTGGAAGTTATCGGGAAAGTCGAATATAACTTCTAGTAGCAGGGAGCCCATGCAACGGGCTTCTGGGCCTGGCGTTACTCCTTTAAAGGTAGTATTCTTGTGGCTGATTTTTGTTGGGTCTATCCCCATTTTGCGGATTGTGTCCTGATATATCAGGTTTAAACTACTTCGCCGTCCATCAGGACTCGTGTGAAGTGGTATCCGTCAATTATTGGGTCTAACACCAAGGTCTAACACCAAGGTATCTCTAGGCCCTCTCGGTAATGCACATCACTATAAGCCTTGCAAGCAATCTGACTAATGAGTTAGTTGCGGGATGATTGATGACCCACAAGTATAGGGTATCTATCGTAGTCCTTTCGAAAAGTAAGAGTGTCGAACCCAACGAGGAGAAGAAGGAAATGATAAGTGGTTTTCAGCAAGGTATTCTCTGCAAGTACTGAAATAAGTGGTAATAGATAGTTTTGTGATAGGATAATTTGTAACGAGCAACAAGTAATAAAAGTAAATAAAGTGCAGCAAGGTGGCCCAATCCTTTTTGTAGCAAAGGACAAGCCTGGACAAACTCTTATATAAGGAAAAGCAATCCCGAGGACACATGGGAATATCGCCAAGCTAGTTTTCATCACGTTCATATGATTCGTGTTCGGTACTTTGATAATTTGATATGTATGTGGACCGGTGCTTGGGTGCCGTTCTTACTTGAACAAGCATCCCACTACGATTAACCTCTATTGCAAGCATCCGCAACTACAACAAATGTATTAAGGTAAACCTAACCATAGCATGAAACATATGGATAAAAATCAGCCCCTTACGAAGCAACGCATAAACTAGGGTTTAAGCTTCTGTCACTCTGGCAACCCATCATCTAATTATTACTTCCCAATGCCTTCCTCTAGGCCCAAATAATGGTGAAGTGTTATGTAGTCGACGTTCACATAACACCACTAGAGGCTAGACAATTTACATCTCATCAAAATATCGAACGAATACCAAATTCACATGACTACTAATAGCAATACTTCTCCCATGTCCTCAGGAACAAACGTAACTACTCACAAAGCATATTCATGTTCATAATCAGAGGGGTATTAATATGCATAAAGGATCTGAACATATGATCTTCCACCAAATAAACCAACTAGCATCAACTACAAGGAGTAATCAACACTACTAGCAACCTACTAGTACCAATCCCGGACTTGGAGACAAGAATTGGATACAAGAAATGAACTATGGTTTTGAGATGAGATGGTGCTGGTGAAGATGTTGATGGAGATTGCCCTCTCCCGATGAGAGGAGCGTTGGTGATGACGATGGTGATGATTTCCCCCTCCCAGAGGGAAGTATCCCTGGCAGAACAGCTCTGCCGGAGCCCTAGATTGGTTCCGCCAAGGTTCCGCCTCGTGGCAGCGGAGTCTCGTCATGAAAGGTTGCTTATCATTTTTTCCTCGACGAAAGACCTCATATAGCATAAGATGGGCATCGGAGGGCCAACAGGGGGCCCACGAGGCAGGGGGCGCGCCCAGGGGAGTAGGGCGCGCCCCCACCCTCGTGGCCAGGTGGGGCCCCCTCTGGTGAACTTCTTTCGCTCAATATTTTTTATATATTCTGAAAATCACTTTCGTGGAGTTTCAGGACTTTTGGAGTTGCGCAGAATAGGTCTCTAATATTTGCTCCTTTTCCAGCCCAGAATTCCAGCTGTCGGCGTTCTCCCTCCTTATGTAAACCTTGTAAAATAAGAGAGAATAGCCATAAGTATTGTAACATAATGTGAAATAACAGCCCATAATGCAATAAATATCGATATAAAAGCATGATGCAAAATGGACGTATCAACTCCCCCAAGCTTAGACCTTGCTTGTCCTCAAGCGGAAGCCGATAACGATAAATATGTCCCCATGTTTAGAGGTAGAGGTGTCGATAAAAATAAAATACGGACATGAAGGCATCATGATTATTTTCATAACAACAACATATATGGATATTGTCATATGATTTTTTTATGTTCAAGTGATGATCTATTCACAATGCAAAAGTATGAATCAGAAACTTTATTGAGAACTAACAAACTATAATCTCAGTCATTGAAGCAATTGCAATTTATCATAACATCAGAAAGAGTCTATGTCAGAGCTAAATAGCAAGTCCACATACTCAACTATCATTTAGTCCTTCATAATTGCTAACACTCATGAGATACTTGTGGTTACGGAGTTTTAATCGGACACAGAGAAAGATAGGGGCTTATAGTTTCGCCTCCCAACCTTTTACCTCAAGGGTAATGTCAACAATAATAACTCATGCTCCCCTACATCCAATTAGATATATCTATCAGGATCTTTCCAACATACTGTGCTTGCCAAAGGATAAAATGAAAAAGGAAAGGTGAAGATCACCATGACTCTTGCATAAGGTAGAAGATAATAGTAACAGATAGGACCTTCGCAGAGGGAAGCAGAGGTTGCCATGCGCTTTTATGGTTGGATGCACAAAATCTTAGTGCGAAAGAACGTCACTTTATATTGCCACTTGTGATATGAACCTTTATTATGCAGTCCGTCGCTTTTATTACTTCCACATCACAAGATCATAAAGCTTATTTCTCCCACACCAATCAATCATACATATTTAGAGCAATTTTTATTGCTTTGCACCGATGGCAACTTACTTGAAGGATCTTACTCAATCCATAGGTAGGTATGGTGGACTCTCATGGCAAAACTGGTTTAAGGGTTTTTTGGAAGCACAAGTAGTATCTCTACTTGGTGCTGAGAATTTGGCTAGCATGAGGGGGAAAGGCAAGCTCGACATGTTGGATGATCCATGACAATATACTTTATCTCAGATGCAAGAAAACATAACTCATTACATTGTCTTCCTTGTCCAACATCAAATCTTTAGCATGTCATATTTTAATGAGTGCTCCCAATCATAAAAGATGTCAATGATAATATATTTATATGTGAAACCTCTCTTTCCTTATTACTTCCTATTAATTGCAACGATGACCAAAGCTATGTCTGCCAACTCCCAACAACTTTTAATCATCATACTCTTTCTATGTGAAGTCATTACTATCAATAAGATCAATATGAACTTTTGTTTCTTTTTATTCTTTTTCTCTTTTCTTTTATCCACTCAAGATCATAGCAGGAAAATCAAGCCCTTCACTCAACACTAATCTTTATTATATAGCTCACGGACTCGATTACATAGAGAGATCATAAAGCAAAACTCAAAACTAGATCATGTCATAAACTTTATTCTACTAGATCAAGATACTACTAATAGGATCGAACTAAGAAAAACGGTAAAGATAGGAGTGTGATGGTTATATGATACCGGGGCACCTCCCCAAGCTTGGCAGTTGCCAAGGGGAGTGCCCATACCCATGTGATTAGGTATCCTTTGTTGATGAAGAGGGTGGTGGTGATGTTGACTTAGTTGATGGCATAGACTTCTCCCTTAATTTGCGCTTGAGGACAGAATTTTGGTCCCTCAAATCGTTAATCTCCCACTCCAGGGTTAATATCTTTTTGCATAAGTCCTGCTTGTTTTCCTGCAAGAGACGAAAAGGGATAAACTCGATCTTTGGTTTCTTTGCCCTATCAGGGAGACTTGACTTTTTGAACACCACATGCATGTCCCCAGGTTGAGGTAATTGTTGGGGAACGTAGTAATTTCAAAAAAAATCCTACGCACACGCAAGATCATGATGATGCATAGCAACGAGAGGGGAGAGTGTTGTCTACGTACCCTCGTAGACCGAAGTGGAAGCGTTGACGCAACGTAGAGGAAGTAGTCGTACGTCTTCCCGATCCGACCGATCCAAGCACCGTTACTCCGGCACCTCCGAGTTCTTAGCACACGTTCAGCTCGATGACGCTCCCCGGGCTCCGATCCAGCAAAGCTTCGGGGATGAGTTCTGTCAGCACGACGGTGTGATGACGATGATGATGTTCTACCGACGCAGGGCTTCGCCTAAGCACTGCAACGATATGACCGAGGTGGAATATGGTGGAGGGGGGCACCGCACACGGCTAAGGAACGATCACGAAGATCAACTTGTGTGTTCCAGGGTGCCCCCTTGCCCCCGTATATAAAGGAGGGGAGGGGAGGGCCCGGCGGGCCCCCAAGGGGTGCGCCAGGAGGAGTCCTACTCCCACCGGGAGTAGGACTCCTCTCCCTTGCCTTGTAGGAGAAGGAAGGAGAGAGGGGGAAAGGGAAAAAGGGGGGCGCCGCCCCCCCCCCCTTCCTTGTCCTATTCGGACTAGGGGGAGGGGGCGCCCGGCCTGCCCTGGCCGCCCCTCCTCTTTTCCCTTAAGGCCCATATGGGCACATTAACCCCCGGGGGGGTTCCGGTAACCCCCCGGTACTCCAGTAAAATGTCGATTTCACTCGGAACCATTCCGATGTCCAAATATAGGCTTCCAATATATCGATCTTTATGTCTCGACCATTTCGAGACTCCTCGTCATGTCCGTGATCACATCCGGGACTCCGAACTAACTTCGGTACATCAACATGCATAAACTCATAATAACTGTCATCGTAACTTTAAGCGTGCGGACCCTACGGTTCGAGAATAATGTAGACATGACCGAGACACGTCTCCGGTCAATAACCAATAGCGGTACCTGGATGCCCATATTGGATCCTACATATTCTACGAAGATCTTTATCGGTCAGACCACATAACAATATACGTTGTTCCCTTTGTCATCGCTATGTTACTTGCCCGAGATTCAATCGTCGGTATCCAATACCTAGTTCAATCTCGTTGCCGGCAAGTCTCTTTACTCGTTCCGTAATACATCATCTCACAACTAACATATTAGTTGTAATGCTTGCAAGGCTTATGTGATGTGCATTACCGAGAGGGCCCAGAGATACCTCTTCTACTATCGGAGTGACAAATCCTAATCTCGAAATACGCCAACCCAACAAGTACCTTTGGAGACACCTGTAGAGCACCTTTATAATCACCCAGTTACGTTGTGACGTTTGGTAGCACACAAAGTGTTCCTCCGATAAACGGGAGTTGCATAATCTCATAGTCATAGGAACATGTATAAGTCATGAAGAAAGCAATAGCAACATACTAAACGATCGGGTGCTAAGCTAATGGAATGGGTCATGTCAATCAGATCATTCAACTAATGATGTGACCTCGTTAATCAAATAACAACTCTTTGTTCATGATTAGGAAACATAACCATCTTTGATTAACGAGCTAGTCAAGTAGAGGCATACTAGTGACATTCTATTTGTTTATATATTCACACATGTATTATGTTCCCGGCTAATACAATTCTAGCATGAATAATAAACATTTATCATGATATATGAGGAAATAAATAACAACTTTATTATTGCCTCTAGGGCATATTTCCTTCAGTCTCCCACTTGCACTGGAGTCAATAATCTAGATTACACAGTAATGATTCTAACACCCATGGAGTTTTGGTGTTGATCATGTTTTGCTCGTGGAAGAGGCTTACATTCAGATCCGTATGTATCTTGCAAATCTCTATATCTCCCACCTGGACTAGATCCCGGATGGAGTTGAAGCGTCTCTTGATGTGCTTGGTTCTCTTGTGAAATCTGGATTCCTTTGCCAAGGCAATTGCACCAGTATTGTCACAAAAGATTTTCATTGGACCCGATGCACTAGGTATGACCTAGATCGGATATGAACTCCTTCATCCAGACTCCTTCATTTGCTGCTTCCGAAGCAGCTATGTACTCCGCTTCACATGTAGATCCCGCCACGACGCTTTGTTTAGAATTGCACCAACTGACAGCTCCACCGTTTAATGTAAACACCTATCCGGTTTGCGATTTAGAATCATCCGGATCAGTGTCAAAGCTTGCATCAACGTAACCGTTTACGATGAGCTCTTTGTCACCTCCATATATGAGAAACATATCCTTAGTTCTTTTCAGGTACTTCAGGATGTTCTTGACCGCTGTCCAGTGATCCACTCCTGGATTACTTTGGTACCTCCCTGCTAAACTTATAGCAAGACACACATCAGGTCTGGTACACAGCATTGTATACATGATAGAGCCTATGGCTGAAGCATAGGGAACATCTTTCATTTTCTCTCTATCTTCTGTAGTGGTCGGGCATTGAGTCTTACTCAACTTCACACCTTGTAGTACAGGCAAGAATCCTTTCTTTGCTTGATCCATTTTGAACTTCTTCAAAACTTTGTCAAGGTATGTGCTTTGTGAATTTCCAATTAGGGTCAAGAATGGATTTCAGGTTGCATCATATACAACTCTTCTTCCAGAAATCCATTCAGGAATGCAGTTTTTACATCCATCTGCCAAATTTCATAATCATAAAATGCGGCAATTGCTAACATGATTCGGACAGACTTAAGCATCGCTACGGGTGAGAAGGTCTCATCGTAGTCAATCCCTTGAACTTGTCGAAAACCTTTTGCGACAAGTCGAGCTTTGTAGACAGTAACATTACCGTAAGCGTCAGTCTTCTTCTTGAAGATCCATTTATTCTCAATTGCTTGCCGACCATCGGGCAAGTCAACCAAAGTCCACACTTTGTTCTCATACATGGATCCCATCTCAGATTTCATGGCTTCAAGCCATTTTGCGGAATCTGGGCTCACCATCGCTTCTTCATAGTTCGTAGGTTCACCATGATCTAGTAGCATGATTTCCAGAACAGGATTGTCGTACCACTCTGGTGTGGATCTTACTCTGGTTGATCTACGAGGTTCTGTAGTAACTTGATCTGAGTTTGCATGATCATCATCATTAACTTCCTCACCAATTGGTTTAGACGTCACAGAAACTGGTTCCTGTGATGTGCTATTTCCCAATAAGGGATCAGGTATAGTTACCTCATCAAGTTCTACTTTCCTCCCACTCACTTCTTTCGAGAGAAACTCCTTCTCTAGAAAGGATCCATTTTTAGCAACGAATGTCTTGCCTTTGGATCTGTGATAGAAGGTGTACCCAACAATTTCTTTTGGGTATCCTATGAAGACACATTTCTCCGATTTGGGTTCAAGCTTATCAGGTTGAAGTTTTTTCACATAAGCATTGCAGCCCCAAACTTTAAGAAACGACAACTTTGGTTTCTTGCCAAACCATAGTTCATAAGGCGTCGTCTCAACGGATTTTGATGGTGCTCTATTTAACGTGAATGCGGCCGTCTCTAAAGCATAACCCCAAAACGATAGCGGTAAATCGGTAAGAGACATCATAGATCGCACCATATCAAGTAAAGTACGATTACGATGTTCGGACACACCATTACGTTGTGGTGTTCCGGGTGGCGTGAGTTGCGAAACTATTCCGCATTGTTTCAAATGTAGACCAAACTCATAACTCAAATATTCTCCTCCACGATCAGATCGTAGAAACTTTATTTTCTTGTTACGATGATTTTCAACTTCACTCTGAAATTCTTTGAACTTTTCAAATGTTTCAGACTTGTGTTTCATTAAGTAGATATACCCATATCTGCTTAAATCATCTGTGAAGGTGAGAAAATAACGATATCCGCCACGAGCTTCAATATTCATCGGACCACATACATCTGTATGTATGATTTCCAACAAATCTGTTGCTCTCTCCATAGTCCCGGAGAACGGTGTTTTAGTCATCTTGCCCATGAGGCACGGTTTGCAAGTACCAAGTGATTCATAATCAAGTGGTTCCAAAAGTCCATCAGTATGGAGTTTCTTCATGCGCTTTACACCGATATGACCCAAACGGCAGTGCCACAAATAAGTTGCACTATCATTATCAACTCTGCATCTTTTGGCTTCAACATTATGAATATGTGTATCACTACTATCGAGATTCATCAAAAATAGACCACTCTTCAAGGGTGCATGACCATAAAAGATATTACTCATATAAATAGAACAACCATTATTCTCTGATTTAAATGAATAACCGTCACGCATCAAACAAGATCCAAATATAATGTTCATGCTCAACGCTGGCACCAAATAACAATTATTTAGGTCTAATACTAATCCCGAAGGTAGATGTAGAGGTAGCGTGCCGACCACGATCACATCGACTTTGGAACCATCTCCCACGCTGTCGGGGGAAATCGGCTTCCTCGAACACCTATGGGGACCGAGCCCCTTACTGTTTCGGCGGGGGGCGGAGGTTGCACGAAGAGCGGATCGAGGCGATGCACACAAAGGGTTTACCCAGCTTCGGGCCGCACGGATGCGTAAAACCCTATTGTTGCTTTTTGGTTTGTATTGTGTTCTTGCTCGGAGGCGTGTGGTGCTACAGTAACCACAAGCCGCTGGCGAGACCGAGCGTAAAAATGGGTGTCCTCCCCTTCTACGTGCGCATGGGGCCTCCTTTTATATGCTCAAGGGGTTACCCATAGGTGGCAGCGTAGGTGGGGGCAAAAATGGGAGAATGCTGTAGTGGGTACAGCTGCCTGCACAGTGGCTGTACAGTGCTATCATACCTAACTCTGACGGCGGGGGACAAGGGCATTAAATGCCCGTCCGCGTCGCCCAGACGGTGCAGAAACACGACCGTCAGGAGCGCCACTGTTTGCCACGATGGCTACTCTGTCAGCTTCGCTTCGCCACCGCATGCCCCTGGCTACACAGCCTGCCGCCACGTGCGCCTGGAATGCCCCCAGAGCGACACGTTGGTGGGTGTGCTGGAGCGCAGGCACGGGGTGGTAACTTGCCGCGGCAAGCGCCTTGCCGTGGTGGATGTCTCGTCGCGCCCGGGAGCTTGTCGCTCTACGGGCCTTGCCGGAGCGCGGGGCGCGCCGCGGCAAGGTCCTTATCGTGCCGTGGTTGGCCTTCCCAGCAAGCTCCTCTTGCCGGGGTCTTGTGCTTCGAGCGGCGGTCCCGGCGAGCTCCTCTTGTCGGGGCCTCGCTCTCTTCGGGTGGCCTTCCCGGCAAGCTCCTCTTGCCGGGGCCTTGGCTCAAATACTTTGTTCTTGAATGGCCCAAAAGGGGACCATGGAGGGTCTTGGCGATCACCTGGCAAGCCTTGCCGCGGGGTGCTACGACTGCCCGTGCACAAGTTCGGGGTACTAAGGTACCCCTACTTTAGTACACCGACAGGAGCCCCCGGGCCTGGGCCATACACGGTGCCGAGCGCTGTTGGGCCAGGCCCAAAACAGTGCACGGGCACGCGCGGCCTGGGTCACGCTGTATCTTAACTCCGCATCCATCGCGCCTTCCCCAAATGGCACGCGTCGAACGCGGCATCGTGGGGAGAGGCGTGCGTGACGTGGGTGGCGTGCGCGGGGCTGAGCCCCGCAGGCATGCGTCACGTCGCAGATGAATTGTTTACTCGGAAAGGCGAAACGCCCCCTCCCTCCCCTTATAAGCAGGGGGAGCAGGGGCAGTCCGCCCATCCGCCAGTTGCGATTCCTCGGAAACCTCCGCCACTTCCTTCGCCAAGAGAAAGTAGCACTCCACCTCCGGCGTCACCAGCACCGCCATCGCCGCCGGCCTCTCCGCCATGGCTCCAAAGATCGCGAAAGGGAAGGCCGTGAAGTCGGCCGAGGCGCTGCGGCTTGAGGCGCTGCGGAGGGAGCGGGCGACCTTCCCCCCTCAGCTCGACGCGGTGGACCTGAGGGATAGGTTCTATCTCTTCTGGTCGACGGTGGCGCGAGCGCATCCGCGCACGCGGGTTCTTCCCGCCGTCGCCCAGGAGAAATATCTGACCGGGTACCCCTTCTTTGCTGTGTTCTTCTATTGCGGGCTTTGCCCGCCCTTCTCTGAATTCTTCTGCGACATCATGAACATCTATGGATTCCATCTTCTCGACTTCACCCCCAACGCCGTTCTGATAATGGCGGTTTTCGCACACCTCTGCGAGAACTTTGTCGGAGTCCACCCCAACGTAGCCCTCTTCCACCACTTCTTTTCTCCTCGGGTGGAGAAAGGAGAACCTTTGTCCGGCGGGGTCGCCTGGATCTCCAAGACAGGCAGGAAGGAGGCTTATCTGGAGGGGGAGCTCCGCAGCAGATGGGAGGAGTGGAGAGTGGACTGGTGCTTGATCGTCGAGGAGAATCTGCAGCCATTCACTGTCGTGCGCCAAACTCCAGTGGTGCGCGGCCGTGATTGGAGCGACGTGGCTCCGGACGACGCCAAGCTGAAGATTGCCGTCACCCGGATCCTGCGCCTCAGGCTTGCCGGGCTCACCGTCGGCGCTGTTGGCGAAGACTTCCTCCGCCGCCGCATCGCCCCCCTGCAGGAGAAGGGGAGACCTGCCTGGGAGTTCCAGAACGCGGGGGATATCATGAGGCTGCGCCCAGGCCTTAATTTCAACTTTACTGTCTTGGAGCTTGACGGGACGCTCAGGGAGCTGTTCAAGCATGATCCCGAGCATCCCGAATGGTTCCGGCTGCCGCAGGGCGTCGTTCCCTTATGCAGTAACTCGTCGCTCAGCTGCATCCTTGCAATGATGCCGCTGTGTGACTCGCATGAGATCGATGCGACCTGGCAGGAGCCTGCAGACGACGTCGTGCGGGCGTTCTTCGATGATTTGGTGGAGGTGCCAGTCGACGCCGACGAGAAGAAAGGTCTCACTCGGGACACCACCCCCGACGAGCTGGCGTACATTGCCTCCAGGATGGAGGAGGCCGCGGTTGCCGCAGGCGCAGGCGCATTCGGATTTATCGCGGCTGAGGCGGACACGGCGGAGGTGGCGAGCCTCGCCGATCGAGCGGAGTTCGGTGGCGAGGAAGAGCCTGCCGAGCATGGCGTCGAGGGCGAGCCTGCCCAGGACACGAGCGGCTTGCCGGAGGTCGGCGCCTCTTCCTCCCGTCCTCCGGGCAGCTCGTCGCAAGCAGAGCCCCCTGCCCAGCCACGGAGGCGTCTCCGCAAGGCTGGGGAGGTGGTGCAGCAGACGAGCCAACAACCGCAGCGCCGCGTGACACGCTCCTCTGAGGCAGCAGGAGCGGGGTCTTCGCGGGCCGCGGCTTCTACTCCTGCTGCCTCTCGCGCCGCGGCGGCAGCTGGAGCGGAGTCGTCTACTGCTCTCGCTAAGCGGCCACGGGAGCCTACTCCCCCGCCTCCTTGCGCCAGGAGCAAGCCGGTCTTCGACTTCTCCGCGCTCAGCTCCGACGACGAAGAGGAAGAAGAGTACGTCCCTTGTCGAGCATGTATCCTCCCAATTTCTGTTGCCTTGTCTGGCAGCTCATTTGCCTTTCTCTAAACCTGTTCCTTCCCAGGACTCTGATCCAGAGGGCGGCGAAGAGGGCCAAGGTCCCGCCGGTCGTCCTCGACGACGAACCCACCGCAACAGCGGGGGGTGCGCCTGAGGCAACCTTGCCGGACCTGGCAGCCGATCTTCAGAGCAGCCCCCGGCGCAGCCCCCAGCGTACGTATATGGTTTACTTCCGCTGTTTGGCGCGCGTGGGAGTTCTTCTTTTCTTCTGTTGCTGATATCTGGATGTTGCTTTGTGCAGGAGCAGAGCAGCCTCAGCAGGAGCGCCCGGAGAGCACTCCTGCCGCGCCGTCTGCGTCGACTACACCGCCAAGGGAGAGCTCTCCGGCAAGGGAAGAGCTCCCGACAAGGGAGGTTTCTCCGGCAAGGGGGAGCTCTCCGGCAGGGGAGGATTCTCTGGCGAGGGACGGCACCAACGACCCCCCGGCAACGGAGGCCGCGGCCGCAGATCCTGCTACCGGTAACCTTTCCCGCACGAAAGCTCCCCTTGGCTCTTCTTCCTTTTGATCTTCTTGTCGGGTGGTCGGCTGACTTCTCTCCCCTGCCTGGCCATCAGACCCGTCCGCCACGGACCTGATGGTGACCGAGGTCGTCGTCGAGGAGGGCGCGCGTGGTGATGCCGACGACGTCATCGTCATCGAAGAAGCGGACGGCGTCGATGATTCCGCCGGCGACGGAGATGTCGAGGCCGCCGCTGCAGCAGCAGGCGAGGGGACCGGCGACCGTACTGACGGCCCCAGGGCCGCAGGAGCGCCGAGTGCTTCACCGACCGCCGATCCTGCCGCCGCCACAACGTCGGCCCCCGAGGAGCCCCAGCCAGGCGTCCATCTGAAGGCCGGCGACGACGTCTTCATCAAGCTTCCCTGGGAGTCGAGCTCCAGGGCGCCAGTCGAGGGGGAGACCCTGGACGGGGAGATGCTCGCCTCCGCGGGGCTGAAGCTGGTCGATACGCCAAGCAGCAGCAGCGGCGAAACCGAGGAGGAGCGGCTGCTCCGAAAGCTAGTGTTGCTCTACCGCGCCCGGCAAGCTAAGGTGGAGCGCCAGGAAGCGCTCGTCGCGAAGGCGGGAGCAGACATGGAGAAGCGCACCGGGGAGCTCCGGGAGCTCAACCAGGAGGCCCTCCGATCTTTGGCGGAGGAGCGAAGGCAGCTCGACGAGGCGCGGACGGCCTTCATCCTCGAGAAGGCAGAAGCCGAAGAGCAGCAAAGGCTTGCCGCCACGGGGCTGTCTGCGCGGGAAGGTGAGCTGGTGCAGCAGAAGGCCAGCCTCGCCAGCCACGAGGAGGAGGTCGCTGCGCGCGAGCAAGCGCTCAGCCGGGCCCTCAAGGGAGCGCAGGATGCTGCCACCGCTGCCGAGGCCGCCAAGGAGGCGTTGGAGGAGAAGGCGGTGCAGCTCGACACCAATCTCAAGGCGGGCGGTGAGGAACTTGCCGCGCTCAAACAGGAGCACGAGAAGAGTGCCCACACCCTCGGCGAGCTGCAGGGCCGCTTCGCTGAGAAGATCAAGGAGCTTGATGCCGTCAAGGACTCCAACGCTGATCTCGAGCTGAAGCTGGACACCTTGACCAAGGCGCTGGGGAGCGCCAAGGAGAAGGAGGCAACCTTGCGTAAGGAGATCGTGGATAACGAGGCGCTGCTGAAAAGCGCCGCCGTTACCCAGAACAACCTCAGGACGACGGTGGAGCAGTGGACTGAGGGCCTCGTGGACATCGCCGCCGCCATCGACAAGGAGCTGACGCTGCTGGGGATGGAGGGCCACGAGTATCCCTCTGGCGAGAACGTCCCACCCAGCGCCAAGCTCACTTCGTTCTTCAAAGGTGTGGTGGCGGCCCTTAAGCATCTCCGGAATGCGATCCCAGAGCAGCTGGCCGGCGAGACGCGCGAAGCCGTCGCCGGAGCCCTCGAGAAGGTGTTGGTGAAGGTCGTCTTCCGCAACCCCGGCATCAGGCTCACCAACGCCCTCAAATCCCTGCCACCAGACGCTGATCTGGAGGAGATCAGGGCCCTCGTCGCGCCCATTGTGGAGAAGGTGGCCGGGATCAAGAGGATCGAGGGCGACCGTGTGGATTAGGCCGCCTGCCCATTTCTTTTCTTGTCGCTGCTGGCCAAGTTATGAAAGCGATTCATTAGGGCCGCGACGACCTATCTTGTAATATAACTTTGTCTTAAGTAGTGATTGCACTGTTATCCCCTTTACTTGATTCTGCGCTTTGTATGCTTTTGCCCTACGCCCTTGGGAACTTGCCGGCGTAGGCCTCCGCCTTGCCGCGGGCGCTGAGTGCGGCACATCAGCAGCCCGCCAGCGGCGCTGTTACCGGTAAGAAACCTTGCCGCGGCTAGCTGCAGCTCACTTAAATTGTTGAGCAGGCTCAAAACAAAGTAAGTGTTGCGACTGCAGTCGCAGCACACTTAAGCTACCGAGCGAGCTCGAAGCAAAGTAAGGATGACACTCGGGTTGTAGCACACTTGAGTCGTTGAGCGGACTCGAAACGAAACAAGGGCGCAACTAGCCACGAACCGGTCCCTCCGCGCACAGGTTTTTCATACAAAGCACGGTCGTTCAACGGAGATAACTCAAAAATCTAAAAACTTAATTGCTCAAACTCTGGCAACTTAGCTTTTCTGTCGTTCGCTGCCCGGCAAGGCAAGGTTTTCTTGGACGATGCCTGGCCCACACCGTTATCTTCTCCTCTCCCCTCCCCGACAAATTTGTGGGCGAGGGGTCCTCCCTTTTCTTGAGAGAAAAGAGAGAGAAGGGAAAATAAAGGTACGGGGCTTCGCGGCTCGCTATTGCTCGCCGGGGGTAAGTGCTGCACAACATGTCAGATAGCACATGCACAAAGTAGATAGCACGAAATCGACAAGGTGTGCGAGACACATGAGCTATGCACGGGATCTGCGCCCGGCTTTGTACCAAGGATTACATGCAACAGCGGCAAGACTTGGACAAAGAGGGTGGTTGACGGAACGGGTCCCGACAACCGCGCTGGCAAGGGCCTCCCCACGGTCGGCGTTGACTTGTTGGACTCTTGGCGGACCGAGCGCGCCGAAGAACAAGGTCGCCTTTCTCGAAACTTCTGGCGCTAACTTCGCGGCTATAAAAGCGGCGCAAAGCTTGCTGGAAGCGAGCTGCTTGCACAGCGGCCTGAAGACGATCCATCTCAAGGAGCAGCTGCTCTTGCTCGAGCTCAGCGTGAGCGAGCACTCGAGGTGGGCCGTATACGAGTCCGTGAGGAGAACTGCCTCCGCTCCGTGCACCGGAGCGGAAAGTTACCTGGACATACCTAGGCACACCTGTGCGCCCTCGATCCCCTACCTGGCGCGCCAAAGATGTCGGGGGAAATCGGCTTCCTCGAACACCTATGGGGACCGAGCCCCTTACTGGTTCGGCGGGGGGCGGAGGTTGCACGAAGAGCGGATCGAGGCGATGCACACAAAGGGTTTACCCAGCTTCGGGCCGCACGGATGCGTAAAATCCTACTACTGCTTTTTGGTTTGTGTTGTGTTCTTGCTCGGAGGCGTGTGGTGCTACAGTAACCACAAGCCGCTGGCGAGACCGAGCGTAAAAATGGGTGTCCTCCCCTTCTACGTGCACATGGGGCCTCCTTTTATATGCTCAAGGGGTTACCCACAGGTGGCAGCGTAGGTGGGGGCAAAAATGGGAGAATGTTGTAGTGGGTACAGCTGCCTGCACAGTGGTTGTACAGTGCTATCATACCTAACTCTGACGGCGGGGGACAAGGGCATTAAATGCCCGTCCGCATCGCCCAGACGGTGCAGGAACAGGACCGTTAGGAGCGCCACCGTTTGCCACGATGGCTACTCTGTCAGCTTCGCTTCGCCACCGCATGCCCCTGGCTACACAGCCTCCCGCCACGTGCGCCTGGAATGCCCCCAGAGCGACACGTTGGTGGGTGAGCTGGAGCGCAGGCACGGGGTGGTAACTTGCCGCGGCAAGCGCCTTGCCGCGGTGGATGTCTCGTCGCGCCCGGGAGCTTGTCACTCTCCGGGCCTTGCCGGAGCGCGGGGCGCGCCGCGGCAAGGTCCTTGTCGTGCCGTGGTTGGCCTTCCCGGCAAGCTCCTCTTGCCGGGGTCTTGTGCTTCGAGCGGCGGTCCCGGCGAGCTCCTCTTGCCGGGGCCTCGCTCTCTTCGGGTGGCCTTCCCGGCAAGCTCCTCTTGCCGGGGCCTTGGCTCAAATACTTTGTTCTTGAATGGCCCAAAAGGGGACCATGGAGGGTCTTGGCGATCACCTGGCAAGCCTTGCCGCGGGGTGCTACGACTGCCCGTGCACAAGTTCGGGGTACTAAGGTACCCCTACTTTAGTACACCGACACACGCGCATCGTCACCTCGTCCTTTGCCAGTGTTCGCTTAATCCGTAGTCCCTGTTTCGAGTTGCAAATATTAGCAACAGAACCAGTATCAAATACCCAGGTGCTACTGCAAGCTCTAGTAAGGTACACATCAATAACATGTATATCACATAATGTTCACCTTGCCATCCTTCTTATCCGCCAAATACTTGGGGCAGTTCCGCTTCCAGTGACCAGTCTGCTTGCAGTAGAAGCACTCAGTTTCAGGCTTAGGTCCAGACTTGGGTTTCTTCTCTTGAGCAGCAACTTGCTTGCTGTTCTTCTTGAAGTTCCCCTTCTTTTTCCCTTTGCCCTTTTTCTTGAAGCTAGTGGTCTTGTTGACCATCAACACTTGATGCTCCTTCTTGATTTCTACCTCCGCAGCCTTTAGCATTGCGAAGAGCTCGGGAATCGTCTTATCCATCCCTTGCATATTATAGTTCATCACGAAGCCTTTGTAGCTTGGTGGAAGTGATTGGAGAATTCTGTCAATGACGCAATCATCCGGAAGATTAACTCCCAGTTGAATCAAGTGATTACAATACCCAGACATTTTGAGTATATGCTCACTGACAGAACTATTCTCCTCCATCTTGCAGCTATAAACTTATTGGAGACTTCATATCTCTCAATCCGGGCATTCTGTTGGAATATTAACTTCAACTCTTGGAACATCTCATATGCCCCATGACGTTCAGAACGTCGTTGAAGTCCCGGTTCTAAGCCGTAAAGCATGGCACATTGAACTATCGAGTAGTCATCAGCTTTGCTCTGCCAGACGTTCTTAACGTCGTCAGTTGCATCAGCAGTAGGCCTGGCACCCAGCGGTGCTTCTAGGACGTAACTCTTCTGTGCAGCAATGAGGATAATCCTCAAGTTACGGACCCAGTCCGTGTAATTGCTACCATCATCTTTCAACTTTGCTTTCTCAAGGAACGCATTAAAATTCAACGGAACAACAGCACGGGCCATCTATCTACAATTAACATAAACAAGCAAGATACTATCAGGGACTAAGTTCATGATAAATTTAAGTTCAATTAATCATATTACTTAAGAACTCCCACTTAGATAGACATCCCTCTAATCTTCTAAGTGATCACGTGATCCAAATCAACTAAACCATAACCGATCATCACGTGAAATGGATTAGTCTTCAATGGTGAACATCATTATGTTGATCATATCTACTATATGATTCACGCTCGACCTTTCGGTCTCCGTGTTCCGAGGCCATATCTGCATATGCTAGGCTCGTCAAGTATAACCCGAGTATTCTGCGTGTGCAAAACTGGCTTGCACCCGTTGTAGATGGACGTAGAGCTTATCACACCCGATCATCACGTGGTGTCTGGGCACGACGAACTTTGGCAACGGTGCATACTCAGGGAGAACACTTCTTGATAATTTAGTGAGAGATCATCTTATAATGCTACCGTCAATCAAAGCAAGATAAGATGCATAAAAAGATAAACATCACATGCAATCAATATAAGTGATATGATATGGCCATCATCATCTTGTGCTTGTGATCTCCATCTCCGAAGCACCGTCATGATCACCATCGTCACCGGCGCGACACCTTGATCTCCATCGTAGCATCATTGTCGTCTCGCCTATCTTATGCTTGACTATCGCTACCGCTTAGTGATAAAGTAAAGCATTACAGGGCGATTGCATTGCATACAATAAAGCGACAACCATATGGCTCCTGCCAGTTGCCGATAACTCGGTTACAAAACATGATCATCTCATACAATAAAATTTAGCATCATGTCTTGACCATATCACATCACAACATGCCCTGCAAAAACAAGTTAGACGTCCTCTACTTTGTTTATTGCAAGTTTTATGTGGCTGCTACAGGCTTAAGCAAGAACCAATCTTACCTACGCATCAAAACCACAACGATAGTTTGTCAAATAGACTCCGTTTTAACCTTCGCAAGGACCGGGCGTAGCCATACTCGGTTCAACTAAAGTTGGAGAAACTGACACCCGCCAGCCACCTGTGTGCAAAGCACGTCGGTAGAACCAGTCTCGCGTAAGCGTACGCGTAATGTCGGTCCGGGCCGCTTCATCCAACAATACCGCCGAACCAAAGTATGACAAGCTGGTAGGCAGTATGAATTATATCGTCCAGAACTCACTAGTGTTCTACTCGTGCATATAACATCAAACCATAAAAACCTAGGCTCTGATGCCACTGTTGGGGAACGTAGTAATTTCAAAAAAATTCCTACGCACACGCAAGATCATGGTGATGCATAGCAACGAGAGGGGAGAGTGTTGTCTCCGTACCCTCGTAGACCGAAGCGGAAGCGTTGACGCAACATAGAGGAAGTAGTCGTATCCGACCGATCCAAGCACCGTTACTCCGGCACCTCCGAGTTCTTAGCACACGTTCAGCTCGATGACGCTCCCCGGGCTCCGATCCAGCAAAGCTTCGGGGATGAGTTCTGTTAGCACGACGGTGTGATGATGATGATGTTCTACCGACGCAGGGCTTCGCCTAAGCACTGCAACAATATGACCGAGGTGGAATATGGTGGAGGGGGGCACCGCACATGGCTAAGGAATGATCACGAAGATCAACTTGTGTGTTCTAGGGTGCCCCCTTGCCCCCGTATATAAAGGAGGGGAGGGGAGGGCGCGGCCGGCCCCCAAGGGGTGCGCCAGGAGGAGTCCTACTCCCACCGGGAGTAGGACTCCTCTCCCTTGCCTTGTAGGAGAAGGAAGGAGAGAGGGGGAAAGGGAAAAAGGGGGTGTCGCCCCCCTTCCTTGTCCTATTCGGACTAGGGGGAGGGGGCGCGCGGCCTGCCCTGGCCGCCCCTCCTCTTTTCCCTTAAGGCCCATATGGGCCCATTAACCCCCGGGGGGGTTCCGGTAACCCCCCGGTACTCCAGTAAAATGCCGATTTCACTCGGAACCATTCCGATGTCCAAATATAGGCTTCCAATATATCGATCTTTATGTCTCGACCATTTCGAGACTCCTCGTCATGTCCGTGATCACATCTGGGACTCCGAACTAACTTCGGTACATCAACATGCATAAACTCATAATAACTGTCATCGTAACTTTAAGCGTGCGGAACCTACGGTTCGAGAATAATGTAGACATGACCGAGACACGTCTCCGGTCAATAACCAATAGCGGGACCTGGATGCCCATATTGGCTCCTACATATTCTACGAAGATCTTTATCGGTCAGACCGCATAACAATATACATTGTTCCCTTTGTCATTGGTATGTTACTTGCCCGAGATTCGATCGTCGGTATCCAATACCTAGTTCAATCTCGTTGCCGGCAAGTCTCTTTACTCGTTCCGTAATACATCATCTCACAACTAACATATTAGTTGTAATGCTTGCAAGGCTTATGTGATGTGCATTACCGAGAGGGCCCAGAGATACCTCTTCGACTATCGGAGTGACAAATCCTAATCTCGAAATACGCTAACCCAACAAGTACCTTTGGAGACACCTGTAGAGCACCTTTATAATCACCCAGTTACGTTGTGACGTTTGGTAGCACACAAAGTGTTCCTCCGATAAACGGGAGTTGCATAATCTCATAGTCCTAGGAACATGTATAAGTCATGAAGAAAGCAATAGCAACATACTAAACGATCGGGTGCTAAGCTAATGGAATGGGTCATGTCAATCAGATCATTCAACTAATGATGTGACCTCGTTAATCAAATAACAACTCTTTGTTCATGATTAGGAAACATAACCATCTTTGATTAACGAGCTAGTCAAGTAGAGGCATACTAGTGACATTTTATTTGTTTATATATTCACACATGTATTATGTTTCCGGCTAATACAATTCTAGCATGAATAATAAACATTTATCATGATATATGAGGAAATAAATAACAACTTTATTATTGCCTCTAGGGCATATTTCCTTCAGTAATGGGGCTTCATCTTCATCTGAGCTCATCTCCTCCTTCCCCCTGGGTTCATAGTCCTCTTCTTCCTCCATAGTCCAGCCATCGTGTTCCACATCTCCATAGACCTAAGGGTTTGCTAAGTAATCACCCACATAGCTTTCTCCCTCCGAATCCTGGGAAGACATGCTGACCTAATCTGCAGTAGGACAACTCAAAATGAAAACAGAGGATAATTGCGTGATACAGGAGTCAAAACCTTCGGGAGAATATATAATGAATTTTTACCAACCCAAATACGCATCGTGCAAGAAAACGGAGTCCGGAAGGTACACGAGGTGCCCACGAGGTAGGGGGCGCGCCCAGGGGGTAGGGTGCGCTCCCTACCCTCATGGGGCCCTTGTGTCCTTCCCGGACTGCTACTTAATTTTTTATTTTTCTAAATATTCCAAAACGGAGAAATATTGCCTTAAAAATTGTTTTGGAGTTGGTTTACTTACCGTACCACATACCTATTCCTTTTCGGAGTCTGAAACGTTCTGTAAAGTGTCCCTTATGTATTCCTCCAGGGTTACGGTTTCAATAACATTGGTTTCAACATTTATGGGATTACCTGAGATATAATGTTTGATTCTTTGACCGTTCACCACCTTCGGATTTGTGCCTTCAAAGTTATTGATTTTTATGGCACCGGAATGATAGAAATGCTCGATAACGTAAGGACCTTACCATTTAGAGAGAAGTTTTCCTGCAAAAAATCTTAGACGAGAGTTGTATAGCAATACATAATCACCTACGTTAAACTCGTGCTTTTGTATCCTTTTGTCATGCCATCTTTTAACTTTTTCTTTAAACAACTTGGCATTTTCATAAGCTTGGGTTCTCCATTCATCAAGTAAGCTAATATCAAATAACCTCTTTTCACCGGCAAGTTTGAAATCATAGTTGAGCTCTTTAATAGCCCAATATGCCTTATGTTCTAGTTCGAGAGGTAAGTGACATGCTTTTCCATAAACCATTTTATACGGAGATATACCCATAGGATTTTTATATGCAGTTCTATAGGCCCACAATGCATCATCAAGTTTCTTGGACCAATTGTTTCTAGACCTATTGACAGTCTTTTGCAAAACTAATTTGAGCTCTCTATTACTCGATTCTACTTGACCACTAGACTGTGGGTGACAAGGAGATGCAATTCTATGATTAACATCATACTTAGCAAGCATTTTACGGAAAGCACCATGAATAAAGTGTGAACCACCATCAGTCATTAAATATCTAGGGACTCCAAATGATGAGGACATCAATACCATTGTTACATCCACAGCCCCTGCTGCTATACATACTGTACCAATTACTAGAGCTCGCGCACGCCAATTAAATTACCAGGTACTTTCGTTTCTTGGTAATGATTCTAATGTTCATGAGAATATGATACTGCCTAAAGTGGATACATTTGTTTTGCTTACAAATGAAGGGCCTAGCTTGGAGAAGGATGAACGTTGGAGCAAGAACACGCATGGAGTTGATGGCATGCGCAAGGGGATCAAGAACGGAGTTACAAGTGATGATTTCAGGACTTTGAAGCCACCATAAGGAGTGCATGAAGCCTTGGACGAAATATACAAGATGCCACTTCATAATATTCGTCCATAGGCTATTCTAGGTGCTGCGTCACCTTATTTTTGGGCCAGGCCCATGTAATTTCGAAATACTTAAGTATAGGCTATTTTTAAAGTCCGTATGTGTGGGGAAACAAGAGTTAGGGTTGGTTTCGGACCCCACCATCAGGGGCAACGAAATTCCCTCCTCTTCCTCCATATATACAGCCCTTAGGGCGTCGTTTAGACTTTGGGTTTTGTTTACATCAAAAGTTCGCCATAGCTGCAACTTCGCGTACTTCGTTTGTGTTCAACGACCAGACCAAGACGTCACAGAACCCCACCTTCATTAATAAAGCTTTCCTCTTATATTCGCAATATCCAGATTGCAATCTTAGTTTCTTGCTTGTTCTTCGTTTGCTCGCAGGAAACAGACCCTCGTGGTCAGGTTGATCGTGCTCCGGCGTGGTCAATAACCCTCGGAAGTTGGTTTAGCGATTGCTAAGGCGCGACGTCTCGCACGTTGTAGTCGGATCGTCAAGGTCGACTCCCACAGAAACGATAGCCACCATCTCATCGAAACATCAGGACACCTTTGCCTATATCAAGTGGTATCAGATTTCCAGGTTGCTCGGTGAGATTTTACAGTTTTTCGTAGTTTAGATCGAGTCTGTTCTTCATACCTATAGTCCACGAAAAAAAACCAAAAAAAAAATTAGGGTTAGTTCATCCTATCCGAACCAATCTGAGCCTTTGCATAATCTTTTCTGTATTTGCTTTGTTGAATTTGCGGTTGCATCGTCGTGTCAAGTTGCTGGTCTTAGCGTCTAGTCCTTTAGAGTTTCGAGTTCTGTTCACAGGTTGTCACGTCGCCGCTGCCATATATCACCACCGCATCATCATCATCACCGTTGCCATATACCACCATCGTCATCACCGCTGCCATATACCACCATCGTCATCGCCGCTACCACATATCCACCACCATCACGCTAATCTGAGTCCACCTCCATCACAGATTCACCACCAGTCTGTGTTCCATCGCCCTGCAAATATCCGCCACCAGTCCGAGTTTCCACCAGATTCATCACCGCCACGAGTCCTAGTCCGAGTCCAGTAATTGTTGCTTTGTTCTCGATTTCCAGATCACGCGATACTCCGAGTCGTGACAGAGAAGGACTCCCCAACATTCGTGCTACCCGCAGAAGAAAAGTAGTTCCAGTTTCAAAAAAAAAAACTAAGTCTGGAAAATTCTGGCTAGGCAGTTTTTAGGACATTTGTAGACTTTTTAGAAAAAAATTGTTGCGGAGCAAAAAAAAAGAGGAAAAAAAAGTGAAAAAAAAAAGAAAAAAATTCAAAGTGTGCTTCTCCCTTGTTTACGTGCAGCGCCGTGATTTTGTTAGTGTTCTAGGCTCGCGTCTCTAGTACGGTCTAGCCTAGGACCAGCACAGTACCCTCGTTGAGCGTTTATTCAACTTTGCATCTGTGAATTGATTATTGCTGACCCTTTTTGCTACCATATTATAAGCCTTCCTAGCTCCACATACATCTACGTCGTGCGTTTGACTCTCCCTGGTAATCGCTCTATCCAAGCTTTGAGAGTTTTGACTACAACGGTTGCCGATCACCGCCTGCTGCTTGGTAAGAACTGGTAAGAATTTGAGATTTGCTTGACGGATTTGTGACTGTCCACCACACCACCACCACCACTTCCTAGTAGTCTGTAGAATCATATTCTTGTGTGTTTCTATTGCTGCTAACCATGGCAGGATCACAAGCCGACGAGACTGACTGGGAGAACATGACAAACAAAGTGTTACATGATAAGTTTCAACAAATGATGAGTGGACAGGTGGAAGATGTGTTAAATAGATTTGAAGAGGCCATGGAGAAGATAGATGGCATTGAGAAGGCGTTCGAAACAAAGCTCGATAACAAGTTTAATGAATTGCTCGCGCGTCTACCACCACCACCACCGGCTGCACCTAACGCACCTCTACAACAACAACGACGACTACCTCCACATCGCGAAACAACCCTCCGCCGAGCGACCCGTGTTCCTCTTGCGCTTGGCCAACCTGTTGGTGCTGCTGTTGATACTTCTGTGGCTCCTGCTGCTGATGCAGCGGAGGATGATTATGTGGGAGATTACGAGGATGAGGTTGATCAACATCACAACTACGTGCAACCACCAGCACCACAACCACCAGGTCGTCCACATGCAAATAATGGTAATGTTAGGGCTCCCCCTCAGGTACGAGATCATGACCATCTCCCTAAACTGAAATTGAATATCCCACCATTTGAGGGTAGATATGTTCCTGATATATATCTTACTTGGGAGTTAGAAACTGAACAACGATTTACATGTTTACAATATCCTGAGGAGAGACGTGTTCCTGCTGCTGTTTGTGCTTTCACTAGCTTTGCATGTGTTTGGTGGTCTGAATATTGTAGATTATATCCTATTCCAGCTACTTGGGCTGCTTTGAAAACTGCTATGCGTACTCGTTGGGTTCCGCCATATTATCAACGTGAATTACTTCAGAAATTGCAGCGCTTACGACAAGGAAAAAATTCTGTAGAAGAATATTATCAGGAATTACAAACTGGATTGATTCGATGTGGTATTGTTGAGGAGAATGAAGCTATGCTTGCACGTTTTCTGGGTGGATTAAATAGAGAGATTCAGACCATTCTAGACTATAAGGATTATAATAATATCACTCGTTTATTCCATCTTGCTTGTAAAGCTGAACGTGAAGTGCAGGATCGACAGGCATTGGCGCGAACTAACTTTTCTGCAGGTCGACCTTCATCATGGACACCACGTGCATCATCTACTTCCACACGTTCTGCTACACCGGCACCTCCGTCGGCTGCCACCTCCAACCGTGATACAAGAAAGCAGGCACAACCACCACTATCTGCCAAGAGCACACCTGTCGGGCCTGCATAGAGCTCTGCTTCTTCCATGGCGTCTACAGGGCACACAAGTGATATTATTTGTCGTCGTTGTAAGGGAAGAGGACATTTTGCGCGTGAATGCACATCTCAGCGTGTGATGATTGCTACTGAGGATGGTGGGTATGAGTCCGCTAGTGACTATGATGAGGAGACTTTGGCTCTTCTTACACATGAAGAACACGGTGGAGATGATTCTGATCATGAGACGCAATACATGGCTCCTGAAGATGCTGACAGGTATGAATGTTTGGTTGCTCAACGTGTTTTGAGTGTGCAGGTCACGCAAGATGAGCAAAATCAGAGGCATAATTTGTTCCATACAAAGGGAGTTGTGAAGGAACGTTCTGTTCGCGTCATCATAGATGGAGGGAGCTGCAACAACTTGGCTAGCATGGAGATGGTGGAGAAGCTATCCCTCATCACAAGACCACATCCACATCCTTACTACATCCAATGGTTCAACAACAGCGGCAAGGTTAAGGTAACACGTACTATTCGTGTGCATTTTAGTATCTCTACATATGCTGATTATGTTGATTGTGATGTGGTACCTATGCAAGCATGTTCCTTATTACTTGGTAGACCATGGCAATTTGATAAAAATTCTGTACACCATGGTAGAAACAATCAGTATACTCTCGTTCATAAGGACAAAAATATTACTTTGCTTCCTATGACTCCTGATTCCATTTTGAAAGATGATATTAATCGAGCTAATAAAGCAAAACAGGAGCAAAATAAGAGTGAAAATCAGATTGTGGCAAAAGAATTTGAGCAACAAATGAAGCCTAATAATAAACCATCTAGTGTTGCTTCTGAAATTAAATTGAAAAGTGCATGTTTATTTGCCACCAAATCTGATATTGATGATCTAGATGTTCGCAAATCTGTTTGCTATGCTTTTGTGTGCAAAGAGGTATTATTTTCATTCGAGGACGTGCCTTCCTCTTTGCCTCCTGCTGTTACTAACATTTTGCAGGAGTTCGCTGACGTCTTTCCACAAGACGTGCCACCGGGATTACCACCTATTCGAGGGATTGAGCATCAAATTGACTAAATTCCCGGTGCATCGCTACCCAACCGTGCACCATACCGTACCAATCCAGAGGAGACGAAGGAGATTATGCGTCAAGTACAGGAGCTGCTCGACAAAGGTTATATACGTGAATCTCTTAGTCCTTGTGCTGTTCCTATTATACTAGTGCCTAAAAAGGATGGTACATCGCGTATGTGTGTTGATTGTAGAGGCATTAATAATATTACTATTCGTTATCGTCATCCTATTCCTAGGCTAGATGATATGCTTGATGAATTGAGTGGCTCTACAATATTCTCCAAAGTTGATTTGCGTAGTGGATACCATCAAATTCGTATGAAATTGGGAGATGAATGGAAAACAGCATTTAAAACTAAGTTTGGTTTATATGAGTGGTTAGTCATGCCTTTTGGGTTAACTAATGCACCTAGTACTTTCATGAGATTAATGAACGAAGTTTTACGTGCTTTCATTGGACGATTTGTGGTAGTCTATTTTCATGATATATTGATTTATAGCAAATCTTTGGAAGAACATTTGGAACATTTACGTGCTGTTTTTAATGCTCTACGTGATGCACGTTTGTTTGGTAACCTTGGGAAGTGCACCTTTTGCACCGACCGAGTGTCTTTTCTTGGCTATGTTGTTACTCCACAGGGAATTGAAGTTGATAAAGCCAAGGTTGAAGCTATTGAGAGTTGGCCGCAGCCCAAAACGGTCACACAAGTGAGGAGTTTTCTTGGACTCGCTGGTTTCTATAGGCGTTTTGTTAGAGATTTTAGCACCATTGCTGCACCTCTTAATGAGCTTACAAAGAAGGATGTGCCTTTTGTTTGGGGTACCGCACAGGAAGAAGCCTTCACGGTATTTAAAGATAAGTTGACACATGCTCCTTTACTTCAACTTCCTGACTTTAATAAGACTTTTGAGCTTGAATGTGATGCTAGTGGAATTGGATTAGGAGGTGTGTTATTACAAGATGGCAAACCTATTGCATACTTTTCTGAAAAATTGAGTGGGCCTAGTCTGAACTATTCTACTTATGATAAAGAATTATATGCTCTTGTTCGGACTTTAGAAACATGGCAACATTATTTATGGCCCAAAGAATTTGTTATACATTCTGATCATGAATCTTTGAAACACATTAAAAGTCAAGCTAAACTGAACCGTAGACATGCTAGATGGGTTGAATTCATTGAGACTTTCCCTTATGTCATTAAACACAAGAAGGGTAAAGAAAATGTTATTGCTGATGCATTGTCTCGTCGTTATACTATGCTTTCACAACTTGATTTTAAAATATTTGGTTTGGAGACCATCAAAGATCAATATGTGCATGATGCTGAATTTAAAGATGTCTTGCAGAATTGTAAAGAAGGTAGATCATGGAACAAGTTCGTTGTTAATGATGGTTTTGTGTTCCGTGCTAACAAGCTATGCATTCCAGCTAGTTCTGTTCATCTTTTGTTGTTGTAGGAGGCGCATGGGGGAGGATTAATGGGACACTTTGGCGTGAAGAAGACAGAGGACGTACTTGCTACACATTTCTTTTGGCCAAATATGAGACGGGATGTTGAGCGTTTTGTTGCTCGCTGCACTACATGTCAAAAAGCTAAGTCACGACTCAATCCTCATGGTTTATATATGCCTTTGCCTGTACCTAGTGTTCCTTGGGAGGATATATCTATGGACTTTGTTTTAGGTTTGCCTCGAACAAATAAGGGGAGGGATAGCATATTTGTTGTCGTGGATAGATTCTCGAAAATGGCACACTTTATACCATGTCATAAAAGCGATGATGCTGTTAATGTTGCTGATTTGTTCTTTCGTGAAATTATTCGCTTGCATGGTGTGCCAAATACTATTGTTTCAGATCGTGATACTAAATTTCTTAGCCACTTTTGGAGATGTTTATGGGCTAAGTTGGGGACTAAACTGCTTTTTAGTACTACTTGTCACCCCCAAACTGATGGACAAACTGAAGTAGTCAATAGAACATTGTCTACTATGCTTAGGGCTGTTTTGAAGAATAATAAGAAAATGTGGGAAGAATGCTTGCCTCATATTGAATTTGCTTATAATCGTTCATTGCATTCTACTACTAAGATGTGCCCTTTTGAAATTGTGTATGGTTTCCTACCTCGTGCACCTATTGATTTGTTGCCTCTTCCATCTTCGGAGAAGGTTAATTTTGATGCTAAAGAACGTGCTGAATTGATTTTAAAAATGCATGAGTTAACTAAGGAAAACATTGAGCGTATGAATGCTAAATATAAACTTGCTGGAGATAAGGGTAGAAAACATGTTGTCTTTGCACCTGGTGATCTTGTTTGGTTACATCTGCGTAAGGATAGGTTTCCTAATTTGCGCAAATCAAAGCTAATGCCACGTGCTGATGGTCCATTTAAGGTGTTAGAGAAAATAAATGATAATGCATATAAACTTGAGCTGCCTGCAGATTTTGGGGTTAGTCCCACTTTTAACATTGCAGATTTGAAGCCTTATTTGGGTGAGGAAGATGAGCTTCCGTCGAGGACGACTCCATTTCAAGATGGGGAGGATGATGAGGACATAAATACCATTGTTACATCCACAGCCCCTACTGCTATACATACTGTACCAATTACTAGAGCTCACGCACGCCAATTAAATTACCAGGTACTTTCGTTTCTTGGTAATGATTCTAATGTTCATGAGAATATGATACTGCCTAAAGTGGATACATTTGTTTTGCTTACAAATGAAGGGCCTAGCTTGGAGAAGGATGAACGTTGGAGCAAGAACACGCATGGAGTTGATGGCATGCGCAAGGGGATCAAGAACGGAGTTACAAGTGATGATTTCAGGACTTTGAAGCCACCATAAGGAGTGCATGAAGCCTTGGACGAAATATACAAGATGCCACTTCATAATATTCGTCCATAGGCTATTCTAGGTGCTGCGTCACCTTATTTTTGGGCCAGGCCCATGTAATTTTGAAATACTTAAGTATAGGCTATTTTTAGAGTCCGTATGTGTGGGGAAACAAGAGTTAGGGTTGGTTTCGGACCCCACCATCAGGGGCCACGAAATTCCCTCCTCTTCCTCCATATATACAGCCCTTAGGGCGTCGTTTAGACTTTGGGTTTTGTTTAGATCAAAAGTTCGCCATAGCTGCAACTTCGCGTACTTCGTTTGTGTTCAACGACCAGACCAAGACGTCACAGAACCCCACCTTCATTAATAAAGCTTTCCTCTTATATTCGCAATATCCAGATTGCAATCTTAGTTTCTTGCTTGTTCTTCGTTTGCTCGCAGGAAACAGACCCTCGTGGTCAGGTTGATCGTGCTCCGGCGTGGTCAATAACCCTCGGAAGTTGGTTTAGCGATTGCTAAGGCGCGACGTCTCGCACATTCATAGTCGGATCGTCAAGGTCGACTCCCACAGAAACGATAGCCACCATCTCATCGAAACATCGGGACACCTTTGCCTATATCACCAAACCTTGGAAAAATAACTTCCTTAAGCATTTTAATAGAAGTGTTATGATCAGCACTACTAGTTGGAATAGCTTCTACCCACTTAGTAACGTAATCAACAGCAACTAAAATATGTGTATAACCATTAGAGGCAGGAAAAGGTCCCATATAATCGAAGCCCCAAACATCAAATGGTTCAATAACAAGTGAATAATTCATAGGTATTTCTTGACGTCTACTAATATTACCAATTCTTTGACATTCATCACGAGACAAGACAAACTTACGGGCATCCTTGAAGAGAGTAGGCCAATAAAAACCATATTGCAATACCATATGTGCAGTTCTATCTCCCGCGTGGTGTCCTCCATAAGCTTCGGAATGACACTTGCGTAGGATCTGTTCCTGTTCATGCTCAGGTACACAACGTATAATAACACCATCTACTCCTTCTTTATAAAGACGTGGGTCATCCAAAAGTAATGCCTCAAATCATAGAAGAACTTTTTCTTTTGTTGGTATGTGAAACTAGGTGGTATAAATTTAGCAACAATGTAATTAGCATAATCAGCATACCATGGAGTACTTCGAGAAGTATTTATGACATTTAATTGCTCATCGGGAAAGCTATCATCAATAGGTAGTGGGTCATCAAGAACATTTTCTAACCTAGACAAGTTGTCTGCAACGGGGTTCTCGGCTCCTTTTCTATCAACAATATGCAAATCAAATTCTTGTAGCAAGAGAACCCATCTAATAAGTCTAGGTTTAGCATCTTTCTTTTCCATAAGGTATTTAATAGCAGCATGATCAGTGTGAATAGTTACTTTAGAATCAACAATAAGGTCTGAACTTATCACAAGCAAATACAACTGCTAAGAATTCCTTTTCAGTAGTAGCATAATTTATTTGAGCTTTGTCTAAGGTTTTACTAGCAAAATGGATAACATTTAATTTCTTATCAACTCTTTGCCCTAGAACAGCACCTACAGCATAATCACTAGCATCACACATAATTTCAAAGGGTAAATTCCAATCAGGTGGCTGAACAATAGGTGCAGAGACCAATGCTTTCTTAAGTATTTAAAATGCTTCTACACAATCATCATCAAAGACAAATGGTATATCTTTTTGTAATAAATTAGGCAGAGGCCGAGAAATTTTTGAGAAGTCCTTAATGAACCTCCTATAAAATCCGGCATGACCATGGAAACTTCTTATACCTTTGATGTCCTTGGGACATGGCATCTTCTCAATAGCATCAACCTTGGCTTTATCAACTACAATACCTCTTTCAGAAACTTTATGCCCCAAGACAATACCTTCATTAACCATAAAGTGGCACTTTTCCCAATTCAATACAAGATTAGTTTCTTCACATCTCTGCAAAACTGAATCAAGATTGCTCAAGCAATCATCAAAAGAAGATCCATAGATGGAAAATTCGTCCATGAAAACCTCACAAATCTTTTCACAAAAGTCAGAGAATATAGCCATCATGCATCTTTGAAAGGTAGCAGGTGCATTACATAAACCAAAAGGCATACGTCTATAAGCAAAAGTACCAAAAGGGCAAGTAAAAGTGGCCTTTGACTGATCTTTAGCTGACACAGGTATTTGAGAGAAACCAGAATAACTATCTAGAAAGCAATAGTGTGTATGTTTGCATAATCTTTCTAGAATTTGATCGATAAAAGGTAAGGGGTAATGATCCTTTTTAGTAGCCTTATTCAATTTGCGGAAATCAATTACCATCCTATAACCTGTAATAATTCTTTGTGGAATCAATTCATCTTTATCATTAGGAACAACAGTAACACCTCCCTTCTTAGGGACACAATGGACAGGGCTTACCCACTGACTATCAGCAACGGGATAAATTATACCTACCTCCAGAAGCTTTAGTATTTCTTTTCTTACCACTTCTTTCATCTTAGGATTAAGCCTTCATTGATGATCACGGACTGGTTTGGCATCTTCTTCCAAATTTATTTTATGTTGACATAGAGTGGGACTAATGCCCTTAAGATCATCAAGAGTATATCCAATAGCAGCACGGTGCTTCTTCAGGGTTTTCAATAATCTTTCTTCTTCATGCTCTAAAAGGTTAGCACTAATAATAACAGGATATATCTTCTTTTCATCCAGATAAGCATATTTAAGATTATCAGGCAACGGTTTAAGCTCAAACACGGGATCACCCTCGGGTGGAGGAGGATCCCCTAAGATTTCAACAGGCAAATTGTGTTTAAGAATAGGTTCCTGTTTAAAGAACTTCATCTATTTCCCTTCTTTCATTCATAAACATATCATTTTCATGGTCTAGCAAATATTGTTCTAAAGGATCACTAGGAGGTACGACAATAGAAGCAAGACCAATAATTTCATCCTTACTAGGCAATTCTTCTTCATGGTGTTGTTTACTAAAATTAGAGAAATTAAACTCATGAATCATATCACCCAAACCAATAGTAACAACATGCTTTTCGCAGTCTATCTTAGCATTAACAGTATAAAAGAAGGGTCTACCAAAAATAATGGGACAAAAGATGTCTTGTGGGGAACTGAGAACAAGAAAATCGGCAGGATATTTAGTTTTCCCACACAAGACTTCAACATCTCTAACAATTCCCATTGCTGATATAGTATCTCTATTAGCAAGCTTAATTGTGACATCAATATCTTCTAACTCAGCAGGTGCAATTTCATGCTTAATTTCTTTATACAAGTCATAAGGTATAACACTAGCACTAGCACCCATATCACATAAGCCATGATAACAATGATCTCCTATTTTAACAGAAGTAACAGGCACGCCTACCATAGGTCTATGTTTATCTTTAGAACAAGGTTTAGCAATTCTAGCATTTTCACCGCAGAATTGAATAACATGCCCATCAATATTATCAGACAAGAGATCTTTAACAATAGCAATATTAGGTTCAACTTTAACTTGCTCAGGAGGTGTATAAATTCTAATATTGCTTTTACGAACCACAGTTGAAGCTTTAGCATGATCCTTTATCCTAACAGGGAAAGGTGGTTTCTCAACATAAGAAGTAGGAACAATAGGATCATTGTAAGTGACAGTCTTTTCTTCAACTTTAATAGGTTCAGCTACTTTTACTTCTATGGGAGGATGATATGTAAACCACTTCTCCTTGGGGAGATCAACATAAGTAGCAAAAGATTCACAGAAAGAAGCTACTACCTCAGAGTCAAGTCCATATTTAGTGCTAAATTTACGGAAAACATCGCTATCCATAAAAGATTTAACACAATCAAACTTAGGTGTCATACCTGACTCCTTACCTTCGTCGAGATTCCAAATTTCAGAGTTCGTTTAATTCTATCCAATAAATTCCATTTGAATTCAATAGTCTTCATCATAAAAGAGCCAGCACAAGAAGTATCGAGCATGGTGTAATTGTTATCAGAAAGCCGAGCATAAAAACTTTGAATAATTATTTCTCTTGGGAGCTCATGATTGGGGCATGAATATAACATTGATTTAAGCCTCCCCCAAGCTTGATCGATGCTTCCTCCTTCGTGAGGCCAAAAATTATAAATATAATTGCGATCACGATGAACAAGATGCATAGGATAATACTTCTGATGAAATTCCAATTTCAATCGTTTTTATAGTTCCATGATCTCGTATCATCACACAGCCTATACCATGTCAATGCATCTCCCTCCAAAGATAAAGGGAAGACCTTCTTCTTAACAACATCATCGGGTATACCTGCAAGCTTAAATAATCCACAAACTTCATCCACATAAATTAGGTGCTCATATGGATGTTTTGTTCCATCTCCTGCAAAAGTATTAGCTAGCATTTTTTCTAACATACCCGAAGGAATCTCAAAGTGAACCTTTTCATTTTTAGTAGGTCTAGTAGGTTTAGGAGCAACTCTTTGCTCTACTGGTCGGGGTGAAGATACCCCGAACAAGCCCCTCAGAGGATTACTTTCCATAGTAACAAGTGACAGTAAATTTCACCACACTATATAAATTTTTCCTTACCAAATTCCACCTACCAAAGGCGCTTCACTCCCCGGCAACGGCGCCACAAAAGAGTCTTGATGACCCACAAGTATAGGGGATCTATCGTAGTCCTTTCGATAAGTAAGAGTGTCAAACCCAACGAGGAGCAGAAGGAAATGATAAGCGGTTTTCAGCAAGGTATTCTCTGCAAGTACTGAAATAAGTGGTAATAGATAGTTTCGTGATAGAATAATTTGTAATGAGCAACAAGTAACAAAAGTAAATGCAGTGCAGCAAGCTGGCCCAATCCTTTTTGTAGCAAAGGACAAGCCTGGACAAACTCCTATATAAGGAAAAGCGCTCCCGAGGACACATGGGAATATCGTCAAGCTAGTTTTCATCACATTCATATGATTCGCGTTCGGTACTTTGATAATTTGATATGTTGGTGGACCGGTGCTTGGGTGCTGTTCTTACTTGAACAAGCATCCCACTTATGATTAACCTCTATTGCAAGCATCCGCAACTACAACAAAAGTATTAAGGTAAACCTAACCATAGCATGAAACATATGGATCCAAATCAGCCCCTTACGAAGCAACGCATAAACTAGGGTTTAAGCTTCTGTCACTCCAGCAACCCATCATCTACTTATTACTTCCCAATGCCTTCCTCTAGGCCCATATAATGGTGAAGTGTTATTTAGTCGACGTTCACATAACACCACTAGAGGCTAGACAACATACATCTCATCAAAATATCGAACAAATATCAAATTCACATGACTACTAATAGCAAGACTTCTCCCATGTCCTCAGGAACAAACGTAACTACTCACAAAGCATATTCATGTTCATAATCAGAGGGGTATTAATATGCATAAAGGATCTGAACATATGATCTTCCACCAAATAAACCAACTAGCATCAACTACAAGGTGTAATCAACACTACTAGCAACCTACTAGTACCAATCCCGGACTTGGAGACAAGAATTGGATACAAGAGATGAACTAGGGTTTTGAGATGAGATGGTGCTGGTGAAGATGTTGATGGAGATTGCCCTCTCCTGATGAGAGGAGCGTTGGTGATGACGATGGCGATGATTTCCCCCTCCCAGAGGGAAGTATCCCTGGCAGAACAGCTCTGCCGGAGCCCTAGATTGGTTCCGCCAAGGTTCCGCCTCGTGGCGGCGAAGTCTCATCCCGAAAGGTTGCTTATCAATTTTTCCTCGATGAAAGACCTCATATAGCAGAAGATGGGCATCGGAGGGCCAACAGGGGGCCCACGAGGCAGGGGGCACGCCCAGGGGGGTAGGGCGCGCCCCCCACCCTCATGGCCAGGTGGGTGATGTCTACTACGCAACCTTCTTCTTGTAGACGTTGTTGGGCCTGCAAGTGCCTAGGTTTGTAGGACAGTAGCAAAATTCCCTCAAGTGGATGACCTAAGGTTTATCAATCCGTAGGAGGCGTGAGGATGAAGATGGTCCCTCTCAAGCAACCCTGCAACCAAATAACAAAGAGTCTCTTGTGTCCCCAACACACCCAATACAATGGTAAATTGTATAGGTGCACTAGTTCGGCGAAGAGATGGTGATACAAGTGCAATATGGATAGAAGATATAGGTTTTTGTAAACTGAAAATATAAAAACAGCAAGGTAACAAGTGGTAAAAGTGAGCGTAAACGGTATTGCAATGATAGGAAACAAGGCCTAGGGTTCATACTTTCGCTAGTGCAAGTTCTCTCAACAATAATAACATAGATAGAACATATGACAAGCCCTCAACATGCAACAAAGAGTCACTCCAAAGCCACTAATAGCGGAGAACAAACGTAGAGATTATGGTCGGGTACGAAACCACCACAAAGTTATTCTTTCAAATCAATCGTTGGGCTAATCCTATAAGTGTCACAAACAACCCTGGAGTTTTTACTAGAATAACACCTTAAGATACAAATCAACCAAAACCCTAATGTCACCTAGATACTCCATTGTCACCTCAAGTATCCGTGGGCATGATTATACGATATGCATCACACAATCTCAGATTTATCCAACCAACATAAAAGTACTTCGAAGAGCGCCCCAAAGTTTCTACCGGAGAATCAAGAACGTGTGCCAACCCCTATGCATAGGTTCCCAAGGTCATGAAACCCGCAAGTTGATCACCAAGACATACATAAAGTGTTCTCATAAAGAATCAATCCGATAAGATTACTTGAAAAGGGGAAACTCAATTCATCACAAAGGACTAGAGGGGGAGAAACATCATAAGATCCAACTACAATAGCAAAGCTCGGGATACATCAAGATCGTGCCATAGAGGAACACGAGAGAGAGAGAGAGATCAAACACATAGCTACTGGTACATACCCTCAGCCCCGAGGGTGAACTACTCCCTCCTCGTCATGGAGAGCGTCGGGGTGATGAAGATGGCCACAGGAGATGGATCCCCCTCCGGCAGGGTACCGGAAAGGGGTCCCGATTGGTTTTTGGTGGTTCTGGAGGCTTGCGGCGGCGGAACTCCCGATCTATCTTCTGTTCTGGAAGTTTTAGGGTACGACGGTATATATGGGTGAAGGGGGAACGTCGGTGGAGCTACAGGGGCCCCACGAGGCAGGGGCGCGCCCTCCACCCTCATGACCGCCTCGTGGCTCTTCTGACGTGGGGTCCAAGTCCATCAGGTGGGTTTCCTTCCAAAAATAACATCTCCAGTTGATTTCGTTCCGTTTTGACTTCGTCTGATATTCCTTTTCCTCGAAATACTGAAATAGGCATAAAACAGCAAATCTGGGTTGGGCCTCCGGTTAATAGGTTAGTCCCAAAAATAATATAAAAGTGGATAATAAAGCCCAATATTGCCTAAAACAGTAGATAAAGTAGCATGGAGCAATCAAAAATTATAGATACGTTGGAGACGTGTCAAGCATCCCCAAGCTTAATTCCTACTCGTCCTCGAGTAGGTAAATGATAAAAGGAAGAATTTTTGATGCGGAGTGATACTTTGGCATAATTTCAATGTAATTCTTCTTACTTGTGATATGAATATTCAGATCCGAAAGATTTAAGACAAAAGTTCATATTGACACAAAAATAATAATACTTCAAGCATGCTAACTAAGCAAATATGTCATCTCAAAATAGCATGGCCAAAGAAAGTTCATCCCTACAAAATCATATGGTTAAGATATGCTTCATTTTCGTCACACAAAGATGTTCCCAACTTCTATACCCCCGATGACAAGCTAAGCAATTGTTTCATACTTCTTGACGCGCTTCAGCTTTTTCAACCCTCACGCAATACATGAGCGCAAGCCATGGATATATCACTATGGGTGGAATAGAATATGATGATGGGGATTGTGTGGAGGAGACAAAAAAAGGAGAAAGTCTCACATTGACGAGGCTAATCAACGGGCTATGGAGATGCCATCAATTGATGTCAATGCAAGGAGTAGGGATTGCCATGCAACGGATGCACTAGAGATATAAGTATATGAAAGCTCTACAAAAGAAAACTAGTGGGTGTGCATCCAACTTGCTTGCTCATGAAGACCTAGGGCATTTGAGGAATCCCATCGTAGGAATATACAAGCCAAGTTCTATAATGAAAAATTCCCACTAGTATATGAAAGTGACAAAATGAGAGACTCTCTATCATGAAGATCTTAGTGCTACTTTGAAGCACAATATATGAGACTCACTACATGAAGAACAAGGTGCTACTTTGAAGCACAAGTGTGGTAAAAGGATAGTAGCATTGTCCCTTCTCTCTTTTTCTCTCATTTTTTTGGGCCTTTCTCTTTTTTTATTTTTTTTTATTTTTTTTCCGCCCGGAGTCTCATCCCGACTTATGGGGGAATCATTGTCTCCATCATCCTTTCCTCACTTGGGACAATGCTCTAATAATGATGATCATCACACTTTTATTTTTCTTACAACTCAACAATTACAACTCGAAACTTAGAACAAAATATGACTCTATATGAATGCCTCCGGCGGTGTACCGGGATGGTGCAATGAATCAAGAGTGACATGTATGGAAAATAATGCATGGTGGCTTTGCCACAAATACGATGTCAACTACATGATCATGCAATGGCAATATGACAGAAGTAAAGTATCTCATGATGATGAAGAACGGAACGGTGGAAAGTTGCATGGCAATATATCTCGGAATGGCTATGGAAATGCCATAATAGGTAGGTATGGTGGCTGTTTTGAGGAAGATATAGGGAGGTTTTTATGTGTGAAAGAGCGTATCATATCACGGGGTTTGGATGCACCGGCGAAGTTTGCACCAACTCTCAATGTGAGAAAGGGCAATGCACGGTACCTAAGAGGCTAGCAAATGGCAGAAAGGTAAAAGTGCGTATAATCCATGGACTCAACATTAGTCAAAAGAACTCATATACTTATTGCAAAAATTTAGAAGTCATCAAAAATCAAGTACTACGCGCATGCTCCTAGGGGGATAGATTGGTAGGAAAAGACCATCGCTCGTCCCCGACCGCCACTCATAAGGATGCACAAGCCAGGTACACTTCAAGCTTCAAATTTGTTACACAACTTTAACCATACGTGCATGCTACGGGACTTGCTAACTTCAACACAAGTATTTCTCAAATACACAACTACTCAACTAGCATGACTATGATATTATCACCTCCATATCTCAAAACAATTATCAAGCATCAAACTTATCTTAGTATTCAACCCACTAAAAAGAAAGTTTCACATATCTTGAATACCAAGTATATTAACATTAAGCAAATTACCATGCTATTAACGACTCTCAAAATAATATAAGTGAAGCATGAGAGTTCATCTATTTCTTCAAAATAAAACCACCATTGTGCTCTAAAATATATAAGTGAATCACTAGAGCAAATGACAAACTACTCCAACAAGATATAAGTGAAGATCAATGAGTAGCTAAATAATTATTATGCAACTATGTGAAGACTCTATCTCATTTAAAAATTTCAGATCTTGGTATTTTATTCAAACAACAAGCAAAGCTAAAGAAAATAAAATGACGCTCCAAGCAAAACACATATCATGTGGTGAATAAAAATATAGCTCCAAGTAAAGTTACCGATGAACGAAGACGAAAGAGGGGATGCCATCCGGAGCATCCCCAAGCTTAGGCTCTTGGTTGTCCTTGAATATTACCTTGGGGTGCCTTGGGCATCCCCAATATTAGGCTCTTGCCACTCCTTATTCCATAGTCCATCGAAGCCTTACCCAAAACTTGAAAACTTCACAACACAAAACTTAACAGAAAACTCGTGAGCTCCATTAGCGAAAGAAAACAAAACAACACTTCAAGGTACTGTAATGAACTCATTATTTATTTATATTGGTTTTAAACTTACTGTATTCCAACTTATCTATGGTTTATAAACTATTTTACTAGCCATAGATTCATCAAAATACGCAAACAACACAATGAAAACAGAATCTGTCAAAAACAGAACAGTCTGTAGTAATCTGTAACTAACGCAAACTTATGGAACTCCAAAAATTCTAAAATAAATTGGTGGAACTGAGGAATTTGTCTAGTAATAATCTGCAAAAAGAATCAACTAAATGTCACTCTGCAGTAAAAAGTTCTAGCTAATCTCGTGAGCGCTAAAGTTTCTGTTTTTTACAGCATGATCATAAAGACTTCACCCAAGTCTTCCCAAAGGTTCTACTTGGCACAAACACTAATTAAAACATAAAACCACATATAAACAGAGTCTAGATGGATTATCTATTCCCAAACAGAACCAAAAAGAAAGAAACTAAAATAAAATTGGGTTGCCTCCCAACAAGCGCTATCGTTTAACGCCCCTAGCTAGGCATGATGATTTCAATGATGCTCACATAAAAGATAAGAATTGAAACATAAAGAGAGCATCATGAAGAATATGACTAGCACATTTAAGTCTAACCCACTTCCTATGCACAGGGAGTTTGTGAGCAAACAACTTATGGGAACAAGAATCAACTTGCATAGGAAAGTAAAACAAGCATAACTTCAAGATTTTGAGCACATAGAGAGGAAAATTGACATTATTGCTATTCCTACAAGCATATATTCCTCCCTCATAATAATTTTCAGTAGCATCATGAATTAATTCAACAATATAACCAGCACCTAAAGCATTCTTTTCATGATCTACAAGCATAGAAATTTTATTACTCTCCACATAAGCAAAATTCTTCTCATTCGGAATAGTGGGAGTATCATAAGAGACCTGAATACTATAAATTGCTTCCACATTAAAAGAGTAATGTTCAGAGAAAGGATACTCATAATCATGAAAATTTTTATAAATATAATCATCACTACTTTTTATAGCATAAGTTTTATCACAATAATCATCATAAGTAGCAACTTTGTTCTCATCATAATCACTTTGCATATCAAAACATGGAAGGCTAAAAATATCATCATTATTAAACGTAGCATCCCCAAGCTTGGGACAAACATTAATTGCAGCAAATATATTCTCAAATATGTCATCCTCATCAAACATAGCTTCCCCAAGCTTGGGCCTTTTCGTGTCATAAGCATAATCACTCTCATCATTAATAGTATGGATAGCACCAATAGTATAGCAAACATTATTATCATATTCTTCCAAGCAAGTGCCAAAAAGATTTTCAAGATCATAAGGAGTATCATTATCTTCTCAATCATAATCATCACAACAATCAATAGGCATAACGAGATCATCATCAAGTGTATCATCTTCATTTTCATGGGGCATAGCAATAATAGGAGCAACTTTATTTGGGAGAGATACCTTTTTACCTCTCTTCCTTTTTATTTTCTTCTTCTTCACCACATCTTGTGTGGGTTCAATCCTCTTTTTGGAGCTCCTTATTAATGAGATTGGTTGAATAGAAGGCTCCTCGTTACCTAATTCATCATAAGAAATAATAGGAGGATATTGGGAAGTCTCTTCCCTTTCGTTAGTATTCTCTTCATCCTCTATTTGTTTTATTTTCTTTATGTAATTGGCAATATAAGGATTTTTAATGCAATTCACCGCACAATACATATAAATTTCTTCTAGATCAATATCGACGAATTTCTTGAGGTTATATTATGGAATATGCTTAGTCTGACATTTCAATTCTTCATAACCCAAAAGCAAACTTAGTTCATTATAATGTGCAAGGGAAATCAAGTCATCAAAAATTTTGGACACGATTCGATCATGAAACAATTTGCAATTGATATTTAAATGACCATGTTCGTTACAAAGTTCACAAGTACGGCTAATATATCTTAAATTATCAGGACTAGCATTTAGCCTTTCTTGGAACTCTTTAGTTTCTAAGCACTTACGCCTCTTGCAATATCTATCTTCCCTATTTGGTGTGTCCTTGCAAACCCAATGCACTCCACAAAAATTGACACGCTTATAGGAGACATTTTCATCATAACTAGTGCAATCATCATTAGCATCATGGATATTCAAAGAATTCATACTGACAACATTGCAATCATGCTCATCATTCAAATATTTAGTGCCCAACATTTTATAGATTTCTTCTTCTAGCACTTTGGCACTATCTTCCTTTCCATCATACTCACGAAAGATATTAGAAAGGTGAAGCGTATGAGACAAACTCAATTCCATTTTTTTTGTAGTTTTCTTTTATAAACTAAACTAGTGCTAAAACAAGAAACAAAAAGATTCGATTGCAAGATCTAAAGATATACCTTCACTTACCTAGCCTCCCCGGCAACGGCGCCAGAAAAAGAGCTTGATGTCTACTACACAACCTTCTTCTTGTAGACGTTGTTGGGCCTGCAAGTGCACAGGTTTGTAGGACAGTAGCAAAATTCCCTCAAGTGGATGACCTAAGGTTTATCAATCCGTAGGAGGCGTGAGGATGAAGATGGTCTCTCTCAAGCAACCCTGCAACCAAATAACAAACAGTGTCTTGTGTCCCCAACACACCCAATACAATGGTAAATTGTATAGGTGCACTAGTTCAGCGAAGAGATGGTGATACAAGTGCAATATGGATAGAAGATATAGGTTTTTGTAAACTGAAAATATAAAAACAGCAAGGTAACAAGTGGTAAAAGTGAGCATAAACGGGATTGCAATGATAGGAAACAAGGCCTAGGGTTCATACTTTCGCCTGTGCAAGTTCTCTCAACAATAATAACATAGATAGAACATATGACAAGCCCTCAACATGCAACAAAGAGTCACTCCAAAGCCACTAATAGCGGAGAACAAACGTAGAGATTATGGTCGGGTACGAAACCACCACAAAGTTATTCTTTCCAATCAATCTGTTGGGCTACTCCTATAAGTGTCACAAACAACCCTGGAGTTTTTACTAGAATAACACCTTAAGATACAAATCAACCAAAACCCTAATGTCACCTAGATACTCCATTGTCACCTCAAGTATCCGTGGGCATGATTATACGATATGCATCACACAATCTCAGATTTATCCAACCAACATAAAAGTACTTCGAAGAGCGCCCCAAAGTTTCTACCGGAGAATCAAGAACGTGTGCCAACCCCTATGCATAGGTTCCCAATGTCACAAAACCCGCAAGTTGATCACCAAGACATACATCAAGTGTTCTCATAAAGACTCAATCCGATAAGATTACTTCAAAGGGGGAAACTTAATTCATCACAAAGGAGTAGAGGGGGAGAAACATCATAAGATCCAACTACAATAGCAAAGCTCGGGATACATCAAGATTGTGCCATAGAGGAACATGAGAGAGAACACGAGAGAGAGAGAGAGAGAGAGAGAGAGAGAGAGATCAAACACATAGCTACTGGTACATACCCTCAGCCCCGAGGGTGAACTACTCCCTCCTCGTCATGGAGAGCATCGGGATGATGAAGATGGCCACCGGAGATGGATCCCCCCTCCGGCAGGGTACCGGAAAGGGGTCCCGATTGGTTTTTGGTGGTTCTGGAGGCTTGCGTCGGCGGAACTCCCGATCTATCTTCTGTTCTGGAAGTTTAAGGGTACGACGGTATATATGGGTGAAGGGGCAACATCGGTGGAGCTACGGGGGCCCCACGAGGCATGGGGGTGTGCCCAGGGGGGAGGGTGCGCCCTCCACCCTCGTGACCACCTCGTGGCTCTTCTAACGTGGGGTCCATGTCCATCAGGTGGGTTTCCTTCCAAAAAAAACTTCTCTAGTTGATTTCGTTCCATTTTGACTCCGTCTGATATTCCTTTTCCTCGAAATACTGAAATAGGCATAAAACAGCAAATCTGGGCTGGGCCTCCGGTTAATAGGTTAGTCCCAAAAATAATATAAAAGTGGATAATAAAGCCCAATATTGCCTAAAACAGTAGATAAAGTAGCATGGAGCAATCAAAAATTATAGATACGTTGGAGACGTATCAGTGGGGGCCCCGCTGGTGAACTTCTTTCGCTCAATATTTTTTATATATTCTGAAAATCACTTCCGTGGAGTTTCAGGACTTTTGGAGTTGCGCAGAATAGGTCTCTAATATTTGCTCCTTTTCTAGCCCAGAATTCCAGCTGGCGGCATTCTCCCTCCTTATGTAAACCTTGTAAAATAAGAGAGAATAGCCATAAGTATTGTGACATAATGTGAAATAACATCCCATAATGCAATAAATATTGATATAAAAGCATGATGCAAAATGGACGTATCAATGATGCATTACAGAACGAGTAAAGAGACTTGCCGGTAACGAGATTGAACTAGGTATTGAGATACCGACGATCGAATCTCGGGCAAGTAACATACCGATGACAAAGGGAACAACGTATGTTGTTATGCGGTTTGACCGATAAAGATCTTCATAGAATATGTAGGAACCAATATGAGCATCCAGGTTCCGCTATTGGTTATTGACCGAAGATGAGTGTCGGTCATGTCTACATAGTTCTCGAACTCGTAGGGTCCGCATGCTTAACGTTCGGTGACGATCGGTATTATGAGTTTATGTGTTTTGATGTACCGAAGGTAGTTTGGAGTCCCGGATATGATCACGGACATGACGAGGAGTCTCAAAATAATCGAGACATAAAGATTGATTTATTGGAAGGCTATGTTTGGACATCGGAAGGGTTCCGAGTGAGTTCGGGCATTTATCAGAGTACCGAGGGGTTACCGGAACCCCCCGGGGAGTCAATGGGCCTTAGTGGGAGAGAGGAGGAGGTGGCCAAGGTGGAGGGCTCCCCCCCAAGCCCAATCCGAATTGGGTGGGGCGGCCCCCTTTCCTTCCCTCTCTCCCCCTTCTTTTCTCTCCTACTTCAACTAGGGAAGGGGGAATCCTGCTCCCACCGGGAGTAGGACTCCCCCCTTGGGCGCGCCACGAGAGGGTCGCCACCCCCCTCCTCCACTCCTTTATATACAGGGAAGGGGGGCACCCCATAGACACACAAGTTGATTGTTTAGCCGTGTGCGGTGACCCCCTCCACAAATTTCCACCTCGGTCATATCGTTGCAGTGCTTAGGCGAAGCCCTGCGCTAGTAGCTTCATCATCGTCGTCATCACGCCGTCGTGCTGACGAAACTCTCCCTCGACCTCAGCTGGATCTAGAGTTCATGGGACGTAACCGAGCTGAACGTGTGCAGATCACGGAGGTGTCTTACCTTCGGTGCTAGGATCGGTCGGACCGTGAAGATGTACGACTACATCAACTGGGTTGTCATAACGCTTCCGCTTTCGGTCTACGAGGGTACATGGACAACACTCTCCCCTCTCGTTGCTATGCATCACCTAGATGGATCTTGCGTGTGCGTAGGATTTTTTTTTTGAAATTATGGCGTTCCCCAACAGTGGCATCCGAGCCAGGTCTATGCGTAGATGTTATATGCACGAGTAGAACACAAAGAGTTGTGGGCGATGATAGTCATACTGCTTACCAGCATGTCATACTTTGATTCGGCGGTATTGTTGGATGAAGCGGCTCATACCGACATTACGCGTACGCTTATGCGAGACTGGTTCTACCGACGTGCTTCGCACACAGGTGGCTAGTGGGTGTCTGTTTCTCCAACTTTAGTTGAATCAAGTATGACTACGCCCGGTCCTTGTTGAAGGTTAAAACAACAAACTTGACGAAAAATCGTTGTGGTTTTGATGTGTAGGTAAGAACGGTTCTTGCTAAGCCCGTAGCAGCCACGTAAAACTTGCAACAACAAAGTAGAGGATGTCTAACTTTTTTTGCAGGGCATTTTGTGATGTCATATGGTCAAGACGTGATTATTTAAATTGTTGTATGAGATGATCATGTTTTGTAACATAGTTATCGGCAACTGGCATGAGCCATATGGTTGTCACTTTATTGTATGAAATGCAATCACCATGTAATTGCTTTACTTTATCACTAAGCGGCAGCGATAGTCATAGAAGCAATAGTTGGCGAGACGACAATGATGCTTCGATGGAGATCAAGGTGTCAAGCCGGTGACAATGGTGATCATGACGGTGCTTTGGAGATGGAGATCAAAGGCACAAGATGATGATGGCCATATCATATCACTTATATTGATTGCATGTGATGTTTATCCTTTATGCATCTTATTTTGCTTAGTACGGCGGTAGCATTATAAGATGATCAATTTCAAGGTATAATGTTCTCCCTGAATATGCACCGTTGCTACAGTTCGTCGTGCCGAGACACCATGTGATGATCGGGTCTGATAAGCTCTACGTTCACATACAACGGGTGTAAGCCAGTTTTGCACACGCGGAATACTCGGGTTAAACTTGACGAGCCTAGCATATGCAGATATGGCCTCGGAACACTAAGACCGAAAGGTCGAGTGTGAATCATATAGTAGATATGATCAACATAGTGATGTTCACCATTGAAAACTACTCCATCTCACGTGATGATCGGACATGGTTTAGTTGATATGCATCACGTGATCACTTAGATGATTAGAGGGATGTCTATCTAAGTGGGAGTTCTTAATTAATATGATTAATTGAACTTTAATTTATCATGAACTTAGTCCTGATAGTATTTGCATAACTATGTTGTAGATCAATAGCTCGCGATGTAGCTCGCCGTTTATTTTTTATATGTTCCTAGAGAAAAACTATGTTGAAAGATGATAGTAGCAATGATGCAGAGTAGGTCTGTGATCTGAGGATTATCCTCATCGCCGCGTAGAAGAATTATGTCCTTGATGCACCGCTAGGTGACAGACCTATTGCAGGAGCAGATGCACACGTTATGAACGTTTGACAAAGCTCGGTATGATGACTACTTAATAGTTTAGTGCACCATGCTTTATGGCTTAGAACCGGGACTTCAAAACGTTTTGAATGCCATGGAGCATATAAGATGTTCTAAGAGTTGAAATTGGTATTTCATACTCATGCCCGTGTCGAAAGGTATGAGACCTCTGACAGTACTTTGCCTACAAGATGGAGGAGAATAGCTCAACTAATGAGCATGTGCTCAGGTTGTCTGGGTACTACAATTGCTTGAATCAAGTGAGAGTTAATCTTCCAGATAAGTTAGTAATTGACAAAGTTCTCTAGTCACTATCACCAAGTTACTAGAACTTAGTGATGAACTATAATGTGCAAGGGATGACGAAAGTAATTCCCAACCTCTTCGCGATGCTGAAATCGGCGAAGGTAGAAATCAATAAATAACATCAAGTGTTGATGGTTAACAAGACCACTAGTTTCAAGAAAAGGGCAAAGGTAAAGAAAGAGGAACTTCAAAGAAGAATAGCAAGCAAGTTGCTGCTCCCATGAAGAAGCCCAAAGCTAGACCCAAGCCTGGAACTGAGTGCTTCTACTGCAAAGGAAATGGTCACTGGAAGTGGAACTGACCTAGATACTTGGCGGATAAGAAGGATGGAAAAGTAAAAAAAATATTTGGTATACATGTTATTGATGTGTACTTTACTAGTGTTTATAGCAACCCCTCAGTATTTGATACTGGTTTAGTTGCTAAGAGTAGTAGCTCGAAACGGGAGTTGCAAAATAAACACAGACTAGTTGAGGGCAAGGTGACGATGTGTGTTGGAAGTAATTCCAAGGTTGATAAGTTCACCATCGCACACTCCCTTTACCTTCGGGATTAGTGTTGAACCTAAAATAAATTTTATTTGGTGTTTGCGTTGAGCATAATATGATTGGATCATGCTTATTGCAATATGGTTATTCATTTAAGTCAAAGAATAATTGTTATTCTGTTTACATGAATATAACCTTCTGTGGTCATACACCCAAGGTGAATGGTTTATTGAATCTCGATCGTAGTAATACACATATTCATAATATTGATGCCAAAAGATGCAAAGTTGATAATGATAGTGAAACATATTGCTGGCACTGCTGTTTAGGTCATATTGGTGTAAAGCGATCACGACCCGATAGTATAGCATGGCAGACGGACAAGAATGTAGGGCCACTGGTGGTAAACTAGCATCCTATGCTAAGCATTTAGGATTGTAGGTAAGGTATCAACAGTTGTAGCAACAATGACACGCTATGCAGTAGAACGGGATTAACCGAAAGCAGTAACATGCTACACTACTCTAATGCAAGCAGTAGAGAGAAGAATAGGCGATATCGGGTGATCAAGGGGGGGGGCTTGCCTGGTTGCTCTGGCAAGGAGGGGTCGTCAACACCGTAGTCGTACTGGGTAGCAGCGGCGTCGGTCTCGGTGTCTAACGAGAGAAGAGGGGAAAGAAACTATAAATATAATGCAAACAAAAGCATGACGATGCATGACATGACAATGAGTGGTGCTAGGTGTGCCCTAACGCGGCAGTAGGTGATACAAGAGAAGTGGGGAAACATCCGGGAAAGTATCCCCGGTGTTTTGCGTTTTCGCACAGATGAACCGAACGTGAAATGTTTCATGTTCGCTATGCTAGGGACGTGTGGCGGGCGAACAGACTGCGTATTCGGATTCGTCTCATCATTCTGAGCAACTTTCATGTTCAAAGTATTTTCGTTCGAGCTATGGATTATTTTATAAGATTTTCTAAAGTTTTACACATTTCCTGAATTTTCTAGATTTGAATAAAAAAATGCATGAAATACTTTTGTACCCAGCAGTGGGTTAGCCCATTACTATGACAGCGTGCCAGGGGGTGCTGAGTCAATAGTTGACCGGTCAAGGATGACTGGTCAGCGGGGTCAGTGGGGACCCACCTGTCATTGATAAAGGGAGTTAACAACAAATAAACTTAGGTTAATTGCGTGCATTAAGGGAGAGGGCCCACTGGTCAGAGAGTGATTAGGCTTAATTAGTTAGTTAATTAATTATTCCACTAAATATGTCTTAGTTTTTATCTTTTTTTTAATTGGGGAATATCCCCTAATCTAAATAGGCCAGCCCCATCTGGCAGGGACACAGCCGTGCCCCTCTAGTGGTCGGGCGCGCACGGGAGCAGTGAGCTCCGGCGGCCTCAGCCAGGAGCAGCGGCGGCTCCGGCATCCGGAGGCGGGCGCGGAAGTGGCGGCAGAGGCGGGATCTGCAACGGAGGCAGGCTCAGGGGTCGTGGCTAGGCGGCGCGGCGATTGCGGGGCAACACCACAGCAGGGGAGGTGTTGGGAGTCGCCGGCGGAGGCGGACGCATCAGCGAGTGCAGGCGCGGGCGGTAGAAGCAGCAGTACGCGGCAGCAGCAGCGCTATAACAACAACAGATAGCAACGGCCACACGCAGTAGCAGTGGCGGCAACTAACAGGAGAAGCAGCAGTAAGCAGCGACGAGTAGCAGCAGGAACAAGCAGCGCCACAGTGGCAGGAAGCAGGTACAGCAAGCAGCAGCGGCAACGGACGGCTGCGGCAACTACGGGTGAGGCCACGCATGAGCGCGCACACAACAGCAACAGCGACAACCCTGGAGCAGCAACTGCACGCACGCATTTATGCGTAGGTTCGGGTATGATGGTGACGGTGGCCTACGACGTCCAAAACGAAGGGGGGAAGGGGGATCCGACGGAGGAGCTCACTGTGAGCCCGTTGGCGTGCTTGTGGAGGGTCGGCATGGACCGAAGCGACGACATCGACGGCGAGTTAGTGACGGCCAGTTGAAGAAGACGGTGATGGCGTCGGCTACGCAGCTCCTCGGCTCAAGATGGTCCCCAGAACGGACGAAGACAAGTGCGGAGATCCTCCAGGATGTGTTCCCGAGCGATGGCGGCGACGGTGGCCACGGCAAGAGGGCGAGACAGTGGGGACCACGGAGCAAATCAAGCTCGAAATCGAGCGAAAGAGGAGGGGGCCGATGGGGGATCCTGGGGGGGAATGGACGAGGGCGGTCTAGGGTTTCGCGGGGGCGTGCTTATAGGACCAGAGGGGAGATGTGGAGGCCATCCATGGCGAGGGCACCATGGATGTCGGCCACGCCTCTGTTCTATTTTCTATTTTCTCTTTTCTTTTATTTCTTATTTTATGTTTTACTAACTTTTTGTCTTTATGAAACACCCAAGTAGTACATAAAATATTATTAACACTTATGTCACTACCACAATTAACTTGGCACCTAATATAAAATAGTTTGTAATTGGTTATTATTTTATAAACATTTAACTAATTGTTTTGCTACTGTTTTATTCATTTTTGAGTATTTACACATTTTATACAAGTGTGGTTTCTCCACCATTATTACTTAGGATTTATTTGTCAAATTTTGAACATTTTAGTTTTAATGTTTGAAAACTTTTGATGTTTGTCTTTATTTTAAATTTGAATTTGAATCGTTTTTGAACCATCGCAAGATTAACAACAGTAACCGAGGTGACGTGGCATCATTAGCTTTGAATAACTGTAGCTTAATCATCCGGGCGCTACAATTCTCCTCCACTACAAGAAATCTCGTCCCGAGATTTAGGAGGGGGAGTAAGGGGGAAGGTTCTGGTTATGATATTCCAACGAATCTTCTCGAAGAAGTCAATCCCTTTCATTGATGTCTTCTATTCTTTATTCCTATGCATCATGATGAAGTTGTCGTCCTTTCTTTGGGAACTCCATCGTACTTACGAATAGGTAAGGGGCAGCTCTATAATGATAGAATGCTAAAAGGGAAAATCATGTGGGGGTATCCTAAGAATGAACATGAGAGTATCTCTCGAGTTGAACAAATGAAACACATCAAGAGCAAAGTAAGAAGGTACCATAAGAACTATCAAGCGGATAGACAATCGTCGTTGCCTGAAACAGCGCGTGAAAGGGGTTCAGAGCAACGAGAATTAGTTTTGTGTCTGATACCAGAATTGACGATCTCTCGGAAGGTGGCTCGTGAATTACCTACGAGGCCACGCGCGAGGAATATCTTTGGGAACAGGGGTGTACAGGAGAGTCAGGTTTCGATCCCGTGGAACTATGGGTTATGGGCCCACCATGTGGGTTAAAAGTAGGAAGGGCGGTGACGTCTTGCACGATCATGTAAGCATGGCATGTCAGAGGATAGTCTGTCGGTTATGTCAGCAACAACATCGGTACCAAGGGCGAGGGACGAAGGGAACCATTTTCTTGCTTGTTGAACGAGGCGGACCAATAGGCAAAGTTCTCATCCATCAGGGTTACCAAAATGTCATCAACAATAGTAACAGGGTCTTACTAATTGCGTGGTACAACAAGGTTCTTACCTAAGCAGGGAATTATCACTTCTTAGTTAAGTCAGATTACAAAAAAGGTTAAATAAAACAATGGAAAGGAAATACGATTATCAGATCAAACAGAACAATGGAAAGGAAAATGTGTTTAAACACATATTTCAGGGATATATCCTTCCCAAGGACAAGCAAAGCATGATAACCATGACAGGATATTAAGTAGAAAACCCGTTAGGTGAGGGGAGAGAAATTTCCTGACATTACCCATACAACAGTGTTTGGATAATTGATAAGGAAAATTTAGCATTGTGCTTCAAATGTTTTTATTGAAAATCGGAGTACCACAGACATGCTTGGACATAGAATTGACATGGTCTTCAAGCAAAGGTCGGACTTTGGATATACAAAGGATCCATCTGGAACTACTTATAGAATAAGTCTTACAATTTCCTCATGGAAGAATGGCTAACCTTGTTAAAAAGGAAACTATAACAATAGGTCCTCCGGCCAGGTGCGCAAGGCATGACATCACCTTACTGGTTCATATAAATACCAATGTTATAACTCTTGGAAATATGTTCCAACCATCATATCTGACCGAGATTTAGATCTCATTGGTGTTAGGATACCTCAGACTCATTATGCCTAAGAAGGAAAGGTGCGACACAAATTGACGAAAAGACATCGTAAGATTCTCGAGAAATGAATTATGGAAGCGAGTTCCGAATCAAGAGTTCATCATTAAACCAAGGAGAGGATGAGGAGGTGGCTGATGGACTCAGCGACAATTCATCGAGATAAACAAAAGACGGATTTCCACAATTATGTGAACAAGGAGATATATAACATTTACTGGGTCAAATGGTATAATGATGTATGCTCAAGGAAACCATACACCATTAAACATTGGTTGAAAGGTGCACCCGGGATATGGGCTTAGATAGTATAATCAATGTTAGAATGGTGATTCAATAACCATTAGTCCAAGAATGAACTGTCGACCATTAACTTCAAAGCAATAGGGTTGCTAGAAGTACAGAATCCAAGCAGCACGGTTCACCTGTTGGTATCCCGGCTAGAATCAACACGGGAACCAAGAAAGAATGGTGATGGTGAGAAGTATCACTATACCAAGAATAATTAAGAGGTGGAGCAATCCTCACGACATTCTTGACATAAAAGATGGTAATACTCCAAGGTAAAGAAGAACAAATGCTGGATAGCAAGGAACTCAAGGTATAACACAGAAGACGAACAAGTTTGTGTTGGAGGGAAGGCAATAAAGTGGTCGATGACAACACAAATCATCAAGGGCAAGGATGGTATTTCTCATCATGAATTCAATTGATATCATGGAAGAGCTCCGAATGCTGATGATGATCACGACACATTTGTCGAGAGATTTCATGAAGATGTTATCGATCGGAGATGACATCAAGCTAAAGGAATAATGAAGCGAAAGGTTATTGGAACCATGGGTACGACATAAACTCGAAATCAAGTTGGTTGTTCAAGGAGAAATGATATGACGAGGAAGATCGACGTAAGATTAGCTCACCATCTAAACTTGTGCTCCGGGAAGAAAGACCAGGTAGCACAATTAAGATTAGCACGATCATGAAATAACCGATCGGGCTAGGAGTGATGTGATGGAGTATTAAATGTCTCAACAACAAAGAACTAGGAGTATTGAATCACACTGTTGATTCGATTCACTAATCGTTGTTCTCGGTTGACGACAACCCAGAACCCGTGGAGTGACTATGACGGGGAAAGCTACTACTTCATTAGAAATTCATAACATGTAGTGCAATGGGGGTGATATCCTCGAGATACCAGGGGGTAATACTCGAAGGTAGATCAAAATAGAGGTTCGGCAGGCGTACTGATCTGAGAAGGCAAGTATTTTACTCGTCCAAGAAATGGGACCAAAGAAAGACAACATGGTCGAAACCACGATTGCAAAAGACCAAATCCCAGATATAATATGAACTTATACCAAGGGAATAATTAATTTAAGAGAAGTTTCCGTAATAAGATCTACATCGTGTCCATGGGCATGAACACATAGTTCAAGGCTGACTCCCACTTCTCCAATGCATAATCATTCATTCACCTCTCGTATTTTGAAAACGACATTAGTTGTTGAAAGTTTTACCTGGTGCAATACTAGATAAGTATGACCCGTGAAATCTTTCGGGTTCACACAGATTAGGGAAGGCATTGGTTCAACCCATCGGGGCATCTTAGGAACAGATACCACAAACTTTGGTGTAAATAGTACAAGCTTGAAAGTAGAGTATGGTTATCAAAGCAGAGGGTACAAATTGCCAAAGGCATTATATATCAGGGAAAGAACTTCTCGAGGTTTTTGTATACGAAGGACAGTGTTAGATGATATTTCAACAAAGGATCCGACGGTCCATAGCAAAGCTGATGTGAGTACCAGCACACACCAGAGGAAGAAACAATGCAAAGGCATTGGATTATAGAAGCAACTGGCTAATTCAAAGCTCACATGTAAAGGAATTATGATTTCCAAATCAAAGGATCAGAAGCAAACGCTCTGATTAAGGATGGATAAGTTGAGTAAGCTTAGGGGAAAAATCGACAACAATTTGATTGGTCGAGATTCAGCTCATGTTTAAAATGGCGTCCGAGCCGAAAGGATGAATTCTAGGATCTGATTGAGGATTGCGAGCATTCGCAACATATTGAATCAATGAACTCAAAATGATAGTGACAAAGGCTGCCAATAAGATTACTATACTTGTGGGATTAACCATAATGCAAGCAAGCAAGAATTTCAAGAGCAATAAGATGCTAAGGATTTTCGAAAGATCGAATATTATTTCGAAGACCTTAGTGAAACACGTAAACAACTGGTGTCGGTGTCAAAACCGGCGGATCTCGGGTAGGGGGTCCCGAACTGTGCGTCTAGGCGGATGGTAACAGGAGACAGGGGACACGATGTTTTTACCCAGGTTCGGGCCCTCTCGATGGAGGTAAAACCCTACTCCTGCTTGATTGATCTTGATGATATGAGTATTACAAGAGTTGATCTACCACGAGATCGAAGAGGCTAAACCCTAGAAGCTAGCCTATGGTATGATTGTTCTTCTTGGTCCTACGGACTAAACCCTCCGGTTTATATAGACACTGGAGGGGGCTAGGGTTACACAGAGTCGGTTACAAAGAAGGAGATCTACATATCCGTATTGCCAAGCTTGCCTTCCACGCCAAGGAGAGTCCCATCCGGACACGGTACGAAGTCTTCAATCTTGTATCTTCATAGTCCAACAGTCCTACCAAAGGATATAGTCTGACTGTCCGGATACCCCCTAATCCAGGACTCCCTCAGTAGCCCCTGAACCAGGCTTCAATGACGATGAGTCCAGCGCGCAGATTTGTCTTCGGCGTTGCAAGGCGGGTTCCTCCTTCGAATACTTCATAAAATATTTTGAACACGAGGAACGTGTCTGGCTCTGCAAAACAAGTTCCACATACCACCATAGAGAGAATGATATTTCCACAAATCTAATCTGCTGACGTACCCCGTAGTGTGATATCACACCATACCCAGGTCTTTATTCGAGTCGTTTTTTATAACCAATCTCAGCGTGCTCCGCGAGGAGGTTTCCTCGGCACGTCTTGTCGAAGCAGAGATCGTGTTCCCTTTCTTACGGGATTCTCATCAACACGGACGAGGGTAACCCAATCGTGCATGTTGGTATGACCCCTCGATTGAAGCTAAGTCCCAAATGGTCATGAGGAGGGCTCTTGGTATTCAACCTCTTTATAAAGAGACCAAGGCCTATTCTTTTCCCTCTTGATCTTAATCGAATCCGCCTCCCGCCTCGAGTTCCAACACCCAAAGCTCAGGTTCAGGCGCTTCGGACCTCCAATTATGTCCGGATCCAACCTTCAAGGTCGGTGGATGCCTATAAAGCTAAGGGAGGCCAGGTACCTGACCGGTGAAATCCCGCATAGGCTGCCTGCTCAAGGGCAGGTTATTCCCACTCCCAAGCCCGATGAGAGCGTCGTGTTCGTATCTCACTTCCTCCGCGGGCTAGGCTTCGCGCCAGATTCCTTCGTGATGGGGCTTATGTTCTATTATGGGCTGGACTTCCATGATCTAGCTCCGGAGTCCATCCTCCACATCTCATCGTTCATTGTTGTGTGCGAAGCTTTCCTCCGTATTACCCCTCACTTCGGACTGTGGCTCAAGACCTTCAAAGTGGAGCCGAAGATGATCGAGGGGCGACACACAGAGTGCGGAGGCGCCGTAATAAGCAAAAACGCCGATGCTCCATGGCCCGAGGGCTCTTTCCAGGAGGTGTCCAGTTTATGGCAACAAGAGTGGTTTTATATCACAGCTCCCAGGGGCACCAAGTGGGTGGCTCCCCCTGTCTTTCGCTCAGGTCCCCCGCCACGACTAACGTCATGGGTCAACAAGGGGCTGGACTGGGGGCCAGTAAAGGATGTGCCCACATTGCAGAGCCGCATCCGAGATCTCCTTGAGAGAGATGTCAGTCTGGTCACGGTGATGCAAGTCATGTTAATTCGTCGGGTCCTGCCCTGCAAACGTCGCCCCCTCCGCCTATGGGAGTTCAATCCGGAGGGACCGCGAGCTCTTCAACACTTCCTCGGCATAACGCCCGAGGAGATGTAAAAGTTGTTCTTCAGACCGCAAATAATGTGTCCGGACACCACAGAGGATGCAGGTCTGAGCTGTAATCGCCCGGATACCCAAGTAAGTAGCCCCGCATCCGAACACATTGTCTGTTTATTTATCGCAACGTCGCCCTAAAAAAGCCGCTCTTTGACCAGGATTGGATAGCGAAGGCAAAGTTGATCAGCTGTCTGGCGCCCCTCCCTGAGACCTCACCAGACCCCGTGTTAACCAGGATGCTAGAGATCGCGCCTTATCAAGCGCCTTCAGGAGAAGATAGAGGGGGAACAAGGAGGCTAGCACCTCCGCGAACGAGGTCAGCCGGGGAGGAGGAACTAAAACTTCCTCTCCCCAGGGAAGAAAGAGGACCGCCTCTGAGGACCCGGAGACAATGGTCTCCAAATGGGTGAAGAAATCTTCGCCATAGGGTCCTGTACCGGGGGATACCCCGGCTGCACTATGCCCTCGAGGGGATCAGCCCTCCATCGAGTTGTAAGTAAAAGGGTACCTTAATAATGAAAAAAAACCTTGCTTTACTCCTGAGGAAAATAACTGAAGCATTTATCTTGCAGTTCGGATCTTAGCCCTTCTTAGCAGAGCTCGTCTTCGGGGGATCTTCTTCCAAAGATGATGGAGAGCGAAACGCCTCCCCCTGCCATACCGCCCCATGAGGCGGACGACCCCGAGGTGTCGTCACGGAGGGTTTCTCCTGATCTGTCAAGGCCAGAAGGTAGTCATATGGCCACTCGAAGTCCTGAGTATCCGGCTTTTGAAGAGAGCAATCGAAAGAGTCCGGCTCCGTCTGGTGTGCTGTCGGACGTACTGAGGGATCTGCTAGAGCGATCGGCTATCTCAGAAGAGCACCGTGCGTTGATGGGTACGGTGATTGAAAGAATTTCGTCCGCCGAAAGCGGGTTGCATGAAGCCGTTATGAGTCTACTGACGGGTTTTGAGGTACGTGAAATGATGTACATTTTTTACAGTTCCGCACAGTTTTAGATGTGCCCTGAGTAGATAGTAGCCCCTGAGACTCTGGGTGCCGTCGAAGACGACGACGCATAGAGGATCATAGTCCCAGGAGTAATCGTGCCACCGTGATATGCAGGTGGCGGAGGATCCGGTGGCCAGCCGGACTAATGAGTTTGCCGATCTAAAGCGGCAGCTTGATGTGGCAGACGCCGACATCGTACTTGTCAACAAGCGGCTTGACGAGGCGCAGGGTATGTCATTTCTCCGATGACACATGATAAGAGGAGCATGATGCCAATATCTATAACATGTTTTTGAATGCAGATGGAGTTGCGGCCGTGGAGAACCTTCGGGCAGAACTTGCCCGAGCCAAAGAACAAGACAGGAAAAGCGATGCGGCTGCCCTAAAGGCAATCGAGGAGCTGAAAGCCGAGCAGGCTGCTCACTGCCAGAGCAAGGAGGAAGTAGCCAGAATGGCTATGGAATTGAAGAATGTCGCTGACCATTACGAGCTTCTTGAAAAGGAAGATCAAGCGAAGTGGACAGACCTGGAGAAGGCCACGGTGGCAGCCAGAGACACCCGCTCTGCAATGAGAGCGATGAAGGAGGAGCTGCGCCAAGCCGGGGATATTACGGCTGGGAAGCCTTTTATGCTGCGGATGAAGTTCGGAGATCCTAAGTACGCCCCTTTGGACTGGCTCTGTAGTTCTGCGGATGCATATCTGGACTTAGCGGCGAGTGCTGCCGATGCGGCCGAATACTTCCAAGATCAAAAAGATCGTGAAGTGGAAAAGTTGTTCTGGTCACAATTTCATGTTCCAGAGCGTCTGCTTCCATTGACTGATCGGCTGGCCGAGTGGGCCAAGCTGAATAGATTGTCGGACTCGCCATGAGGTCTGTTGTGGATCATCTGTGGCCGGAAAGGCCAAAGCCGAACAGTTATTTTAGTTTGTTGCAGCAGTTCCTTGGTGCAGTGCCGCATATCAATGCGATGAAGAGGTTGGCATGCGTAGAGGGTGCGCGGATGGCCCTTGCCCATGTGAAGACATACTGGGCGGAGATGGAGGCCATTGCCATTGCAGCCCAAGATTCGGACGAGAGCCGAGTACCTGCCGAGCACTACTTTCAAGAAGTTCTTGAGAGCGCTCGCTCCATAGAGGCGCAGTGCTCGAAGAATATTATGTTCTAATGACATGTATTCCCATTGAAAAACAATGTTTTACTGAATTATGAAGGCTATTTTATACTTGTTCCTACAAGAATTATAATACCTCCTGTGCGGCCGTTTATGTATGTATGTTATAACCTGAAAGATGGCAGTCGTCGGCTTCAGCCCCCACGCGTATAATGTGGGGGTGTTCGCAGAAGACACATGTTCACACTTGATCCAACGTCTTGGTCCATTAAGGAGGTGATAGCGCAGCGAACCAGGCAATCGGACTATAATGCTTTAACACTTTCACTTAGCCAGAGGAGTTTGACAGTGGGGCTACTATATAGCCCCTGGTGGCTCCGCGCTCATCCGGATTTGGGGCGCGTACATGCATGGCCGGGAAACGGACCTTCATTAAGGCGGAGGAATCCCGAAGATTCCGCTAGGTCTTCGAGTGGTTGACGAGTCTCACGCTATATCATGACAATCAGTTTTCGGCTTTCTCTACTGAGGTGCTCGTTCGGATGAACCAGGGCACAATCACAGTAGTTCTCCTGGTGCCGCCTTAGTTGATAGAGTGGAACGTAAGGCAGCAAAACATAGGAGCCGGGCAAACCCAACATTTGACCAAAGACATGATTTGGAGCTGATGCATATAAGGCCAAACTCGCGACGCCGAACACTCCCTAAGGTATTCGATCTTTATTATGTAAGCCGAGCTAAGTAGTGCCCTTTGTAATAAGCCCCTGGTGTCCAGGTACGTGCAGTAATCTGACGTGGCCACATGCCAATACGTCAGCATGTTGGGTAACGTAGTAATTTCAAAAAAGTTCCTACGCACACGCAAGATCATGGTGATGCATAGCAACAAGAGGGGAGAGTGTTGTCTACGTACCCTCGTAGACCGAAGCGGAAGCGTTGACACAACATAGAGGAAGTAGTCGTACGTCCTCCTCCCGATCCGACCGATCCAAGCGCCGTTACTCCGGCGCCTCCGAGTTCTTGACACACGTACAACTCGATGACGTTCTCCGGGCTCCGACCCAGCAAAGCTCTCGGGGAAGAGTTTCGTCAGCACGACGGAGTGGTGACGATCTTGATGAACTACCGACGCAGGGCTTCGCCTAAGCACCACGACAATATGACCGAGGTGGAATATGGTGGAGGGGGGCACCGCACACGGCTGAGGAACGATCACGAAGATCAACTTGTGTGTTCTAGGGTGCCCCCCTGCCCCCGTATATAAAGGAGCAAGGGGGGAGGCCGGCCGACCCTATGGGGCGCGCCAAAGGGAGGGGGGAGTCCTCCTCCTAGTGGGAGTAGGACTCCCCTTTCCTAGTCCAACTAGGAAGAGAGGGGGGAAGGAAAGAGAGGGAGAGGGAGAGGGAAAGGGGGGCCGCGCCCCCCCCCTCCTTGTCCAATTCGAACTCCCCATGGGGGGGGGCGCGCCACCTCCTGGCCGCAGCCCTCTCTCTCCCCTCGGGCCCAATAAGGCCCATTACTTCCCCGGGGGGTTCCGGTAACCCCTCCGGCACTCCAGTTTTATCTGAAACCACTCGGAACCATTCCGATGTCCGAATATAGTCGTCCAATATATCAATCTTTACGTCTCGACCATTCCGAGACTCCTCGTCATGTCCGTGATCTCATCCGGGACTCCGAACTAACTTCGGTACATCAAAATGCATAAACTCATAATAACTGTCATCGTAACCTTAAGCGTGCGGACCCTACGGTTCGAGAACAGTGTAGACATGACTGAGACAAATCTCTGGTCAATAACCAATAGCGGGACCTGGATGCCCATATTGTCTCCTACACATTCTACGAAGATCTTTATCGGTCAGACCGCATAACAACATACGTTGTTCCCTTTGTCATCGGTATGTTACTTGCCCGAGATTCGATCATCGGTATCCAATACCTAGTTCAATCTCGTTACCGGCAAGTCTCTTTACTCGTTCCGTAATACATCATCTTGCAACTATCTTATTGGTTGCAATGCTTGCAAGGCTTATGTGATGTATATTACCGAGAAGGCCCTGAGATACCTCTCCGACATTCGGAGTGACAAATCCTAATCTCGAAATACGCCAACCCAACAAATACTTTCGGAGACACCTGTAGAGCTCCTTTATAATCACCCAGTTACGTTGTGACGTTTGGTAGCACACAAAGTGTTGGGGAACGTAGTAATTTCAAAAAAATTCCTACGCACACGCAAGATCATGGTGATGCATAGCAACGAGAGGAGAGTATGATCTACGTACCCTTGTAGATTGCAACGGAAGCGTTTGACACAACGTAGAGGAAGTAGTCGTACGTCTTCTTCCCGGTCCGACCGATCCAAGCACCGTTACTCCGGCACCTCCGAGTTCTTAGCACACGTTCAGCTCGATGACGATCCCCGGGCTCCGATCCAGCAAAGCGTCGGGGAAGAGTTCCGTCAGCACGACGGCGTGGTGACGATCTTGATGTACTACTGACGCAGGGCTTCGCCTAAGCACTGCGACAATATGACCGAGGTGGAATTTGGTGGAAGGGGGCATCGCACACGGCTAAGGAACGATCTCAAGGATCAACTTGTGTGTCTATGGGGTGCCCCCTGCCTCCGTATATAAAGGATCCAATGGGGAGGGGCTGGCCGGCCAAGGGTGGCGCGCCAGGAGAGTCCTACTCCCTCCGGGAGTAGGATTCCCCCCCCCCCCCCAATCCTAGTTGGAATAGGATTCCTCAAATGGGGGAGAGAGAGAGAGAGGGGGCCGGCCACCTCTCCTAGTCCTAATAGGACTAGGGGAAGGGGGAGGCGCACAGGCCATGAGGGCAGCCCTTTCACCTTTCCACCGAGGCCCATGTTGGCCCATTTGGCTCCCGGGGGGTTGCGCTAACCCTCCCGGTATTCCGGTAAAATCCCTATTTCATCCGGAACACATCTGATGTCCAAACATAGGCTTCCAATATATCAATCTTTACGTCTCGACCATTTCGAGACTCCTCGTCATGTCCGTGATCACATCCGGGACTCCGAACAACCTTCGGTACATCAAAATGCATAAACTCATAATAACTGTCATCATAACGTTAAGCGTGCGGACCCTACGGTTCGAGAACAATGTAGACATGACCGAGACACGTCTCCGGTCAATAACCAATAGCGGGACCTGGATGCCCATATTGGCTCCTACATATTCTACGAAGATCTTTATCGGTCAGACCGCATAACAACATACGTTGTTCCCTTTGTCATCGGTATGTTACTTGCCCGAGATTCGATCGTCAGTATCCAATACTTAGTTCAATCTCGTTACCGGCAAGTCTCTTTACTCGTTCCGTAATACATCATCCCGCAACTAATTCATTAGTTGCAATGCTTGCAAGGCTTAAGTGATGTGCATTACCGAGAGGGCCCAGAGATACCTCTCCGACGATCGGAGTGACAAATCCTAATCTCGAAATACGCCAACCCAACATCTACCATTGGAGATACCTGTAGTACTCCTTTATAATCACCCAGTTACGTTGTGACGTTTGATAGTACCCAAAGTGTTCCTCCGGCAAACGGGAGTTGCATAATCTCATAGTCATAGGAACATGTATAAGTCATGGATAAAGCAATAGCAACATACTAAACGATCGGGTGCTAAGCTAATATAATGGGTCATGTCAATCAGATCATTCAACTAATGATGTGACCTCGTTAATCAAATAACAACTCTTTGTTCATGGTTAGGAAACATAACCATGTTTGATTAATGAGCTAGTCTAGTAGAGGCATACTAGTGACACTCTGTTTGTCTATGTATTCACACATGTATTATGTTTCCGGTTAATACAATTCTAGCATGAATGATAAACCTTTATCATGATATAAGGAAATAAATAATAACTTTATTATTGCCTCTAGGGCATATTTCCTTCAGTCTCCCACTTGCACTAGAGTCAATAATCTAGATTACACTGTAATGATCCTAACACCCATGGAGTCTTGGTGTTGATCATGTTTTGCTCGTGGAAGAGGCTTAGTCAACAGGTCTGCAACATTCAGATCCGTATGTATCTTGCAAATCTCTATGTCTCCCACCTGGACTAGATCCCGGATGGAGTTGAAGCGTCTCTTGATGTGTTTGGTCCTTTTGTGAAATCTGGATTCCTTTGCCAAGGCAATTGCACCAGTATTGTCACAAAAGATTTTCATTGGACCCGATGCACTAGGTATGACACCTAGATCGGATATGAACTCCTTCATCCAGACTCCTTCGTTTGCTGCTTCCGAAGCAGCTATGTACTCCGCTTCACATGTAGATCCCGCTACGACGCTTTGTTTAGAACTGCACCAACTGACAGCTCCACCGTTTAATGTAAACACGTATCCGATTTGCGATTTAGAATCGTCCGGATCAGTGTCAAAGCTTGCATCAACGTAACCTCTTACGGTGAGCTCTTTGTCACCTCCATATATGAGAAACATATCCTTAGTCCTTTTCAAGTATTTCAGGATGTTCTTGACCGCTGTCCAGTGATCCACTCCTGGATTACTTTGGTACCTCCCTGCTAAACATATAGCAAGGCACACATCAGGTCCGGTACACAGCATTGCATACATGATAGAGCCTATGGCTGAAGCATAGGGAACATCTTTCATTTTCTCTCTATCTTCTGCAGTGGTCGGGCTTTGAGTCTTACTCAATCTCACACCTTGTAACACAGGCAAGAACCCTTTCTTTGCTTGATCCATTTTGAACTTCTTCAAAATCTTGTCAAGGTATGTGCTTTGTGAAAGTCCAATTAAGCGTCTTGATCTATCTCTATAGATCTTTATGCCTAATATGTAAGCAGCTTCTCCGAGGTCTTTCATTGAAAAACTTTTATTCAAGTATCCCTTTATGCTATCCAGAAATTCTATATCATTTCCAATCAGTAATATGTCATCCACATATAATATTAGAAATGCTACAGAGCTCCCACTCACTTTCTTGTAAATACAGGCTTCTCCGAAAGTCTGCATAAAACCAAATGCTTTGATCACACTATCAAAGCGTTTATTCCAACTCCGAGAGGCTTGCACCAGTCCATAAATGGATCGCTGGAGCTTGCACACTTTGTCAGCTCCCTTTGGATCGACAAAACCTTCCGGTTGCATCATATACAACTCTTCTTCCAGAAATCCATTCAGGAATGCAGTTTTGACATCCATCTGCCAAATTTCATAATCATAAAATGCGGCAATTGCTAACATGATTCGGACAGACTTAAGCATCGCTACGGGTGAGAAAGTCTCATCGTAGTCAATCCCTTGAACTTGTCGAAAACCTTTTGCGACAAGTCGAGCTTTGTAGATAGTAACATTACCATCAGCGTCAGTCTTCTTCTTAAAGATCCATTTGTTCTCAATTGCTTGCCGATCATCGGGCAAGTCAACCAAAGTCCATACTTTGTTCTCATACATGGATCCCATCTCAGATTTCATGGCTTCAAGCCACTTTGCGGAATCTGGGCTCACCATCGCTTCTTCATAGCTCGTAGGTTCATCATGATCTAATATCATGACCTCCAGAACAGGATTACCGTACCATTCTGGTGCGGATCTCACTCTGGTTGATCTACGAGGTTCAGTAGCATCTTGATCTAAAGTTTCATGATCATCATCATTAGCTTCCTCACTTATTGGTGTAGGTGTCGCAGAAACAGTTTTCTGTGATGTATTACTTCTCAATAAAGGAGTAGGTACAGTTACCTCGTCAAGTTCTACTTTCCTCCCACTCACTTCTTTCGAAAGAAACTCCTTCTCTAGAAAGTTTCCGAACTTAGCAACAAAAGTCTTGCCTTCGGATCTGTGATAGAAGGTGTATCCACCAGTTTCCTTTGGATATCCTATGAAGACACATTTTTTCGATTTGGGTTCGAGCTTATCAGGTTGAAGCTTTTTCACATAAGCATCGCAGCCCCAAACTTTAAGAAACAACAACTTTGGTTTCTTGCCAAACCATAGTTCATGAGGCATCGTCTCAACGGATTTAGATGGTGCCCTATTTAACGTGAATGCGGCCGTCTCTAGAGCGTATCCCCAAAACGATAGCGGTAAATCAGTAAGAGACATCATAGATCGCACCATATCTAGTAAAGTACGATTACGACGTTCGGACACACCATTACGCTGTGGTGTTCCGGGTGGTGTGAGTTGCGAAACTATTCCACAATTTTTCAAATGTACACCAAACTCGTAACTCAAATATTCTCCTCCACGATCAGATCGTAGAAACTTTATTTTCTTGTTACGATGATTTTCAACTTCACTCTAAAATTCTTTGAACTTTTCAAATGTTTCAGACTTGTGTTTCATTAAGTAGATATACCCATATCTGCTTAAGTCATCTGCGAAGGTGAGAAAATAACGATATCCGCCACGAGCCTCAATATTCATCGGTCCACATACATCGGTATGTATGATTTCCAACAAATCTGTTGCTCTCTCCATCGTACCGGAGAACGGTGTTTTAGTCATCTTGCCCAAGAGGCACGGTTCGCAAGTACCAAGTGATTCATAATCAAGTGGTTCCAAAAGTCCATCAGTATGGAGTTTCTTCATGCGCTTTACACCGATATGACCTAAACGACAGTGCCATAAATAAGTTGCACTTTCATTATCAACTCTGCATCTTTTGGTTTCAACATTATGAATATGTGTATCACTACTATCGAGATTCATCAAAAATAGACCACTCTTCAAAGGTGCATGACCATAAAAGATATTACTCATATAAATAGAACAACCATTATTCTCTGATTTAAATGAATAACCGTCTCGCATTAAACAAGATCCAGATATAATGTTCATGCTCAACGCTGGCACCAAATAACAATTGTTTAGGTCTAATATTAATCCCGAAGGTAGATGTAGAGGTAGCGTGCCGACCGCGATCACATCGACTTTGGAACCGTTTCCCACGCGCATCGTCACCTCGTCCTTTGCTAGTGTCCGCTTATTCTGTAGTCCCTGTTTCGAGTTGCAAATATTAGCAACAGAACCAGTATCAAATACCCAGGTGCTACTGCGAGCATTAGTAAGGTACACATCAATAACATGTATATCACATATACCTTTGTTCACCTTGCCATCCTTCTTATCCGCCAAATACTTGGGGCAGTTCCGCTTCCAGTGACCAGTCTGCTTGCAATAGAAGCACTCAGTTTCAGGCTTAGGTCCAGACTTGGGTTTCTTCTCTTGAGCAGCAACTCGCTTGCCGTTCTTCTTGAAGTTCCCCTTTTTTTCCCTTTGCCCTTTTTCTTGAAACTAGTGGTTTTTTTAACCATCAACACTTGATGCTCCTTCTTGATTTCTACCTCCGCAGCTTTTAGCATTGCGAATAGCTCGGGAATAGTCTTGTTCATCCCTTGCATATTATAGTTCATCACGAAGCTCTTGTAGCTTGGTGGCAGTGATTGGAGAATTCTGTCAATGACGCAATCATCTGGAAGAGTAACTCCCAATTGAATCAAGTGATTATTATACCCAGACATTTTGAGTATATGCTCACTGACAGAACTGTTCTCCTCCATCTTGCAGCTATAGAACTTATTGGAGACTTCATATCTCTCAATCCGGGCATTTGCTTGAAATATTAACTTCAACTCCTGGAACATCTCATATGCTCCATGACGTTCAAAACGTCGTTGAAGTCCCAGTTCTAAGCCGTAAAGCATGGCACACTGAACTATCGAGTAGTCATCAGCTTTGCTCTGCCAGACGTTCATAACTTCTGGTGTTGCTCTAGCAGCAGGCCTGGCACCGAGCGGTGCTTCCAGGACGTAATTCTTCTGTGCAGCAATGAGGATAATCCTCAAGTTACGGACCCAGTCCGTGTAATTGCTACCATCATCTTTCAACTTTGCTTTCTCAAGGAACGCATTAAAATTTAACGGAACAACAGCACGAGCCATCTATCTAAAATCAACATAAACAAGCAAGATACTATCAGGTACTAAGTTCATGATAAGTTTATGTTCAGTTAATCAAATTAATTAAGAACTCCCACTTAGATAGACATCCCTCTAATCCTCTAAGTGATCACGTGATCCAAATCAACTAAACCATAACCGATCATCACGTGATATGGAGTAGTTTTCAATGGTGAACATCGTTATGTTGATCATATCTACTATATGATTCACGCTCGACCTTTCGGTCTCTGTGTTCCGAGGTCATATCTTATATGCATAGCTCGTCAAGTATAACCTGAGTATTCCGCGTGTGCAACTGTTTTGCACCCGTTGTATTTGAACGTAGAGCCTATCACACCCGATCATCACGTGGTGTCTCAGCACGAAGAACTTTTGCAACGGTGCATACTCAGGGAGAACACATCTTGATAATTTAGTGAGAGATCATCTTATAATGCTACCGTCAATCAAAGCAAGATAAGATGCATAAAAAGATAAACATCACATGCAATCAATATAAGTGATATGATATGGTCATCATCATCTTGTGCTTGTGATCTCCATCTCCGAAGCACCGTCATGATCACCATCGTCACCGGCGCGACACCTTGATCTCCATCGTAGCATCGTTGTCGTCTCGCCAATCTTATGCTTCCACGACTATCACTACCGCTTAGTAATAAAGTAAAGCATTACATCGCGATTGCATTGCATACAATAAAGCGACAACCATATGGCTCCTGCCAGTTGCCGATAACTCGGTTACAAAACATGATCATCTCATACAATAAAATTTAGCATCATGTCTTGACCATATCACATCACAACATGCCCTGCAAAAACAAGTTAGACGTCCTCTACTTTGTTGTTGCAAGTTTTACGTGGCTGCTACGGGCTTAAGCAAGAACTCATCTTACCTACGCATCAAAACCACAACGATAGTTTGTCAAATAGACTCCGTTTTAACCTTCTCAAGGACCGGGCGTAGCCACACTCGGTTCAACTAAAGTTGGAGAGACAGTCTTCCGCAAGCCATCTATGTGCAAAGCACGTCGAGGGAACCGGTCTCGCGTAAGAGTACGCGTAAGGTTGGTCCGGATCGTCTCGTCCAACAATACCGCCGAACCAAAGTATGACATGCTGGTAGGCAGTATGACTTATATCGCCCACAACTCACTTGTGTTCTACTCGTGCAAATAACATCAAACCATAAAACCTGGCTCTGATACCACTGTTGCGGAACGTAGTAATTTCAAAAAATTCCTACGCACACGCAAGATCATGGTGATGCATAGCAACGAGAGGAGAGTATGATCTACGTACCCTTGTAGATTGCAACGGAAGCGTTTGACACAACGTAGAGGAAGTAGTCGTACGTCTTCTTCCCGGTCCGACCGATCCAAGCACCGTTACTCCGGCACCTCCGAGTTCTTAGCACACGTTCAGCTCGATGACGATCCCCGGGCTCCGATCCAGCAAAGCGTCGGGGAAGAGTTCCGTCAGCACGACAGCGTGGTGACGATCTTGATGTACTACTGACGCAGGGCTTCGCCTAAGCACTGCGACAATATGACCGAGGTGGAATTTGGTGGAAGGGGGCATCGCACACGGCTAAGGAACGATCTCAAGGATCAACTTGTGTGTCTATGGGGTGCCCCCTGCCTCTGTATATAAAGGATCCAAGGGGGAGGGGCTGGCTGGCCAAGGGTGGCGCGCCAGGAGAGTCCTACTCCCTTCGGGAGTAGGATCCCCACCCCCAATCCTAGTTGGAATAGGATTCCTCAAAGGGGGAGAGAGAGAGGGGGGGCCGGCCACCTCTCCTAGTCCTAATAGGACTAGGGGAAGGGGGAGGCGCACAGCCCATGAGGGCAGCCCTTTCACCTTTCCACCGAGGCCCATGTTGGCCCATTTGGCTCCCGGGGGGTTCCGGTAACCCTCCCGGTATTCCGGTAAAATCCCTATTTCATCCGGAACACATCTGATGTCCAAACATAGGCTTCCAATATATCAATCTTTACGTCTCGACCATTTCGAGACTCCTCGTCATGTCCGTGATCACATCCGGGACTTCGAACAACCTTCGGTACATCAAAATGCATAAACTCATAATAACTGTCATCGTAACGTTAAGCGTGCGGACCCTACGGTTCGAGAACAATGTAGACATGACCGAGACACGTCTCCGGTCAATAACCAATAGCGGGACCTGGATGCCCATATTGGCTCCTACATATTCTACGAAGATCTTTATCGGTCAGACCGCATAACAACATACGTTGTTCCCTTTGTCATCGGTATGTTACTTGCCCGAGATTCGATCGTCAGTATCCAATACTTAGTTCAATCTCGTTACCGGCAAGTCTCTTTACTCGTTCCGTAATACATCATCCCGCAACTAATTCATTAGTTGCAATGCTTGCAAGGCTTAAGTGATGTGCATTACCGAGAGGGCCCAGAGATACCTCTCCGACGATCGGAGTGACAAATCCTAATCTCGAAATACGCCAACCCAACATCTACCATTGGAGACACCTGTAGTACTCCTTTATAATCACCCAGTTACGTTGTGACGTTTGATAGTACCCAAAGTGTTCCTCCGGCAAACGGGAGTTGCATAATCTCATAGTCATAGGAACATGTATAAGTCATGGATAAAGCAATAGCAACATACTAAACGATCGGGTGCTAAGCTAATATAATGGGTCATGTCAATCAGATCATTCAACTAATGATGTGACCTCGTTAATCAAATAACAACTCTTTGTTCATGGTTAGGAAACATAACCATCTTTGATTAACGAGCTAGTCTAGTAGAGGCATACTAGTGACACTCTGTTTGTCTATGTATTCACACATGTATTATGTTTCCGGTTAATACAATTCTAGCATGAATAATAAACCTTTATCATGATATAAGGAAATAAATAATAACTTTATTATTGCCTCTAGGGCATATTTCCTTCACAAAGTGTTCCTACGGTAAACGGGAGTTGCATAATCTCATAGTCAAAGGAACATGTATAAGTCATGGAGAAAGCAATAGCAACATACTAAACGATCGGGTGCCAAGCTAATGGAATGGGTCATGTCAATCAGATCATTCAACTAATGATGTGACCTTGTTAATCAAATGACAACTCCTTTGTCTATGGTTAGGAAACTTAACCATCTTTGATTAACAAGCTAGTCAAGTAGAGGCATACTAGTGACACTCTGTTTGTCTATGTATCCACACATGTATTATGTTTCCGGTTAATACAATTCTAGCATGAATAATAAACATTTATCATGATATATAAGGAAATAAATAATAACTTTATTATTGCCTCTAGGGCATATTTCCTTTAGTCTCCCACTTGCACTAGAGTCAATAATATAGATTACACAGTAATGATTCTAACACCCATGGAGTCTTGGTGCTGATCATGTTTTGCTCGTGGAAGAGGCTTAGTCAACGGGTCTGCTACATTCAGATCCGTATGTATCTTGCAAATCTCTATGTCTCCCACCTGGACCAAATCCCGGATGGAATTGAAGCGTCTCTTGATGTGCTTGGTTCTCTTGTGAAATCTGGATTCCTTTGCCAAGGCAATTGCACCAGTATTGTCACAAAAGATTTTCATTGGACCCGATGCACTAGGTATGACACCTAGATCGGATATGAACTCCTTCATCCAGACTCCTTCATTTGCTGCTTCCGAAGCAGCTATGTACTCCGCTTCACATGTAGATCCCGCCACGACGCTTTGTTTTGAACTGCACCAACTGACAGCTCCACCGTTTAATGTAAATACGTATCCGGTTTGCGATTTAGAATCGTCCGGATCAGTGTCAAAGCTTGCATCAACGTAACCGTTTACGACGAGCTCTTTGTCACCTCCATATACGAGAAACATTTCCTTAGTCCTTTTCAGGTACTTCAGGATATTCTTGACCGCTGTCCAGTGATCCACTCCTGGATTACTTTGGTACCTCCCTGCTAAACTTATAGCAAGGCACACATCAGGTCTGGTACACAACATTACATACATGATAGAGCCTATGGCTTAAGCATAGGGAACATCTTTCATCTTCTCTCTATTTTCTGCAGTGGTCAGGCATTGAGTCTTACTCAACTTCACACCTTGTAACACAGGCAAGAACCCTTTCTTTGCTTGATCCATTTTGAACTTCTTCAAAACTTTGTCAAGGTATGTGCTTTGTGAAAGTCCAATTAAGCGTCTTGATCTATCTCTATAGATCTTAATGCCCAGTATGTAAGCAGCTTCACCAAGGTCTTTCATTGAAAAACTTTTATTCAAGTATCCCTTTATGCTATCCAGAAATTCTATATCATTTCCAATCAGTAATATGTCATCTACATATAATATCAGAAATGCTACAGAGCTCCCACTCACTTTCTTGTAAATACAGGCTTCTCCAAAAGTCTGTACAAACCCAAATGCTTTGATCACACTGTCAAAGCGTTTATTCCAACTCCGAGATGCTTGCACCAGTCCATAAATGGATCGCTGGAGCTTGCACACTTTGTTAGCTCCCTTTGGATCGATAAAACCTTCTGGTTGCATCATATACAACTCTTCTTCCAGAAATCCATTCAGGAATGCAGTCTTTACATCCATTTGCCAAATTTCATAATCATAAAATGCGGCAATTGCTAACATGATTCGGACAGACTTAAGCATCGCTACGGGTGAGAAGGTCTCATCGTAGTCAATCCCTTGAACTTGTCGAAAACCTTTCGCGACAAGTCGAGCTTTGTAGATAGTAACATTACCGTCAGCGTCAGTCTTCTTCTTAAAGATCCACTTATTCTCTATTGCTTGCCGACCCTCGGGCAAGTCAACCAAAGTCCACACTTTGTTGTTATACATGGATCCCATCTCAGATTTCATGGCTTCTAGCCACTTTGCGGAATCTGGGCTCACCATCGCTTCTTCATAGTTCGTAGGTTCGTCATGATCTAGTAGCATGACTTCCAGAACGGGATTGCCGTACCACTCTGGTGCGGATCTTACTCTGGTTGATCTACGAGGTTCTGTAGTAACTTGATCTGAAGTTTCATGATCAATATCATCAGCTTCCTCACTAATTGGTGTAGGTGCTACAGAAACAGATTTCTGTGATGTACTACTTTCCAATAAGGGAGCAGGTACAGTTACCTCATCAAGTTCTACTTTCCTCCCACTCACTTCTTTCGAGAGAAACTCCTTTTCTAGAAAGACTCTGAATTTAGCAACAAAAGTCTTGCCTTCGGATCTATGATAGAAGGTGTATCCAACAGTTTCTTTTGGATATCCTATGAAGACACATTTTTTCGATTTGGGTTCGAGCTTATCAGGTTGAAGCTTTTTCACATAAGCATCGCAGCCCCAAACTTTAAGAAACGACAACTTTGGTTTCTTGCTAAACCATAGTTCATAAGGCGTCGTCTCAACGGATTTTGACGGTGTCCTATTTAACGTGAATGCGGCCGTCTCTAAAGCATAACCCCAATACGATAGCGGTAAATCTGTAAGAGACATCATAGATCGCACCATATCTAGTAAAGTACGATTACGACGTTCGGACACACCATTGCGTTGTGGTGTTCCGGGTGGCGTGAGTTGCGAAACGATTCCGCATTGTTTCAAATGTAGACCAAACTCGTAACTCAAATATTCTCCTCCACAATCAGATCGTAGAAACTTTATTTTCTTGTTACGATGATTTTCAACTTCACTCTGAAATTCTTTGAACTTTTCAAATGTTTCAGGCTTGTGTTTCATTAAGTAGACATAACCATATCTGCTTAAATCATCTGTGAAGGTGAGAAAATAACGATATCCACCACGAGCCTCAACATTCATTGGACCACATACATCTGTATGTATGATCTCCAATAAATCTGTTGCTCTCTCCATAGTACCGGAGAACGGTGTTTTAGTCATCTTGCCCATGAGGCACGGTTCGCAAGTGCCAAGTGATTCATAATCAAGTGGCTCCAAAAGTCCATCAGTATGGAGTTTCTTCATGTGTTTTACACCGATATGACCTAAACGGCAGTGCCACAAATAAGTTGCACTATCATTATCAACTCTGCATCTTTTGGCTTCAACACTATGAATATGTGTATCACTACTATCGAGATTCATCAAAAATAGACCACTCTTCAAGGGTGCATGACCATAAAAGATATTACTCATATAAATAGAACAACCATTATTCTCTGGTTTAAATGAATAACCGTCTCGCATCAAACAAGATCCAGATATAATGTTCATGCTTAACGCTGGCACCAAATAACAATTATTCAGGTATAATACTAATCCCGAAGGTAGATGTAGAGGTAGCGTGCCGACTGCGATCACATCGACTTTGGAACCGTTTCCCACGCGCATCGTCACCTCGTCCTTAACCAATCTTCGCTTAATCCGTAGTCCATGTTTCGAGTTGCAAATATTAGCAACAGAACCAGTATCAAATACCCAGGTGCTACTGCGAGCATTAGTAAGGTACACATCAATAACATGTATATCACATATACCTTTGTTCACCTTGCCATCCTTCTTATCCGCCAAATACTTGGGGCAGTTCCGCTTCCAGTGACCAGTCTGCTTGCAGTAGAAGCACTCAGTTTCAGGCTTAGGTCCAGACTTGGGTTTCTTCTCTAGAGCAGCAACTTGTTTGTTGTTCTTCTTGAAGTTCCCCTTCTTCTTCCCTTTGCCCTTTTTCTTGAAACTAGTGGTCTTATTGACCATCAACACTTGATGCTCCTTCTTGATTTCTACCTCCGCAGCTTTTAGCATTGCGAAGAGCTTGGGCATTGTCGTATCTATCCCTTGCATATTATAGTTCATCACGAAGCCTTTGTAGCTTGGTGGCAGTGATTGGAGAATTCTGTCAATGACACAATCATCCCAAAGATTAACTCCCAGTTGATTCAAGTGATTATAATAACCACACATTCTGAGTATATGCTCACTGACAGAACCATTCTCTTCCATCTTGCAGCTATAGAACTTATTGGAGACTTCATATCTCTCAATCCGGGCATTCTGTTGGAATATTAACTTCAACTCCTGGAACATCTCATATGCTCCATGATGTTCAAAACGTCGTTGAAGTCCCGGTTCTAAGCCGTAAAGCATAGCACACTGAACTATCGAGTAGTCATCAGCTTTGCTCTGCCAGACATTCATAATATCTGGCGCAGCTCCAGCAGCAGGCCTGGCACCCAGCGGTGCTTCCAGGACGTAACTTTTCTGTGCAGCAATGAGGATAATCCTCAAGTTACGGACCCAGTCCGTGTAATTGCTACCATCATCTTTCAACTTTGCTTTCTCAAGGAACGCATTAAAATTCAACGGAACAACAGCACGAGCCATCTATCTACAATCAACATACACAAGCAAGATACTATCAGGGACTAAGTTCATGATAAATTTAAGTTCAATTAATCATATTACTTAAGAACTCCCACTTAGATAGACATCTCTCTAATCCTCTAAGTGATCACGTGATCCAAATCAACTAAACCATGTCCGATCATCACGTGAGATGGAGTAGTTTCAATGGTGAACATCACTATGTTGATCATATCTACTATATGATTCACGCTCGACCTTTCGGTCTCCGTGTTCCGAGGCCATATCTGTTATATGCTAGGCTCGTCAATTTAAACCTGAGTATTCCACGTGTGCAACTGTTTTGCACCCGTTGTATTTGAATGTAGAGCCTATCACACCCGATCATCACGTGGTGTCTCAGCACGAAGAACTTTCGCAACGGTGCATACTCAGGGAGAACACTTATTACTATGATAATTTAGTGAGAGATCATCTTATAATGCTACCGTCAATCAAAGCAAGATAAGATGCATAAAAAGATAAACATCACATGCAATCAATATAAGTGATATGATATGGCCATCATCATCTTGTGCTTGTGATCTCCATCTCGGCAGCACCATCATGATCACCATCGTCACCGGCGCGACACCTTGATCTCCATCGTAGCATCGTTGTCGTCTCGCCAATCTTATGCTTCTACGACTATCACTACCGCTTAGTGATAAAGTAAAGCATTACAGGGCGATTGCATTGCATACAATAAAGTGACAACCATACGGCTCCTGCCGGTTGCCGATAACTCGGTTACAAAACATGATCATCTCATACAATAAAATTTAGCATCATGTCTTGACCATATCACATCACAACATGCCCTGCAAAAACAAGTTAGACGTCCTCTACTTTGTTTGTTGCAAATTTTATGTGGCTGCTACGGGTTTAAGCAAGAACCAATCTCACCTACGCATCAAAACCACAACGATAGTTTGTCAAATAGACTCCGTTTTAACCTTCTCAAGGACCGGGCGTAGCCATACTCGGTTCAACTAAAGTTGGAGAAACTGACACCCGCCAGCCACCTGTGTGCAAAGCACGGCGGTAGAACCAGTCTCGCGTAAGCGTACGCGTAATGTCGATCCGGGCCGCTTCATCCAACAATACCGCCGAACCAAAGTATGACATGCTGGTAGGCAGTATGACTTGTATCGTCGACAACTCACTTGTGTTCTACTCGTGCACAACATCAAACCATAAAAACCTAGGCTCGGATGCCACTGTTGGGTAACGTAGTAATTTCAAAAAAATTCCTACGCACACGCAAGATCATGGTGATGCATAGCAGCGAGAGGGGAGAGTGTTGTCTACGTACCCTCGTAGACCGAAGCGAAAGCGTTGACACAACATAGAGGAAGTAGTCGTACGTCCTCCTCCCGATCCGACCGATCCAAGCACTGTTACTCCACCGCCTCCGAGTTCTTGACACACGTACAGCTCGATGACGTTCTCCGGGCTCCGATCCAGCAAAGCTCTCGGGGAAGAGTTTCGTCAGCACGACGGGGGGAGGCCGACCGACCCTATGGGGCGCACCAAAGGGAGGGGGAGTCCTCCTCCTAGTGGGAGTAGGACTCCCCTTTCCTAGTCCAACTAGGAAGAGAGGGGGGAGGAAAGAGAGGGAGAGGGAGAGGGAAAGGGGGGCCGCCCCCCCCCCTCCTTGTCCAATTCGGACTCCCCATGGGGGGGCACGCGCCACCTCCTGGCCGCAGCCCTCTCTCTCCCCTCGGGCCCAATAAGGCCCATTACTTCCCCGGGGGGTTCCGGTAACCCCTCCGGCACTCCGGTTTTATCCGAAACCACTCGGAACCATTCCGATGTCCGAATATAGTCGTCCAATATATCAATCTTTACGTCTCGACCATTCCGAGACTCCTCGTCATGTCCGTGATCTCATCCGGGACTCCGAACTAACTTCGGTACATCAAAATGCATAAACTCATAATAACTGTCATCGTAACCTTAAGCGTGCGGACCCTACGGTTCGAGAACAGTGTAGACATGTCTGAGACAAATCTCTGGTCAATAACCAATAGCGGGATCTGGATGCCCATATTGGCTCCTACACATTCTACAAAGATCTTTATCGGTCAGACCACATAACAACATACGTTGTTCCCTTTGTCATCGGTATGTTACTTGCCCGAGATTCGATCGTCGGTATCCAATACCTAGTTCAATCTCGTTACCGGCAAGTCTCTTTACTCATTCCGTAATACATCATCTTGCAACTATCTTATTGGTTGCAATGCTTGCAAGGCTTATGTGATGTGTATTACCGAGAAGGCCCTGAGATACCTCTCCGACATTCGGAGTGACAAATCCTAATCTCGAAATACGCCAACCCAACAAATACTTTCGGAGACACCTGTAGAGCTCCTTTATAATCACCCAGTTATGTTGTAACGTTTGGTAGCACATAAAGTGTTCCTACGGTAAACGGGAGTTGCATAATCTCATAGTCAAAGGAACATGTATAAGTCATGGAGAAAGCAATAGCAACATACTAAACGATCGGGTGCTAAGCTAATGGAATGGGTCATGTCAATCAGATCATTCAACTAATGATGTGACCTTGTTAATCAAATGACAACTCCTTTGTCTATGGTTAGGAAACTTAACCATCTTTGATTAACAAGCTAGTCAAGTAGAGGCATACTAGTGACACTCTGTTTGTCTATGTATCCACACATGTATTATGTTTCCGGTTAATACAATTCTAGCATGAATAATAAACATTTATCATGATATATAAGGAAATAAATAATAACTTTATTATTGCCTCTAGGGCATATTTCCTTCACAGCATCCATCTCAGTTGTACTGAGAATCCGGGGGATGTGTGCAACAAGAGACAGTACAAAAGGTTTACGCAGGGTCTTAATCTAAAGAGAATCCTTGGAACGGGTCCCTGCTGCACGTGTGCGCATGTGTCTCAGTTGTGTCGTATCCTGGACGGGTGTAGCATGATGGTCATCTGTAAAAGAGAGGAACTTAGCTGAAAAGTTGTCGTGCAAAAGGTAGGTTATACTAAATAAACCAAGTACAGTTCAAGATGAGTAAAATTGAGCCTATTTGTCACTTGTTTACACGCGTTGAGCCCCTTGTATTGTTATAGGGGTATAGCCATCAAACCTGTATCAATTATATAGCTATGCCGGACTCGTCTATCCGTGTTCGTGGTCTTAACGACCTGTCAGATGCTCTAGCTGGTGAGGCCGTTTAGTGTGCGGCTGCCAAAGCAGCCGCACGGTCTTCCGCGCGCAAGGAGCGCTCAATATCTCCATTTACTGTAATGATGCCACATGGATCGGGCATCTTAAGCATGAGATAAGCGTAATGCGGTATTGCGTTAAAGCGAGCGAAAGCTTCACGTTTGAGCAGTGGTTGATGGCCACTTTGAAACGGAGCGATGTGAAAGGTTAACTTTTCGCTGCGGAAGTTATCGGGAAAGTCGAATATAACTTCTAGTAGCAGGGAGCCCATGAAACGGGCTTCTGGGCCTGGCGTTACTCCTTTAAAGTAAGTATTGTTGTGGCTGATTTTTGTTGGGTCTATCCCCATTTTGCGGATTGTGTCCTGATATATCAGGTTTAAACTACTGTCGCCGTCCATCAGGACTCGTGTGAAGTGGTATCCGTCAATTATTGGGTCTAACACCAAGGCAGCCCATCCTGCAAGCCGGATCAAGGTTGTCAGAATCGCGATTCTGTTGTACGATTCTACGACTTTACGATCCAAACTAACCCCTTTGATTCTACGATTTTGGTTCATAGAATCTACGTTTCTACGATCCTGATAGTGAAGATTCTACGATTTGCGATCCTATCATCAGAGCTCCGATCCGATTCATGATCACGATTCTGACAACCTTGTGCCGGATACTTGCCGAGTAATCCCGATGGTCGAAGGTGATCGGTTGGGACGACCAGTGGCGGAACTCCGCGGTGATAGGCCCTGGGGCACGTGTCTCTATGAGTGTCGCGTTGTTTATCACGTGTAACACGTTTACTGTTTTAACTTCTGGTGGGAACTTCTTCTGCTCCCCGGTGCTTTGCTTGCGAGGCTCGTCTTCGTCTTCGCTTGGTGTATCCTGCCCCTTGTGTTCGGCATTGAGCTTGTCGGACTGCTTGAAGACCCAACATTCTCTATGGGTATGATTTGCAAGTTTGTCGGGGGTGTTGTGGATCTGACATAGTTTGTCCAGAATCTTGTTTAGGCTGGACAGTTCGTCTCTGTTGCCTTTGGAGGGCAGCTTTTGCTGACCTGGCCAAGAGCTTCTGAATCCGGTGTTTACCGTTGTGCTCTTCGGTTGTCTTCTTTATTCCGGCGCTTGTTTTTGCTGCGTCGCGGTTTCCCGTTTCCCTTCCTGACTTCGGATGTACTTGGGTCGCTGGTGCTACATCGGGCTAACCAGCTGTCCTCGCTCGCGCAAAAGCGGGTCATGAGGCTTGTTAATGCTGCCATTGTTCTTGGCTTTTCTTGGTCGAGGTGTCTGGCAAGCCATTCGTCTCGAACGCAGTGCTTGAAAGCTGCTAAGGCTTCGGCGTCCAGACAGTCGACTATTTGGTTCTTTTTAGTGAGAAACCTGTTCCAAAGCTTTCGGGCTGACTCTCCGGGTTGTTGAGTTATATGACTTAAATCGTCTGCGGCCGGTGGTCGGACATAGGTCCCTTGAAAATTTGCCCGAAAAGCGTCTTCGAGCTCTTCCCAACTTCCAATGGTGTTTTCGGGGAGGCTTTTAAGCTAGTGCCGAGCTGGCCCTTTGAGCTTGATGGGTAAGTACTTGATGGCATGGAGATCGTCTCCTCGAGCCATGTGGATATGGAGGATGTAATCCTGAATCCAGACCCCAGGGTATGTCGTTCCGTCGTATGCCTCTATGTTTATGGGTTTGAATCCCTCTGGAAATTCATGGTCCAGCACCTCATCGGTGAAACATAAGGGGTGTGCGGCACCCCTGTATTTGGGTGTGCCGTGGTGTTCGAATTGTTGTTGTGTTGTATTGCGTGCTGGAGCATGCTTTCTTGGCCCGTAGATGGATCTGGTTGCGTCATCCTTTTGATGCGAGTCCTCACCTGGACAGCGTACTGGCTTATGTGTGGCGTCGTTTGCCGCTCTATGTTGGCCACGAGGTCGTCTATCCGACCGGATGGTTGTTTTGTTTTTTGATTGCAGGGGCTCTAAGGCCTCATCATCGAATTCAGGTAGTAGTTTTCGCTTCGAGTAGCTCTTTGTGTGGCGACTGCCACCATACTTTTCTGCGGTGTTGAGTACTTTACTCCATCTGATTCTGAGTGTATCTTCCGGAGCCTTGAGCTTTCGCTTCTGCTTTTTCAGGCTCGTGCGGTGGCGACAAGCCTTTGATGGAGATTCTTCTGCTCCAGGAGCTTGTCCGGTGTGATGTCATCCGGACTGTTATCTTCGCCGGAGACGGGTTGTTTGGTTTGATTATCTGTGTTGCCATCGTCAGATGGTTGTTGAATGCCGTGTTCGTCGTCCGCTGGCTCACCCTGCTCTATCGCTGGGCCTATATGATCGTTGTTTCTGCCGAGGCGGGATTTGGAGCGGCGTTTATGCCGCCGCTTTGACTGCTTCTCGAGGGAACGATCCTTCGCGGCGTCCTTCCATTCCTCGTCGTCGTTTTCTTTGGTTGTGTCCACCATGTATACATCATGGGATGAGGTGGCTGTACAGTGCCCTGTGGGCAGTGGTTCCTGTTCGTCTCCTGCATCGTCGTCCATACCGTCTATGTCTTCGGAGTCGAAGTCGAGCATGTCGGTCAAATCGTCGACAGTGGCTACTAAGTGGGTGGTGGGTGGGCGACGAATTTCTTCGTCATCCGCATCCCAATCCTGTCGGACATAGTTCGGCCAGGTTTCTCCTGACAAGGAGAGGGACCTTAATGAGTTCAGTATGTCGCCAAAGGGCGAGTGCTGAAAGATATCCGCGGAGGTGAACTCCATGATCGGCGCCCAGTCGGCTTCGATAGGCACGGGCGCAGGCGGTTCGGAGTCCGTGGCCGGGGAAGAATCCGGCAGTTTGGCGTCACGGCTCTCGTGAAGGGTAAGGTCAGTACTCGGCTCGATCGCCGCTGAGAACGCGGCCTCCGTGGCGGGGTCTATCCACCTGTCCATACATGGCGCAATAGGCTCCAGACTGAGTGTCGGAGCGGTTGCCGGTGCGGTCTCCTGAACATTGTTTGATGGTAGAGCTAAATCATGCTCATCGTGACCATGCGACGCACTCGGCAGGGGCTCGAATCCGTCGAAGATCAAGTCTCCACGGATGTCGGTCGTGTAGTTTAAGCTTCCAAACCTGACCTGATGGCCAGGGGCGTAACTCTCGATCTGCTCCAGATGGCCAAGCGAGTTGGCCCGCAGTGTGAAGCCACCGAATACAAAGATCTGTCCGGGGAGAAAAGTATCACCCTGGACTGCATCGCTATCGATGATCGAAGGAGCCATCAAGCCTGATGATGACGACACAAAGGAACTCTCAATGAAAGCACCAATGTCGGTGTCAAAATCGGCAGATCTCGGGTAGGGGGTCCCGAACTGTGCGTCTAGGCGGATGGTAACAGGAGATAGGGGACACGATGTTTTTACCCAGGTTCGGGCCCTCTCGATGGAGGTAAAACCCTACTCCTGCTTGATTGATCTTGATGATATGAGTATTACAAGAGTTGATCTACCACGAGATCGAAGAGGCTAAACCGTAGAAGCTAGCCTATGGTATGATTATTCTTCTTGGTCCTACGGACTAAACCCTTTGGTTTATATAGACAACGGAGGGGGCTAGTGTTACACAGAGTCGGTTACAAAGAAGGAGATCTACATATCCGTATTGCCAAGCTTGCCTTCCACGCCAAGGAGAGTCCCATCCGGACACGGGACGAAGTCTTCAATCTTGTATCTTCATAGTCCAACAGTCCGGGCAAAGGATATAGTCCGGTTGTCCGGATACCCCCTAATCCAGGACTGCCTCAACTGGGGATGGGCAGATACTCGGTAAGTGTGAGGTATTATCCGTAGGGGTATTCGGGTGGCTTAGAACTGCAAGGCAGTAGGCACAAAGTATTCTCGAGACAATAGAGAGAATTTTCAGTCTATCTTGTAATAACAAGATCAATGGGATTGAAAGGGCAAGTGTATGTAGTTATCCATAATGATATAACAATGGTAGGGAATTTGCAAAGGCGGTGGGCACAAGTGTCTCGACAGAACATCGGAGATTATCTTCGGAATCTTCTGGTGCAGTAGGCAATCGTCTGTAATAAGGGGAACTCCAGGTGGATGTGATCACGAGATCCTAATGTTAGAGTTAGTAAAATCATTTTAACCCGAATAGAAGAGAGATCAGAGCCCCAGAGTATAGACAAGGAATAAAAGATCCTACTACCATCCAATGGTGACATGGGCCCGTAAGACACACAACCATGTTAGTAAAAAAATTGCAATGACTAGACTCAACTTCGGCCAAGGAGTTGGAAGGGGGTTTCCTACACGCAGTCGGCTCTGATACCAACTTGTGATGCCCCCGATTCAATCGTACACTAATCATACACGCAAACGTGTACGATCAAGATCAGGGACTCACAGGAAGATATCACAACACAACTCTAAAAATAAAATAATTAATACAAGCATCATGTTACAAGCCAGGGGCCTCGAGGGTTCGAATACAAGAGCTCGATCATAGACAAGTCAGCGGAAGCAACAATATCTAAGTACAGACATAAGTTAAACAAGTTGCCATAAGATGGCTAGCACAAACTGGGATACAGATCGAAAGAGGCGCAGGCCTCCTGCCTGGGATCCTCCTAAACTACTCCTGGTCGTCGGCGGCGGCCTGCACGTAGTAGTAGGCACCCGCAGTGTAGTAGGAGTCGTCGTCGACGGTGGCGTCTAGCTCCTGGGCTCCAGCATCTGGTTGCGACAACCGATAAGAAAGGAAAGGGAAAAAAGGGGGAGCAAAGCAACCGTGAGTACTCATCCAAAGTACTCGCAATCAAGGATCTACACTACATATGCATGGGTATATGTGTAAAGGGGCAATATCGATGGACTGAACTGCAGAATGCCAGAATAAGAGGGGGATAGCTAGTCATGTCAAAGACTACGCTTCTAGCAGCCTCCATCTTGCAGCATGTAGAAGAGAGTAGATGGTAAGTTCACCAAGTATCATCGCATAACATAATCCTACCCGGCTGTCCTCCCCTCATTGCCCTGTGTGAGAGCGGTCACCGGGTTATATCTGGCACTTGGAAGGGTGTGTTTTATTAACTATCCGATTCTAGTTGTCATAAGGTCAAGGTACAACTCCGGTTCGTCCTGTTACCGATGATCACGGCTATTCAAATAGATAAACTTCCCTGCAGGGTAAACCACATTACCCAATACGCTCCGATCCCTCTGGCCGGACACACTTTCCTGTGTCATGCCCGGCCTCGGAAGATCAACACGTCGCAGCCCTACCTAGGCACAACAGAGAGGTCAGCACACCGGTCTAACTCCTAGGCGCACAGGGGTCTGGGCCCATCACCCATTGCACACCTGCACGTTGCGTACGCGGCCGGTGAGTAGACCTAGCAACCTCCATTATAAAGGAAGTTGCATTACACGGTCCAACCCGGCGCGCGCCGCTCAGCCGCTGACGTCAAGAAGGCTTCGGCTGATACCACGACGTCGAGTGCCCATAATTGTTCCTATGTAGTTGGTTAGTGCGTATAGGCCAGTGGCCAGACTCAGATCAAATACCAAGATCTCGTTAAGCGTGTTATTTTGAAGTAACCGCGGATGCCAACCAGGGCCAGGCCCACCTCTCTCCTAGGTGTTCTCAACCTGCCCTGTCGCTCCGCCACAAACTAACAGTCGGGGGCCGTCGGGAACTCAGGCCCACCACTACCTGGATGGAGCCACCTATCCTTTCAGCCCCCACATCGGAATCACATGCGGGTACTCTACGAGCCGACCCGACTTTAGGCACCACTTGTATAGTATGTATGTATATATGTATACCCGTGATCACCTACCAAGTGATCACGGCCCGATAGTATAGCATGGCAGACGGACAAGAATGTAGGGCCACTGGTGGTAAACTAGCATCCTATACTAAGCATTTAGGATTGCAGGTAAGGTATCAACAGTTGTAGCAACAATGACAGGCTATGCAGCAGTATATGATTAACCGAAAGCAGTAACATGCTACACTACTCTAATGCAAGCAGTAGAGAGAAGAATAGGCGATATCGGGTGATCAGGGGGGGCTTGCCTGGTTGCACTGGCAAGAAGGAGGGGTCGTCAATACCATAGTCGTACTGGGTAGCAGCGGCGTTGGTCTCGGTGTCTATCAAGAGAAGAGGGGGAAGAAACAATAAATATAATGCAAACAAAAGCATGACGATGCATGACATGACAATGAGCGGTGCTAGGTGTGCCCTAACGCGCCAGTAGGTGATACAGGCGAAGGGGGGGGACATCTGGAAAAGTATCCCCGATGTTTCGCGTTTTCAGACAGATGAACCGAAGGTGAAATATTGCATGTTCGCTATGCTAGGGACGCGTGGCAGTCGAACGGACTGCGTATTCGGATTCTTCTCGTCGTTCTGAGCAACTTTCATGTACAAAGTATTTTCGTCCGAGCTACGGATTATTTTATAAGTTTTTCTAAAGTTTTACACATTTCCTGAATTTTCTAGATTTGAATAAAAATGCATGCAATACTTTTGTACCCAGTAGTGGGTTAGCGCATTACTATGACAGCGGGCCAGGGGGTGTTGAGCCAACAGTTGACCGGTCAAGGATGACTGGTCCATGGGGTCAGTGGGGACCCACCTGTCATTGACAGAGGGAGTTAACAACAAATTAACTTAGGTTAATCGCATGCATTAAGGGGGAGGGCCCACTAGTCAGAGAGCGATTAGGCTTAATTAGTTAGTTAATTAATTATTCCATTAATTATGTCTTTTAGTTTTTATCTTTTTTTTAATTGGGGAATACCCCCTAATCTAAACAAGTCGGCCCCATCTGGCAGGGACACAGCCGTGCCCCTCCAGTGGCCGGGCGCGCACGGGAGCAGTGAGCTCCGGCGGCCTCAGCCAGGAGCAGTGGCGGCTCCGGCATCCGGAGGCGGGCGCAGAAGTGGCGGCAAAGGCGGGATCTGCGGCGGAGGCAGGCTCAGGGGTCGTGGCTAGGCGGCGCGGCGACTGCGGGCAACACCGCGGCAGGGGAGGTGCTGGGAGTCGCCGGCGGAGGCGGGCGCAACAGCGAGTGCAGGCGCGGGCGGTAGAAGCAGCAGTACGCGGCAGATAGCAGCGGCCGCACGCAGTAGCAGCGGGGACAACTAGCATGAGAAGCAATGGTAAGCAGCGACGAGTAGCAGCAGGAACAGGCAGCGGCACAGCGGCACGAAGCAGGTACAACAAGCAGCAGCGGCAAGGCCACGCATGAGCTCGCACACAGCAGCGACAGCGACAGCCCAGGAGCAGCAACTGCACACACGCACGTACGCGTAGGTTCGGGTATGACGGTGACGGCGGCCTACGGCGTCCAAAACGAAGGGGGGAGGGGGGATCCGAGGGAGGAGCTCACTGTGAGTCCGTTGGCGTGCTCGGGGAGGGTCGGGGTGGACCGAAGCGACGGCATCGATGGCGAGATGGTGACGGCCAGTTGAAGAAGACGGCGATGGCGTCGGCTACGCAGCTCCTCGGCTCAAGATGGTCCCCGGAGCGGACGAAGACGAGCGCGGAGATCCTCCAGGATGTGTTCCCGAGCGACGACGCCGACGGTTTCTGCAGCAAGAGGGCGAGACAGTGGGGACCACGGAGCAAATCGAGCTTGAAATCGAGCAGAAGAGGAGGGGGCCGATGGGGGATCCTGGGAGGAATGGACGAGGGTGGTCTAGGGTTTCGCAGAGGCGTGCTTATAGGACGAGAGGGGCGACGTGGAGGCCATCCATGGCATGGCCAGGGCACCATGGATGTCTGCCATGCCTTTGTTCTTTTTTTTTTTTTGAGCGGTTGCCATGCCTCTGTTCTGTGAACAGAGGAAAGGGGACACGGGAGTAGGTGGGCCGGCCTGCCTGGCAGGGGCCAGCTGGGCCAAGGCCCAGCAGGGGAGGGGGGTTTCTTATTTTGTTTTAGTTATTAGTTATTGTTTTCTATTTTCTCTTTTCTTTTATTTCTTCTTTTATGTTTTATTAACCTTTTGTTTTTATGAAACACCCAAGTTGTACCTAAAATATTATTAACACTTATTCCACTACCACAATTAACTTGGCACCTAATATAAAATAGTTTGTAATTATTTATTATTTTATAAACATTTAACTAATTGTTTTTTCTACAGTTTTATTCATTTTTGAGTATTTACACATTTTATACAAGTGTTGTTTCTCCACCATTACTATTTAGTATTTATTTGTCCCATTTTGAACATTTTAGTTTTAATGTTCGAAAACTTTTGATGTTTGTCTTTATTTTAAATTTTAATTTGAATCGTTTTTGAACAATCACAAGATTAACAAAAGTAACCGAGATGACGTGGCATCATTTTCTTCGAATTACTATAGCTTAATTTCCGGGCGTCACATAGCTACAACCCGGCATAAAAAAGTTGTGGCCAGCGAGCATGGAAGCTACGACCGGTGACTAAAAAAAGCTACAACCGTCGAGCATGGAAGCTGCAAACGGCGACAAAAAAACTACCACCAACTAGGTTTCCCGACGTGAATCCAAAAAATGGAGTAGCTCATCGTGCATGTGCTACTGTAGATCAATTAAGCTGCTTGCCTGATTGCTTGCAAGCTGGCTTTGTACATACGATGTATAGGGTTGTAAACGAGTCAAGTTCGAGCGAGTTGGAGTTGGCTCAGCTCAAATCATATTAAAATTTGAACGAGCTCAAACTAAGTAAAGCTCAAGATCGAGCTATAGAATATGACTCGTGCTCAGCTCGTAACAATCTCGAGCTAGTTTCGAGCTAAATGAGACGGTAAAATTTACAAATCTACGGTGATTATTCCAACTATATAAGTCGCAACACGACATAAAAAAGCGCTAAAAATATTAGTCCAATCAAGGCCATGATAGATGGTGGTCTTCGTGGACGGAAACCAAAAAAACGAAGGTGCATATGCTGGAAAATTTTGTCAAAAACTACATGATATTTAACACACAGTCGACCACATACCATAGTTTGGCCTAAATCTTCTCCACACTTAATTAATATTCCAAGTTTGCTCGTAATAAAATGGAGAAAAATCATGTACAACATATATGGTATATTTTCATCTAATATATGGAATGATCATTTAATATAATGATATTATATCGAGCTAAAATCGAGCGAGCCAATATTGGCTTAAGATCGGCTCGTTTCTTAGTCGAGCTACATAAAGTGTTAAAACTCAGCTCGGTTTTTTCGAGTCGAGCCAAAAAACGAGTCAATCTCGAGCGGCTCACGAGCCCCGAGCTTTTCTTGCAACCCTAACGACGTACACTCTGACGATTTGGTCTAGCGTTATAGATCCAACACGGAGCGTGGTTTCGGGCGTGTGCGGGCGGCGCGGCTAGTCGAGGACGAGTGCCGGTGGCCGACAAGCGCGGGCGGCACGTTCGTCCGGCAAACTGTGCGGGCTTTTTTTTTCGTGCGTTCAGGTTAGAGGTTCAGGTCAAGGAGACGAGGAAATCTAACGACACATGGCGTTTTGATCGAACGTGCGCGCGTGGACCGGCCGAAATTTGGGCCGGTCCGCCGGCACCTATCGTTGCCCTTTTCTTTTTAGCTTAGTTGGATTATCTTTACTAGAGAAAGGAAATGAATTGGTGCAATGGAGTGAGTTGTCCCAATTTAAATACGACTGATTTTGTTCTTTAGGGTACTCCATTACTCCTTGCCATATACGATTGGTTTTGGATTCCTTTCTTTTAGTTACAAAACAAAGGGCAAGAAAATTATCGAAGTAGTACTAGTAATACTATTTGTCTAGGTATAAAAAATTCCTTGATTGACAGCACCATTGTGATAACTTTCCATACTAGGTGTGGACGAGCCATTTTGAATTGACATGAGCGACTGATGAATGAGATACTACTAGTACTAGTAGTGGTATCATCTTCAAATGAGAGGATTTATTTAAGATCGTCGAAAAGCGCGCAGGAATAAGGATAACCGCGCCCGCAGGATTTGTTTGGAATTCCTTGATTGTCGCTAGCCATTGTGCCGTGCTTCACGGGGAGGGAGGCTTTCCTCCGTATATAAATATAAGGTAATCAGCCCATCGCGGTCATCCACCTACCCCTCTCCCCCAAGTTGCCTCCCTCATCCTCATCTTTGAGCATTTTTTCTTCTCTTCTTCAGCCATGGATGGAGCTGAGCTCCTCTTCTCCCCTGCGTCGACCTGACATGGTTTCAGCCCGGCAGCCAGCTCAAAGAAAAGGAGCTCCCCGGCCCTAGTGCTCAGGAGAGGAGAGGAGAGGAGATGCTCCCTCCCCCTGCCTGGTTCTGCCCTGCAGTCAGGTATTATGAAGCTGGAGAACCTCAGCCCCTGCTACGTCTTTGGTTTGCTTCTATCTATCTATACAAATCTTTGTAATCCAATCCGATTTGGTACATCCTGCTGACATCTTGATTTGCCCTTTTCATGGTTTGTTCAAGATCAGATCTCGATCCAGGCGATGCATGGAACACGGGTTTTACTTTGTTGACGTTTCCAGCAGCTGCTGGGCGGATCTGCACAGACAGGATCTCCATCTATTGAAGACGCATTCATCTGCGTCCGTCTTCATGCTTGGAAGACGGTTTCTTCTTTCACGCTTTCAGCCATCGCCTGCCTGCGGGTGCGACTCACCTCACCTCTAGGGTTGCGGGCCTATAAGGCCCGACCCCGCACCCGCTCCCTACATCCCTCCACCGCCGCCGCCGCCGCCGCTCCCACATTCCTAGGGCTAGCCACCTCCGCCTCTCTTCCACATCCACCGCCGCAGCCATGCTCAGCACCGTCCTCTCTTCCTCCAGGGAGCGCCAGGCGCTCCGGGAGTGGGAGCGGGAGTTGGAGGACAAGGAGAGCAAGCTGGAAAAGGGGAAGGCCGACCTCGAGCGTGATCTCCGTAAGCTCAAGCGCGGCGAGAAGACGGTGGCCAAGCGAGAGAAGGCCGTCGCCAAGAGGGAGAGGGCTGTCGCCGAGCGCGAGAAGGCGCTCGCGGCGCAAGACAAGCGAGGCGAGAGCATGGAGGCGGACGTCGGAGAGGGCCTCAGGTCTCTGGGCATCGAAGACAAAGAAGAGTTCGTCGACGACGAGGAGATCCCATCCGGCCGTCGTCGACGTGTCAACAAGTGAGCGCCAAGTCGTCAGGCTGCCTTTAATCTTTTCCTTGTTGGAACCCTAAATTATGGATGCTGAGGTTTAGATATTGCTTTTGGTAGTGTTAAGTTATGGATGGATCTTGCTTGGAATGTATCAGATTGTCGGTTTGCAGTAAAATATTTGCCCTCTCTGATTGTCGGATTGTCTGTGTTCATTTGTTTGTGGCGCTGTGATTATCCTCTCTGATTACTGATATCAAAGGAGTGTGCTTACGGCACATGCTGCATTTGTGGACCGATTGGACCTGTACTCTGGGTGGCGCATTTGTGGACCGATTGGACCTGTACTCTGGGTGGCACATTTGTGGACGGATTGAGTTATTTTCCACCCATCCTGTGTACTTCCCCATCCCCGGTGGTTATTATTTGTGAGAATCGCACCACTGACTTCTAATGAGTTTGCTATGTGTTCATAAAGATTATGTAAAAGAAATGCATCTGCTTGTGCATATATATATATATATATATATATATATATATATATATATATATATAGATGATTATGGTTTCTGCCATTTATATATCCAAGTAACCAAACATCTAGAGTTGACGATTCTCTCTCGAGTAACAAACATCATTGTTTGCATAGGCTCCACCAGAGCCTGATTTTGTTTTACCATTCTATGATCTTCACCAACTGCAGGCAAATTGGCCATTCCAATCATTTCACTGAAAACACATGGGGCAAAAAAAAAAAATGTTCCACTGCATCCAAGCCAAACTTGCTGTAGTGCCCATTCTTCTTGGCCTAGCGCCTTGTAATTGAACTTGTCGAAGACCTCGTTTGCCTTGTAGGTGCAGCCTGCTCGGCATCAGCGATGACGTCCAGGAAGGTGCGCAGCTTGCGCTTGAGCACCCTGTGCCGCTCGCTCCTCCATCACCTTGTACTTCTCCAGCAGGTAGCTGGACACCTTCTGCTTCACAATGGGCAGCAGCGGCCCAACCACTATGGTGGCCAACAGCTCTGCCATCGGACTGCTCAGAGCTCGAAGAACCACACACAGGGCATGGAAGATAATGGTGGTGTGAGCAAGCTAGATCCTTGGTGCTGAACCTGGAGAGGGAACACACGGGGAATCAGACCTGCACTTTAGAGTGGAGAATGGCGGGGATGCAGAGCTCAAGTCCAGCCATTTACTGCATGTTTGTGTGGATCAATTGGTTGTGACAGAATAAGAATAGAGGAAACAGATCATACCTGGTGTTGTCAACGGCAAGCGGGACAAAAATGGCGGTGACATCCAAGACGGTGAACCTCAACCTCGACACCAGCATTCTCCTTCACAATAGTCAATGACCAAACTTCAGAGATCTGCCAGGTGAGCCAGAAAGATAGTTTACAGAAGATAAAAAAAGAAAATTTTCAGGTTGATACAAGAAGCAAATAAATCAAATATCTTTTTCAAGAAGATAAAGGATAACTGGATTCTCACTTTAGTAGAGAAAGAATATTTGGATTAAGGATAGTTGGATGAGAAGTGTGCTTAGAACAATTTCGTCAGTTTAGAAGGAAGCACATACATATAGACACAAAATCAGCAAATGTGCTATAAGAACACCAACAAATAAGTGATAACAATACTCAGACCAGCAAAGCCATATCTTGCAGAAATTAGGTATGACATTCGGTAAAACAACAGGTTCACAAAGTCAGCCGAATCCATTGGTTTGCTGTCAGTCACCTTAACAGCGCATTTCTTTATTGGTCTACTTTTTTCCTGATGCAGTATAGTAACCAGAGTTTGTGTGTCACAAACTGAATCACCCAACACTGCCAAAAAGAATCACCTAATTGCTTCAAGTTACTAGCACAAGTGATGCCCGACATTACTATTGAGTTGCTTAAATATCCAAGGCACTAGAGTTATGCCACTTAATTCCCTGAAATAGAAAATTTAGGCAACTTAAAATTGGTCGATAGACAGCCTAATTTGCAGGTTGCAGTAAACACCTTCTAAGCTGGTTTGGAGCTCAACTTTATGAAACTTAATTGGAATCAGGAGGCATCATAAGCATTAGTTCACATAAAAAATGGTACTGTCATGTTCCAGAGCACCTGTTTAACAGAAACAAACCTGTGACATAGGAGGGCAGATGCCGAGTGGCCAACGGCAAGCAGCTTGAAGAGGGCGCTAGTCAAGGTCACTTGTACAGAGGAGTTGGCTGCTGGCAGATATAAGTGACCAAGAATGGTTAGAAACATAGAATGGAATGTCAATAAAAGCAACATTAATAATCTTCAGCAACTATCACAACACAAGTAGCATTAATAAGCCTCAAGCAACAATAACAAGTTACTAAAACATATTACAATTATTTGAGGTTGCAGGCTAACTACCAGGAGCAGAAATTCGTATAAGCGATATATATAGAGCCAGCTTACCTAGGGAGTAGAGGTTAGCAACTGGGAGGCCATGTAGGTTGCCTGGAGCTGCTGGTCCAGCATTTCCTCACCCTCCCGCGCCCATCGCACCATCAGGATCTGCGGCGGCCTCCACCACGACTACGCTGCTATAGCTGAAGAGGAGGTGAGCTGCCGGTGATGATCCCTCGCAGGGAGCCGTGACTGGCTCAACTTGGGCCTGGGATAGCCTCGCACAATCGACACTAGTAGAAACCTTGGACCAAATCTCGTATTTGCCGGCTGCTGCTGTTGGTTGGTAACTTCAGACATTTCACATTTTCTCCAGGAACCATTTATGAGCTAGCTAATTTCCCTTAACATATGTACACTTGCTTGCACATACATGTGTGACCTGTTCAAGAATTCATCCGATTAACCAGTTAACTTGCCGATTAATCCCTACTCATAGGGTCACCGAGTAGCCGATAAACTGATAAATCGTCTGATTAATTGATTAAATGGCCGATTAACTTGCCGATTAGCCTATTAATCCCCTACTCGCCAGCCAACCGAGCAGTTACCAGTTAACGATTTCCCCAACAATGATGTGTCAATATTACATTTTGGTACATGCATGTGAGAAAATATTTTCAAGCAAGTGATTCTCAGAAGGGACTGCCACAACTAATAACTAGACCCTTATCCTTGACCCATCTCTGCTATTTTGGTACATGCATCTGAAGCGGTGTTGATGAACAATCACACTATGATCGTTTCTGACTACCATATATAGCATCTAGCTCTTGCAATTCAATTTGGGTATTCATATAAATAAAAAGATCACCTTCCCCTTTTTTCATATTCCAGACTACTAGTAAGCTAACTGCAGGAACAGGACAAGCACAATCAATCAATTCTTTAATGTCAGCCAAGCTTCCAGTTTCCACACATACATACTCCCTCCGTTCCTAAATATTAGTCTTTTTAGACATTTCAAATGGAATACAACATATGGATGTATGTAGACATATTTTAAAGTGTAGATTCACTCATTTTGCTCCGTATTTAGTCACTTTTTGGAATCTCTAAAAAGACTTCTATTTGGGAACAGAGGGAGTACATGATAGGAATCTCAAGACTAAAGGGCACAAGAAGGAAATGAAATGAAGAGCATACCATGCTTGGCCCAGCCTCCAGAAAGCATCCAGCTTCTAGGCCAGCTTCATGGAACCCATCCTGGAAAAAGAAAAGGGATGGAACTTCCTGACTCTAAATTCAGGGCGCCAAGCTATCTGTAATATCTATTTTATTTAATGTGGCAGAATTGCAACTCGGGTCGAAATACGTGATCCAAAGTGTAATTTACTGAAAGGAACATGACTGATAGTACAACATAATCCTCGAAAATAGGAAGAGCCAAGATGACAACAATGAGGCACACACAGCATTTCTATTTTCTACCTAAGACCCGGAGAAAAACATATTCATGCTACCATAGGAAAATAAGTGATAAACATATGCATTAGCACTCCTCACAACTATAGTAAAGCTAGAAAAAAAAACACCTCAGGAATTAAACATGGTTCTGAAATAGATATAATGAACTTCTCTCATGCCACTACTGCACTTCACCACATGTTTTGTGAATGAAATGAAATAGAACAAAAATGACTTACTTGGTCATGGATAACTGTGTCGAGCATCATATCATAATAAATAAACGAACAAGCCATGTTAAGTTTGCAACTGTAGGTTACAATCTTAGATCATCAATAGTTCAATATATATGAGCACAACAATAGGAGATGCACCCTTAAAAAAACAATTTCCATGCATGCATTTAACATTACTGAGTCAAAAAGAGTTTGCTTATGCAGACCTAAATTTAATCTTTACCACTTCCAAAATAGACAGAACTTAGTTGAGAGCAAGAAAGTTTATACTTTATTACAGAAAAAAAAACATTAAGCCAACCTTTCTACCATTTGACCATTGTAGATATATATACTGCATATGTCAGGCTAATAATAAATCTGAAGATTGGAGACCTAAGGTCTGGCTGGGTCAACCACAAGTAAGGACTTAGTATGCATCAGGCTAACACATTTGAACACCGTACCCATAATGCGTATAACATAGACCAAGCAGAAAAAACAAGTGCATCAGTTGCTTTACAACTTGTAAGATAAATTTCTCCAAAAACCCTATCAAACTTGTAAGAGGTGCCATAGATAATTATCATGATATTCAAAACATTTATTAATAACTATTTTTGCCCTAAGGCATCAGTACAAGCTTCGGTTGAGGGATAAATAAATAAGAATACAAATGCAGTGACTACTGAATTAGGGAGAGAGCACAGAAGCTCCTTGAAACTACATAGATGATAAATAAGAGTACATATGCCATGAATGATTTACATGGACAGATGGACTCTAGATTTTACTGATGACGCCATGCATCTTATTCTTCAATTATTAATTAGGACCTGAAGTGAATCACAGCAGGTGAAGCCATGACCAACTCCTTAGTAATCTCCACCCTCAACATATCCTTCTGCTCACTGGTCCGTGGATACCGAGAAGGACAGACCTTGATACTGGGATCCAAGTCCCTGCAGCGCTTACAGACCTGCCAGTCATACAGAGATATCTCCTTCAGGTTCACTGCAATCTCCATGACACGCCTAACGTATCGCACAAAGTTGTCCTCAGGTTGGAAGCCGTAAACGGTGAGCTTAATCAGATTCTTGTGCTTAAAATGAACTGTAGATGGTTGGCACTCCACATTTGATTTCTCACAGTAACCAAGTTCCTTACGGACATCCTCGTCTGTCTCCATTTTGCACAAATGATCCCACACCGTGACGCGTAGCTCCTTTAGGGAGCTTGCAGCTTCAAGAATGAACATGGTCCAAGCGATATCACATCCTTGCGGAAGATTGTCCAGATTCACAATCTGTAGCTTGCCAAGCACATGCACAAGCAGTCTGGGGCATTCAGGTAGAACCCAAATCTGGCACGGCACACAAGAAGCAAATTAATAACAATTGGGCAAACAAATTACATCACACCCTCGAGAGCTAGAAAAGACTAACATAAGTTTGTAAGTACTATTATAAGCAATTAGAGGAATGAGACATACATAGGTGGCAGCTACTGAGTACCTTTTCACTTTTAAAATCCAGATGGAGGTCGCTTATCCAGGGTACATTAGCAAGGAGCTGACTTAACTGGAGATTACCAGTTGAGCTAACACCAACTTTTTCGAGAGTTAGCTTTGAAAGCTGCGGGACAGAACCAAAAATCAGGGGATCTTCTTGGTAAGACCAACCAACATATTTGACACGTTGGAGTTTTGGTAGACAGCTGAGTTGGACTGCTTCAAATTCCCCATAGTCGATGTGGAGCTCAACAAGTTGAGCATGTTCTACTTGAAGCACAGATTGGACCCCTGCGTCACAATAGGAGAGACGCAGTGATTCCAACCTCTTACAGGCGCTGAGGATGTTGGGGATGTCCAGTTCACCAAACCTCATATTGCGCAGCCACAGGCGCGTGAGACCAGCAAACACGGCAGGACAGTCACCAAGCCAACTATTGAAGCGCTTGGCATAGCAGAGGAGATGGTCTTCAGTGCATTTCAAACAAATCGTCTCCGTGAGGACCACAAACTCAGCAACATCGAGCTTTTGGGTTGCCATGGCATGGGCGACGACTTGGCTGATGGAGAGACATTCATCAGGCCTCAAACAGAACCTGACCCTCAGTTTGCGGATGGGGATCTCAGGATTCCTCGCACTCAGGACCTTCTCCATGATAGCAGCCACAGCAGTGTTGTACTGAAAAATACAATTAATGGTGTCGACATTGGGCTTGATGTAACGCGCAAGGGAACCAATGTCTATGTCAAGCAGCGAGAGCATGGGGGGAAGCTTGAGCATTCTCTTAGAGAGGATGCAGGTTCTCAAGGCATCTATCGTGCGAACCCTCTCTAGGATGTTGAGTAGAACGTGATCGGGCAGCTTGCTAAGCCTATCAACTTCGGCTTCATCCGAAGCTGCTTCGTGGCAGCGAGCTTTGGCTTTCTGCATCGCATTAATCAAGGAAAGAAAATGAGCCTCATGGACATGAACAAAGGAGGAGAAAACATGAAAAAAAAAGACACTTACATTATTGTTTTCCATCTCCGCAAAGTCTCTCATTGGCCAGGGATAGCCTTATTAGATGGATCAAAGAAGTCGAAACCTCCTGCGGCTAGTCCGCTAACAAGGGCAGCACAAGAATAGGAGAACTCGATCACATCCTAATGATTACTAACTATATCTCGTCACACAAACTTTGCTAATAATAAATAAAAATAAACAGCTCCTTTTCTTCTCTTTCGATTGCGCAAGGCCTGGTTGCTCCTCTGAGGCTGCCTTTTTTTATCTATGGATTTACGGACGGATTTTCGGTTCCGATCCTGATTAGAGCATCTCCCTCAGGTCGAGGATTTGAATAAAAAGAGCTCCTTTTCGAGTCGAGTCCGCTTGGCATCTGAATCCCAACCGAAATCAGCCCACGATTACACGAGGAATCCCGTGCCTGCCCAAAACGCAAAAAGGACATACCCCTGGACGGAGGAGGCAAGGATGCGGCGGGGAGTGGTTGTCGCCGGCGGCCGCAAGGGCGATGAGGAGAGCTGGCGGCGGCCTGCCCAAAGGCGCGGAGGGGATCGGGTCAACTAGGGTTTCTTTTCTCTTCTGGCGAGGCTGCTGTACTAAACTCAGGGTCTGTCTAAGATGATGTCATCCCTATTTGTGGCCCTATGGTTGACAACTTTTTTTCACCGATTTTTTTCTTTAATAATTGTCCAGCCAAGTTGCTGTTTTATTGCACACGTACCAGGAGTCGAACTTTGAACCTACTACTCCTAAGAGCATCTCGAGCCGTTGCGCCCTTCAGAAGGCATTTTTTCGCTGTTTGAGGGCTGCCGGTGAAAATTTTGACCTGGAGAGGGTAGAATTTTTCACTTGTTGCGCCCCCACGAGCAGTGTTGGGCTCCCAGGGAGGCAGCGACATTTCGTCGAGCATCTTGACCACGGCGGCGTCGAAGACCTCCAGCTAGCGGAGGAGCGCGAACGTCGACGGGGAAGGAGACGCGCCTCCACCACGCCGCGTCCGTCAAGCTGCACGGGCTGGAGACGCGCAGCTCGCCGCCTCGCCACGTGCCAGAGAAGATCAACCGAACCACGCTTGCGGTTGACCTTTGCTGATCGGAGATGGAGATGCAGCTCGCGGTCGTGCTCGCCACGCTCACCCTCTGCGGCGCGCTCGTCGTGCTCTTCTTCGGCAAGTGGAGGCAGCCGATGGCCGATGGCGACAAGCGCGTCAAGGAGCTCGACGACGCCGTCGAGGCCCAGCTGCAGCTGCGGGCCGACGTGCTCAGGCAGCTGGACGGCGCGCCGGAGCCAGAGCAGCCGCGCGCGTGGCTGCGGCGCGTGCAGGACTTGCAGGACGAGGTGGCGTCCATCAAGGCGCGGCACGACGCGGGGTAGCTCTACATCGTCCACCTCCTGCAGTACTTCCTCACCACGGGCCCCGTCGTCAGGCTGGCCGAGAAGCAGCTCAAGATCATGCGCGCGATCCAGGAGCAGGGCGCGGCGCTGCTGGAGGCCGCGCTGGCAGCACCGCAGGTGTTGGGGAACGCAATATTTCAAAAAATTTACCTACGATCACGCAAGATCTATCTATGTGATGCATAGCAACGAGCGGGAGTGTGTGTCCATGTACCCTCGTAGACCGAAAGCGAAAGCATTAAGTAATGCGGTTGATGTAGTCGAACGTCTTCGCGATCCAACCGATCAAGTACCGAACGCACGGTACCTCCGCGATTTGCACACGTTCAGCTCGGTGACGCCCCTCGTACTCTTGATCCAGCTAAGGCCGAGGGATAGTTTCGTCAGCACGACGGCATGTTGACGGTCACGATGAAGTTATCGACGCAGGGCTTCGCCTAAGCTCTACAACGATATGACAGAGGTGGAAATATGTGGAGGGGGCACCGCACACGGCTAAGATCAACTTGTGTTGTGCCTTTGGGGTGCCCCCTGCCCCCGTATATAAAGGAGGGGATGAGGAGGCCGGCTAACAAGGGGCGCGCCAGGAATAGGGGAGTCCTACTAGGACTCCAGACCTAGTAGGATTCGGCCCCATCCTTTTTTCCTTCTACCGGAGGGGGAAAAGGGGAATGAGAGGGAGTAGGAGAAGGAAAGTGGGTGGCGCCCCCTTCCCAAGTCCAATTCAGCCTCCTCCCTTGTGGGCTGGTTAGCCTCCCTCCTATGGCCCATAAGGCCCATATCTTTCCCCGGGGGGTTCCGGTAACCTCCCAGCACTCTGGAAAAATGCCTGAATCACTCGGAACCATTCCGATATCCGAATGCAACCTTCCAATATATGAATCTTTACATCTCGACCATTTCGAGACTCCTCGTCATGTCCATGATCTCATCCGGGACTCCGAACAAACTTCGGTACATCAAATCACATAACTCATAATACAAATCGTCATCGAACTTAAGCGTGCGTACCCTACGGGTTCAAGAACTATGTAGACATGACCGAGACACATCTCCGGTCAATAACCAATAGCGGAACCTGGATGCTCATATTGGCTCCTACATATTCTATGAAGATCTTTATCGGTCAAACCGCATAACAACATGCGTTGTTCCCTTTGTCATTGGTATGTTACTTGCCCGAGATTCGATCGTCGGTATCATCATACCTATTTCAATCTCGTTACCGGCAAGTCTCTTTACTCGTTCCGTAATGCATCATCCCGTAACTAACTCATTAGTCACATTGCTTGCAAGGCTTATAGTGATGATCATTACCGAGAGGGCCCAAAGATACCTTTCCGATATACGGAGTGACAAATCCTAATCTCGATCTATGCCAACTCAACAAACACCATCAGAGACACCTGTAGAGCATCTTTATAACCACCCAGTTACGTTGTGACATTTGATAGCACACAAGGTGTTCCTTCGGTATTCAGGAGTTGCATAATCTCATAGTCATAGGAACATGTATAAGTCATGAAGAAAGCAATAGCAATAAACTAAACAATCATAGTGCTAAGCTAACGGATGGGTCTTGTCCATCACATCATTATCTAATGATGTGATCCCGTTCATCAAATGGCAACACATGTCTATGGCTAGGAAACTTAACCATCTTTGATCAATGAGCTAGTCAAGTAGAGGCATACTAGGGACACTCTGTTTTTCTATGTATTCACACATGTACTAAGTTTCCGGTTAATACAATTCTAGCATGAATAATAAACATTTATCATGATATAAGGAAATATAAATAACAACTTTATTATTGCCTCTAGGGCATATTTCCTTCAGTCTCCCACTTGCACTAGAGTCAATAATCTAGTTCACATTGCCATGTGATATAACACCAATAGTTCACATCGTCATGTGATTTAACACTCTATAGTTCACATCGCCATGTGAGAAATACCCAAAGGGTTTACTAGAGTCAATAATCTAGTTCACATCGCCATGTGATTAACACCCAAAGAGTACTAAGGTGTGATCATGTTTTGCTTGTGAGAGAAGTTTAGTCAACAGGTCTGCCACATTCAGATCCATATGTATTTTGCAAATTTCTATGTCTACAATGCTCTGCACTGAGATACTCTAGCTAATTGCTCCCACTTTCAATATGTATCCAGATTGAGACTTAAAGTCATCCGGATCGGTGTCAAAACTTGCATCGATGTAACCCTTTACCATGAAATTTTTGTCACCTCCATAACCGAGAAACATATCCTTATTCTACTAAGGATAATTTTGACCGCTATCCAGTGATCCACTCCTGGATCACTATTGTACCATCTTGCCAAACTCATGGTGAGGTACACAATAGGTCTGGTACACAGCATAGCATACTTCATAGAACCTATGACTGAGGCATAGGGAATGACTTTTCATTCTCTTTATATTTTCTGCTGTGATCGAGTTTTGAGTCTTTACTCAACTTCACACCTTGCAACACAGGAAAGAACTCCTTCTTTGACTGTTCCATTTTGAACTACTTCAAAATATTGTCAAGGTATGTACTCGTTGAAAAAACTTATCAAGCGTCTTGATCTATCTCTATAGATCTTGATGCTCAATATGTAAGCAGCTTCAGCGAGGTATTTCTTTGAAAAACTCCTTTCAAAACACTCCTTTATGCTTTCCAGAAAATTCTACATCATTTCCAATCAATAATATGTCATTCACATATATTTTATCAGAAAGGTTATAGTGCACCCACTCACTTTGTTGTAAATATAGGCTTCACCGCAAGTCTGTATAAAACTATATGTTTTGATCAACTCATCAAAGCGTATATTCCAACTCCGAGATGCTTGCACCAGTCCATAGATGGATCACCAGAGCTTGCACATTTTGTTAGAACCTTTAGGATTGACAAAACCTTTTGGTTGCATCATATACAACTCTTCTTTAATAAATCCATTAAGGAGTGCAGTTTTGTTATCCATTTGCCAGATTTCATAAAATGCGGCGATTGCTAACATGATTCGGACAGACTTAAGCATCGCTACGAGTGAGAAAAACTCATCGTAGTCAACTCCTTGAACTTGTCGAAAACCTTTTGCAACAAGTCGAGCTTTGTAGACAGTAACATTACCGTCAGCGTCGGTCTTCTTCTTGAAGATCCATTTATTCTCTATGGCTTGCCGATCATCAGGCAAGTCAACCAAAGTTCACACTTTGTTCTCATACATGGATCCCATCTCAGATTTCATGGCCTCAAGCCATTTCGCGGAATCTGGGCTCATCATCGCTTCCTCATAGTTCGTAGGTTCGTCATGGTCAAGTAACATGACCCTCAGAACAGGATTACCATACCACTCTGGTGTGGACCTTACTCTGGCTGACCTACGAGGTTCGGTAGTAACTTGATCTTAAGTTTCATGATCATCATCAGTAACTTCCTCACTAATTGGTGTAGGCATCACTAGAACTGATTTTTGTGATGAACTTCTTTCCAATTCAGGAGCAGGTACAATTACCTCATCAGATTCTACTTTCCGACCACTCACTTCTTTCGAGAGAAACTCCTTCTCTAGAAAGGATCCATTCTTAGCAACGAATGTCTTGCCTTTGGATCTGTGATAGAAGGTGTACCCAACATTTTCTTTTGGGTATCCTATGAAGACGCACTTCTCCGATTTGGGTTTGAGCTTATCAGGTTGAAACTTTTCCACATAAGCATCGCAACCCCAAACTTTAAGAAATGACAGCTTAGGTTTCTTGCCAAACCATAGTTCATACGGTGTCGTCTCAACGGATTTAGAAGGTGCCCTTTTAAACGTGAAGGTAGCTGTCTCTAATGCATAACCCCAAAACGATAATGGTAAATCGGTAAGATACATCATAGGTTGCACTATATCCAATAAAGTACGGTTATGACGTTCGGACACACCATTACGCTATGGTGTTCCAGGTGGCATGAGTTGTGAAACTATTCCACAGTTTTAAATGAAGGCCAAACTCGTAACTCAGATATTTTCCTCCGTGATCAGATCGTAGAAACTTTATTTTCTTGTTATGATGATTTTCCACTTCACTCTGATATTCTTTGAACTTTTCAAATGTTTCGGACTTGTGTTTCATCAAGTAGATATACCCATATCTGCTCAAATCATTTGTGAAGGTCAGAAAATAACGATACCTGCCGTGAGCCTCAACACTCATCGGATCGCATACATCAGTATGTATTATTTATAATAAGTCAGTTGCTCGCTCCGTTGTTCCGGAGAATGGAGTCTTAGTCATCTTGCCCATGAGGCATGGTTCGCAAGCATCAAGTGATTCATAATCAAGTGATTCCAAAAGCCCATCAGTATGGAGTTTCTTCATGCGTTTTACACCAATATAACCTAAACGACAGTGCCACAAATATGTTGCACTATCATTATCAACTTTGCATCTTTTGGCATCAATATTATGAATATGTGTATCACTACGATCGAGATTCCATAAACCATTCACCTTGGGTGTATGACCAAAGAAGGTTTTATTCATGTAAACAGAATAACAATTATTCTTTGACTTAATTGAATAACCGTATTGCAATAAACATGATCCAATCATATTATGCTCAACGCAAACACCAAATAACATTTATTTTAGGTTCAACACTAATACCGAAGGTAAAGGGAGTGTCCGATGGTGATCTTATCAACCTTGGAATCACTTCCAACGCACATCGTCACCTTGCCCTCAACTAGTCTTTGTTCATTTTGTAACTCCTGTTTCGAGTTACTAATCATAACAACTAAACTAGTATCAAATACCCAGGGGCTACTATGAACACTAGTAAAGTACACATCAATAACATGTATATCATATATACTTTGTTCACTTTGCCATCCTTCTTATCCGCCAAGTATTTGGGGCAGTTCCACTTCTAGTGACCATTTCCTTCATAGTAGAAGCACCCAGTTTCAGGCTTGGGTCTCGCTTTGGGCTTCTTCATGGGAGAGGCAACTTGCTTGCCATTCTTCTTGAAGTTCCCTTTCTTTCCCTTGCCCTTTTACTTGAAACTAGTGGTCTTGTCAACCATCAACATTTTATGCTTTTCTTGATTTCTACCTTCGTCAATTTCAATATCACGAAGAGCTCGGGAATCGTTTTCGTCATCCTTTGCATATTATAGTTCATCACGAAGTTCCAGTAACTTGGTGATCACTACTGCAGGTTGCTGCTAACGCGACACTATGATCAGAGACCCTTCGATGAAACTGTGTGCGATGCCATAATCGCAAACGGTGGTGTAAAAAAACTGTCAAAAAAGGTGCAAAACGTTTGCGATGGAGGATGCATCAAACACAGTTCAGATTTTAGTTGCGTGTGTGATTCAGGGCATGCAGTTCAGTTAAATTAACTGTTTTCAATGAGGAGGAACAAAAGAAACGGGCAGCCAGATGAAGGTGTGTGCGATGTACATCATATGGTTCACTCAGATGAACTGTTTGTGATTAGGCAACACAAAAGAAACGGTCAGCCAGATGAAGGTGTGTGCGACGTACAACATACGGTTCACTCGGATGAACTGTTTTTGATTAGGCAACACAAAAGAAACGGTCAGTCAGATGAAGGTGTGTGCGATATACGACATGTGGTTCACTTGGACGAATTGTTTGCGTTGACACAAGAGAACATAAACGGTTCAACTTAACAAGACGTGTGTGTTGTGCGATGGGATTGCATCACACACACACACTTATAAGGACATGCTTGCATAACCAAATTAAACATCCACTTACATAGGTGGCTACTGATGAAGCTATGTACCTAGGGTAGGGGCATGGACCTGTCCTAAGTGCCCTACCCAATGACATCCCTAGAAGAAGTCACCTTTCAATCGACTTGGAGGTATCCCACTCAACGGATTCAAGACACTCGACCACGGAGCTATCACTCGACCATGAAGCTAACCACTCGACTGATAGGAGATCTAAAGTCACTCCGCTCACAAACGGTCGGTCATTAAATAGCTCTTATGGTCATCATAGCACTTTATTAGGGGCTTACCAGTAACGCCCAGCCTTAATGTACTTTAAACCCTGCATTACTGAGGGCTGGAGGGGTCTGGCGAACTCTATATAAGCCACCCCCCTCCTCAGTATAAAGGGTTGGCACCCCTGTTACTCGTACGCACATAATTCAATCGACCGCCTCCGGGCACCGAGGCGTAGGGCTGTTACTTCCTCCGAGAAGGGCCTGAAATCGTAATCCTCGTGTGCTTACAACTCCTCCATAGCTAAGATCTAGCCTCTCCATACATACCCCCCTACATTACTATCAGAGTTAGAACCACGACAGTTAGCGCCCACCGTGGGGCTGGAGTCTTAGCGCCTAGTCGGAGAAGTTGCGATTTTTCCGATCTCTTTGATCATGGTTTTGGGCGGAGTTTTGGTTGAGGGCCGCGAGATCCGTCTCGGCGCGCTCACGTTCATCGCCGACGACTCCGCTTGGCTCCAGGAGGCTCCACTCGACATCGACGCGCTCCCCATCCGCGGGGCGACGCACTTTCGCGCATGCGTCCGTGGTGTCCTCCTGCGGTAGCCGTCGACCCAGTATCGGCCGGCTCATGTGGCATCCCCCCACCCTGCCTCTCACCGGCGCAAGCGCTCCAGTCGGTCGAGGCTTCAGAGGTGGGTGAGACATGCGGTGGCCCGCCAGTCGGCCACCCCACAAGTCGCGGCGATCGAGCCCGACGAATCTCTCTACGGCATGTTCGACCTGTCGACTGGCTCCGCAGAGACCGCATCCGAATGCGACAGCAGTGACCCAGCGGCGGAGGTTTTGGTGATCGATGGGCCACGCAGTCCTCCCGGTTTTCCCCGCACTGATGGAGGCGCAGATGGAGGCGATCCGTCGCATCCCCACGAGGAGTATCTCCCCGAGCCTCTCACGTCATTGCAGCGAGAGGAGCTTCGCTGCCGGAACATGGATGCACTTCACACTCCTATCGTTGGAGAAACCCCCGAGGCCCGGGCCTTGGAGGACGTGCGCTTGGCTAACTTGGCCGAGCGCACTCGACTGGAGAATCTCCATCGAGTACTCGACGAGCGAGCGCGTCAGCGGGTTCCAGAATCCAGCCGACGTCAGCTCTTTCCGCCCCCGCAGGTATATCGAACTCCGATTCAGAATTTGACAGCTGCAACCCGTATAGCAGAGTCAATTCAGCCCTCCCAGTCAGAGGCTGGCAGAGGCTTGTTGCAAATCAGAGCATTGCTCCGGGCAGCGGGAGACCAGAATTCCGCCGTTTCTCAGTCGCGGAACGGGATCCATAGTTGATCCGTTGCAGCGGATACAGTCCAGTCGGCTCACAGCCCAAGATCGCCCATGAAGCGTGAGGGACGTGGAGACCGGCGTGATCAGCACAGAAGGAATGAGCAGTATGATCACCGATTCGATCGCAATGATCGACGTCGAGTGCCAACCCCTCCCCCGAGGAGTGGATCATATGTGCCTCGACAGCAGGATGACAGACACCCTCGTAGTGTTGGGCGGAGAATTCCAGTCGACCCCAGGGAAGCGGGCTTTGATGCGAGATCCATTCTCGTTCAAGGTTTGGTCGACAGGAACAGAGCTCACCGAGAAGGCCACAACGGAGATGCGCCTACCAGTAGCAGAGTACATGTTTCAGGGCCGGAATGTTTCAGTCGAGCCATCAGAGCCGCTGTGATTCCTCCCAACTTCAGGTTGGCGACTGGAGTTAGTAAGTTCACCGGTGAGTCTAAGCCTGATACTTGGCTCAAAGACTACCGAGTGGCTGTCCAGATTGGCGGTGGCAATGATGAGGTGGCCATGAAGCACCTGCCTCTCATGTTAGAAGGCTCGGCCAGAGTGTGGCTGAATCAGTTAGCACCCAACAGCATTTACACTTGGGAGGATCTCTCCCGAGTGTTTGTCACAACATTCGAAGGAACGTGCAAGCGAGCTGCAGGTCTTACAGAATTGCGGTCCTGCGTGCAAAAGCCGAATGAAACTCTGAGGGATTACATCCAGAGGTGGATCACGTTGCATCACACAGTTGAAAATGTACCAGATCATCAAGCAGTTTGTGCCTTTAAAGAAGGCATTAAGTACAGAGAATTGAATCTGAAGTTCGGTCGAACCGGAGAAATGTCTCTAAATCGGATGATGGAGATTGCCACCAAATACGCTAATGGTGAAGATGAGGATCGACTCCGGAGTGGCAAGCATAAGTCAGTCGTCCAGGAAACCGGAGGAAATCCCAGTCGGAAACAGAAGCGGAAAGCCGAGCCAGCCGCTCCCGGGGAGGCCCTGGCCGTAACCCAAGGAAAGTTTAAGGGGAAACCCAAAGGGCCTTGGAACCCTAAGAAAGTTAAAGACCAAGATGGAAACGATGTCCTGGATCTACCGTGTCACATTCACACCAAGAAAGATGAAGAGGGTAAACTCATTTACCCTAAGCATACCACTCGACAGTGTCGGCTCTTGATCCAACAGTTCCAGGGTAAACAGTCCAAAGATAAAGAGAAAGAGTCAGATCAAGTGGAAGAGAAGGAAGATAGTGATGGATACCCCCAGGTTAATTCCACCTTGATGATTTTTGCTGATGTCGAAAGCAAAAGTCGACTGAAAGTTTTTTTGACTATAAACAGTAGGGGAAAACCCCACTGCAATTTTTATTAAATAATAGCGAGCAGGTAGCACTGTACAAAAGGAGACAAAAGAAAAAGAAGGAACTAACTAAAAGCTAAAGCAACTAGAAAAAAGAATAAAAAAGGGCTTGAGGTGAGCCCCTAAAAAACAAAGAGCTAAAACAACTACAAGTGAAATACACATGAGAGGAGTCCTTAGGAGGAAAGTAGGATATCCAGCCAAGAGTTGAAATCATTGGCATACTTATTCTTGATACGATGGGAAAGAAGCTTCATCTCTTCGAAATAAATGTGCTTCCATCTCTGGAAGGAAGGTTGAATTCTCTCAAAAATCTTGTTGTTTCTGACAATCCAAATAGCCCAAGAACCCAGGATGATAATTGCCATGAAGAAGGGTACTCCTAGCTTATCCTTGAGATCCTGGAAAGCTTCAAGGACAGACAAGTTTGGATTTCTTTGAGGACATATGAAGTCCCAACAAATCCTTGAAAATTGGCATCCCCAAAATAGATGATGAAGTGTCTCCTCTTGCTGACAGTTCAGCACATCACAGTTGTATTCCTCCAAAACAAAACTTTTCCTTCTTAGCAGGTTTCTTGTGTTCACTCTATCATGTAGAAGCATCCAGAAGAACATTTTGTGTTTAGGTTGGCAGGAAGATTTCCATACCCAAGAAAAATGTTAAGGAACTTGTTTTACTCCAACGATCACATTGTATGCTTTGGAGGCAGAAAAGGTATTGCTTCCCCAAATGTAATTCCAAGTGTCAGTCATATCTTGAAAATCTGATTGTCTTAGAGCATGACATGTGTCCTCTAGTTGGAGGAACTGCTGATGGGCTTGGATAGATAGGGGTAGATGGAATAAATCTTCAAGGTATTCCGTGTTGACCACTTGTTGCACTGTCATAGTGGAGTTTTGCACAAAGGAGAATAGGTGAGGATATTCTTGCTGAAAAACCACATTGCTCCATAAATCTGACCAAAAAAGAGAAGTCCTTCCATCTCCTAGGTTGCACCTGGCCATGGCTTTGTATTGGTCGACTAGTTGCAGAATAGATTTCCACCAGAAAGATCCAACCAACTCTTGTCCTGGAAGTTTATTGTCTTGGTAATGTGTTTCCCAAATGAGGTTAACCCAAGGTATATCATGCCTATTGTAGAATTTATGCAGGTTTTTCATTAGCAGGGCTTTATTCTGAGAAAAAATGTCCATGACTCCCAAACCACCTTGGTTCTTTGGTCTGCAAACTGTAGTCCAAGCTACAGAAGCAGGTCTATGATCTTCCATGTCTGAACCTCTCCATAGGCAATGCCTCAGGTATTTGATCACCTGCTGTTTAATTGTAACTGGTACATCCAAACAAGCCATGAAAAAGATTGGTAATGAAGCCAGCACAGATTTTACCAGTAAAACTCTCCCAGCACTTGTCATGAAAGTAGCCAAGCCTGCCAATCTTTTTGCAATTCTTTGAACCATTGGCATACATTGCTCAACACTAGGCTTATACAAACATAGGGGGAGTCCCAAATAAGTAAATGGGAAATTTCCTCTTTGACAGTTGAAAGTCCTAGTGAAAATCTCCACTCTATCCTCATTGATGTTAATTGGAACCAAAATGGATTTCTGGTAGTTGACCTTAAGCCCTGTGGCTGTGGCAAAGGTATTCAGGAGAGCTTTGAGACAGAAGAGTTCTCTGGCATCTACTTTCATAACTAGCAAGGTATCATCAGCATATTGCACTATTGGAAAATCAGGGCAAGAATTTATTTGTAAAGGAGTGGAAAGAAGCCCAAGGTCTCTAGCTTTATTTAGGATGGATTGTAACAAATCAGCAGCTAGGACAAATAGAAGTGGAGACAGAGGGTCACCTTGTCTGACTCCTCTTCTGCAGTAAAATCTCTTGCCAGGTACTCCATTTAACATGACAGCAGATGAAGCAGAGTTAAACAACATTTGTACCCAAGAGATCCATCTCTCCCCAAATCCTTTAGCTCTCAAAATGTCAATTATGGCTTGGTGCTCAATAGTATCAAATGCTTTTTCAAAGTCCAACTTGAGAACCAGAAGCTCCTTCCTTGATTTGTGGCATTGATGTAAGTATTCATAAGACCATCCTAAGCAATCTTGAATCACTCTGTCTTTTAAAAACCCATATTGGTTTATGTGAATAAGTTGCAAAATAATCTTTTGCAGCCTGTTAGCCAGCAATTTTGTGATAATCTTGAACACACCATTCAGTAGAGAAATAGGTCTGAAATCATTTGGAGTCATAGGCACTTCTTTCTTTGGAACCAATGTAATGTAAGAAGTATTGATGCTCTCAAGAGAGATGTTGCCAGCATGGAAAGCATGGATGAGATTCTTTACATCTTGTCCTATGATATCCCAACAACTCTTAATGAATTCATTATTGAACCCATCTGGGCCAGGGGATTTGTCATGTGGTAACTCCTTCACAATCTGATTGATCTCTTCATCAGTGAAAGGCTTTTCCAAATGTTGGAATATTCAGGATTGTTCTGCTGATTCAATAAATTCTGAAGATCAAAATGCATTGTGTAGCCCTCTGATTTGCCCAATCTTTTTTTGAAAGCTTCCCAAAGAATACCAGCCTTCCCAGCATGGTCTAAGATTTCTACATTGTCCTCATTTCTGAGTATTGCAATCTTATTATGCCTAAAGTTTATTGAGGCTTTTGTGTGGAAGAACTTTGTGTTTTCATCTCCAAATTTAACTCCCTTAATCTTTCCTCTTTGTTTCCAGTAAATCTTTTGATTGTTGAGAATGGTCAATAAGTGATCCTTCAACATGTTTCTGCAGTTCCACTCAAATGTGCTGAGCACTCTGAATTCCTCAAAGAAGTCAAGTAGGTAGATGCACTCATTAATTTCAGCAATTTGCTTTCTCATACAGGGCAGGTCCTTGATCCAAAGTTTGATACTTCTTCTGAGGTGTTTCAATTTTGCATTTATGATTTTAGCAGGTTCAGTAAACCCTACAGGAATGTCCCAGGCATTTTTAACAATATCCTTGAAAGAAGAATGCTTCAACCAGTAATTTTCAAACCTGAAAACTTTTGATCTTGGAATTGTGCACTACAAGAAATATATCAACTTGTGACCCTCACTATTGGTCACTGAAAGGTCACAAATTTCCATTTATGACCTTTTTGTGACCAAAAACAGAAGGTCAAAAGCTGGCGGTCGTAAACTGAAATTAGCGACCTTTAAAAGAAGGTCGTTGAACCCATGACCTTTTGTTTTGGTCACTGGTTGTCTGCCCAGGCCACGTCGGATCCGACGTGGCAATCTGACGTGGCAAAATTGCGACCAATTGCAAAGGTCACTGACAAGATTCAGTCCGGTCCGATTCGGTGTTTTACATGGGCCGAGCCCATTAATTCAGCCTATTTGTGTTTTTTTCATCATTTTTTGTTGGGTTCATGGGCCTGGCCCATTTTATTTTCTAGGATGTAGCCTTCTATAATTCATTTCTTTTTGGGGCCTCAGCCCTTTTTCAATCCAGTCTATTTTGGGCCTCCACAACATGCTTTTAGAAGCTTGACATCACAAGGACAGATGGCTATTCCAGCTTGCATCTCAGTGTACGTATGTATCCAAACCATTTCATTTCTTTCAACACAAAGGATTCTTTCAACAGCCACAACAGTAGACAGTTGATACATTTAACAGAGACTGAATTAACATAGAAATGAAGCAACAAAGGGCAGACCGAGTACAGGAACTACAACTACATGAGACTACAGCTACCATTTCTATTTCTACACGCTTGCAAGAGAGGGAGGGACTACCAAGGAGCTAAACTAACAGCGGCCGAGTTAAACTAACAGCGATCATCCATCATTAATCAGTGACAATAGCAATGAGTGGCAGCGGCGACGTTCGAGAGACACCCTCCTCCTGCTGCTGATTGGTGTGCCTGCTACTGCTTGGTTTGCTGCATCACTAGCCGCCCTGCACACAACAAGAATTTTAGCTTTACATAAGGTTTACAAGAACAGGACCCTGATACATGAGATTGACATTCACAAGCTATTTGCATTTATATTTAGAACTGCGTCACACCATTTACATTACTAGTTATGTATTGGCATACTTATCTAAAAGAACATATATAGAAACATATGAATTTTATTTCTGAATACCATTACAGAAGTACTAAAAAAAGAAGAGCTCATTACACAAGAATCCAGGAAGAACCCATCAATTCTGCGCCGGAGCGAGAGATGTGCAGGCAGATCAAATAGTAGATTCGAGCAAGAAGGATGTACTACCTGAAATGGGAAATGAGGAGGCCGATCCGACGAGTCCCACCCAAGCTGTGGAAGGAGCAGCGGCAGCGGCTGCAGAAGGACTCGACGGACCAGACGCCATCATGGACCTGGTAGGTGACGATGACGTGGTAGTGGTGGAAGCCGCTGCCAAGGCTGACTGCACCTGTGGCGTCCTCGTCGTCCTCCAAGGCGATGACGACGGACGGGTCGGCGTTGAGCCGGTGGTCGTGGTTCTGATAAAAACTACAAGAAACTTGATTACTTCTCAATACTGTGCAGTCACACTTTCAGAAAACCTGTCTATGTATATACAAACTTGAAAGATTAGCCCTGCAAAGGTTCAGTGGATCCAAATAAACATGCACATCAGAAAACTAGAGGAACAGACCATCAACACGTATATACCTAGTTAATAAAATATGCATGCAAAGTTGTACTGATGTATACATGCTCTCACATCAGAATTCAGAAACATCAGAGTCTCGCTGCATCTCAAAATCAAGCTGATCTAACATGTAGGCACTGATTAACAGATCCAATAATAATAATGCAATTGTAATCATACGGCAGAACAGATCGTTCAACATTTCCAGTGAAAGCATTGTACATAGCAAAACAAACTGAAACCCAATAAGACACTATTATAGTACAGGACGACGGCGTCTATTGCCCATCTGGAAAACAGGGTGACATACTACAGGTTCAAAAGTTTCCTATCAATCATGATATGTTTGTACAATGGTTGGTGTATGCTGAGCTCGGCACTGTATGATGTATAACAGATGCTGTATAATAGAGAAGAACAGCAAAAAAAATTGGTGGCATTGAGCTGTTGATAGAAGTATGCAAAAAAGCTACTCAGTTGCTAGCAAGATGAATCAACGAGAACTATGAAGGTTGGAGTCTAGAAAGGTATTCCCAGTTACAAATCGACTACGACAGAAGTTAAGCTATGCATCATTCTTGGCGCTGGATCTCATCCCTGTCAGTTTTAGCAATCACTGCACGTGGAAGAAGTAAAGCATGTCAGTTGTACTGATTTTCAAACACACAAAAATGAAGGAGCAAAAGGCAGTGAAAATATAACTGCAGGGCCCTCTTAACACATAATGTTTGTGCCTAATCTGTTAATCAGCTTTTGCACGATCAAGGAGATTTTACTACTCCCTCCGTCCCATAATATAAGAAATTGCTTGCACATAATGCTTGGAGACTTATAGTGGATTAATACATTTGTCCAGTTTAGTGGAGTCCTTAAACAAGCAATGACATTTTATCAATGTTGAACAAGCAGCTCCAGTATAAATTTGAACAAGCAATGGTATTTGTCAATGCTGGAGATACAGTCAAGCTGTAATCACAAAGAATGATTGAGTGCATTGGAGATACAGTCAAACTGTAATAACAAAGAATGATTGAGTCCATGGCCAGTCTGCTTCTGGTAATGTACTGCGCTGCACATTTCAGTTTACTTCAACATGGAATATTTAAGAAGTTCCGCTTTACTGAAAAAATCTTATAAATCAACATATTTTTAGTCACCGAGCATATGTCACAGTACTAGTCATGATCATTTAGTAAGCATCGATTGTGGAAACAGTAGCACTGGCTACTATGGCTACAGCAACACAAGCAACAAAGCAACGACCACTATACAGAGCTAAGCACTGGCTACTATGGCTAGGAAGTGAGTTGGTCAAATAGCCCTACGTACTTCTTGTTGATATGCAGCAGTACTCCTTGACAAATAGCCGATCAAATTCTGAGCCATTCCTGCTTTCCCTGTGCCAGATATAAATTTATAACTAGCCTTATATGAAACGGAAAGACACTATAGATTCTGTGGTGAGAAAAAGCTAGCAGCTACCAGCCAGTCAGACAACACCTCACTACCTCAGAGCCGTGAGCAAATTTGAGGGCCACAGAAAATACGTGTGGGTGAAGCGAATTACACAAATAAGCCTCACCCGATCCACTGCATCGTCACATTTCTACACTAAATCAACTGACTAAAAATAGAATGTTGGATGCACAAATAGGACCGCGTTGCTTGTTAATTCTACTACTAAAGCCTGCCTAAATGGAGGAAGGCATCACGATTCAGATAGTCCATTAATCAGACGGGTAGATTTGTCAGACGAAAATATGGATTGTCAAGGAAGGAAGGGAGGGAGGAGAGGGCGGGGCAGACCTGGGTGGGGAAGTATCGGATGACGTTGGCCTAGTTCTCGCACCAGAGCGCGGCGGCGCCCTCCTCGCGGAGCACACGGGCGAAGGAGTCGGTGATCCCGCGGTAGGGCCGCGTGAGGGCGCCCCGGCGCAGCAGCTTGGCCTGGTTCTGTAGCAGCAGCTTGACGCGCTCCACCGGCGCCGCCCCCGTCTTGGCCAACACCGCCGCCGCGCCGCCCATGGCGAAGTCTGCCGCCACCCTGGCGGGCGACCTGGCGGATGTAGTCGTCCCTGTCGAGGATGTAGTCGTCCCCGTCGTCCCTGTCGAGGATGGAGCGCTCGGACCCACCAGATGGAGCGCTCGGACCTGCCAGGCTTTAGTCGTCCCTGTCGACGAGGATGGAGCGCTCGGGCGTGGCGGATCCGGCCCCATTCCTGTCGGCGAAGTCGCAGTTGGCATCGGGGGGGGGGGGGGGCTTGAGAGAGAAGGCGAGGTGAGGGAAGGGGAGAGGATGGCGGCGGCGGCGTATGGATCTAGGAGAAAGAGGAGGGGACGATGAGTGGTGTGCGGGGCAGAGAGTGGAGCGGCGAATCCCGCCGGGAGGGGATGGATCAGGGTGGGTGGGAGAGAGAGGCGGCGGCGGGATGGGGAAGGAGGGGGCGGCGACGGGGGGCCGTCGTCGTCGATCTGAATTGGGGTGGGTGGCGGATCTGCAGCGAAAGAATGGAGGCGGGGAGGGGGGAATGAGAGAAAGAATGGAGGCGGGGGGTGGGTGGAAAATGTCCATGAGGACAGACCTAGGGTTTCGACTCGGGTGGGTTTGGGCCGTTGGATCCGGAAGCATCCGACGGTGGTTGATGCGTGATCCGCGTGATATGCCCATGGTCCAATCAGAACGTAGCAAACCATTTGATGACCTTATGACCATATAAATTGGTCGTGATCGATTCAAGATAAAAAATTCATTCATTTTTCAGTGCTCAAAATGAGTTTTTTTGTGGAAGTCCATTCAAATATTTGTTCAAATGATCTCATATTGTGCACAATGGTGCATCTTGGAATTCCAAACAATGTTGCCTAAGGGAGTTTTCATTTTCTTTGGACGAAAAATTCATTTTCCATTTTTGAGTGCCCAAAATGAGTTTTTTTGTGAAGGACCTATAATATATTTGTTGCAAAATTGTACTAAATCAATTTTCTAAAATACTAGGACATATTTAATGCACAATTGACCAAATGGTTGGGTGTAAAAAGTTTTGATCCACCTCTCGTGAAAAAGACAAATTTCCGCCGATTCAGCTGGAAGCGGATCAAATTTGAACTGTAGCTACCTCGTAGTTTGCTCTTTATTTTTTAGAAAAATCATTTCTAGGTACATAAGTATCTATTTAATCAGAGAAACACCAAAAAAAATTCCAAGATTCAACCACTAGCTAGGAACGGTTATTCCCGCCATTTTGACCGCATTTTGAAACGGGCATAAAAAATTCAAAAAAAATCCAAAAATTGGAAAACCTTCGCATTGTTTCATTATATGTGGCCAAGTTACCAGCAAAAATTATAAACTTGTAATAAGGCAATTATTTTAAAAAAGTGTTCTCAGAAATGAGCTATCATGTGTGAAGATTCATGGCTTTCAAGCCAAATGATCAATCTTATGGCCACATCTATGACATAGTTTATTCAAATGATCTCATATTGTGCATAAGGGTGCATCTTGGAATGGCAAACAATGTTGCCTAAGGGAGTTTTCATTTTCTTTGGACGAAAAATTTATTTTCCATTTTTCGAGTGCCCAAAATGTGTTTTTTTGTGAAGGACCTATAATATATTTGTTGCAAAATTGTACTAAATTAATTTTGTAAAATACTAGGACATATTTAATGCACGATTGACCAAATGGTTGGGTGTAAAAAGTTTTGATCCACCTCCCGTGAAAAAGACAAATTTCCGCCGATTTAGCTGGAAGCGGACCAAATTTGAACTGTAGCTACCTCGTAGTTTGCTCTTTATTTTTTCCAAAAATCATTTCTAGGTACATAAGTATCTATTTAATCAGAGAAACACCAAAAAAATTCCAAGATTCAACCACTAGCTAGGAACGGTCATTCCCGCCATTTTGACCGCATTTTGAAACGGGCATAAAAAATTCAAAAAAAATCAAAAAATTGGGAAATCTTCGCATTGTGTCATTATATGTGGCCAAGTTCCCAGGAAAAATAACAAACTTGTAATAAGGCAGTAATTTTAAAAAAGTGTTCTCAGAAATGAGCTATCATCTATGAAGATTCATGGCTTTCAAGCCAAATGATCAATCTTATGGCCACATTCATGGCATAGTTTGTTGAAATGATCTCATATTGTGCACAAGGGTGCATATTGGAATGGCAAACAATGTTGCCTAAGGGATTTTTCATTTTCTTTGAACGAAAAATCAATTTTCCATTTTTCGAGTGCCCAAAATGAGTTTTTTTTGTGAAGGACCTACAATATATGTGTTGCAAAATTGGACAAAATCAATTTTATAAAATACTAGGACATATTTGATGCACAATTGACAAAATGGTTGGGTGCCAAAAGTTTTTATCCACCTCTGGTGAAAAAGACAAATTTCTGCTGATTCAGTAGGAAGCGGGAAAAATTTGAACTGCAGCTGCCTCATAGTTTGCTCTTTATTTTTTCAAAAAATCATTTCTAGGTAGAAAAGTATCTATTTAATCAGAAATACATGGTTTGGTGGCGATATGTTGAGGTTTGGATGGTGGCCCAGGGGCCCAACTCCAAAGCGCGTAGACTCGCATGCCCGCCGCGTGACTGTGGTGTTGCCACGCGTTCCGGACGGCCTAGGCATGTCTAGTGGGTTGAGCACTCCCCTGATAGGTGTGAGGAAGAAGAAGGCAATAGAAGAATCTCACGAGGATACTAAACCGAGCTCAAACATGAATTAGCACCCAAGTGTTTGATTAGTGGTACGGGAAATGCACATGGCCAATGAGCCTGAGTTTTGGCCGAGGATGATCATATACTAAGGACACTATCTTGGAAAATTTGCAGCTCAAATGGAGGAGCCTAGGTGTCACTTGCTTTGCAACGTACCACACTAGACAGAAATATGAATGTTGAAGCCACACTCACATGTATTGTTAGATGGGGCTCAAATTTTGTGGAGAGCTATGGTTTGGGAATATAGAAGATGTGGCAAAAATTCAGCTCATTAGGATATGCCTAGCCAATACTTCCTTCACAACAGTTCGAGCTGAACAAAAACTTTGGAAATTTGCCGAGGAAGATTTACCAGTCAAATGGAGTTGAATATTGTCATGAGGCAATGATTTGGATAGTAAAGAATGCCCAATTTTTTGGGGAATTTCGGGAATGACAGAAATATAGGTTGCTTCACAACCTAGGGAAAAATTTGACACATGGACATGACACATAGGCAAAACGGATGAGGTGGCGCCTTGTCATAGCAATAAGTACCAATGCATCCACGTTCACAACCTCATGACCATTTATATTGGTCGTAATTAGGTAGAAATAAGCGAAATTGGCGCCTCTTGTCTGCTTTGTGACCATTTGTGTAAGCAATTTCAGGGTTTGAGCCCTTCCAAGCGAAATGGCCGTGAATTTACGACCAATTCAGCTGGGGTCACTAAGAGAAGGTCATAAGTTGACATATTTCTTGTAGTGGTGGTCCCCACTTTGATCATACAAGGCAGATGGTCAGAGATTGGTCTAGCAAGTGGCAGGGCTGTAGTGTCAGGATAAGAAGTCATCCAAGCAGCAGAAGTGAAGAACCAGTCCAACTTCTCCAAAAGAGGGTTCTCCTGCATATTGCTCCAACTATACTTTCTGCCCTTTAATGGAAGTTCAACTAGCCCCAAATTGCTGATAGCTTCATTAAAGAGAAGCATTTGGTTGATATCACCCCCAGGTTTATTTCTGTCAGAAGGAGATCTGATGAAATTAAAATCACCCATAATAATCCAGTCCTCTTCAGGAGGCATTTCAATATTGCTAAACCAGTTAAGGAATTCCACTTTGTCAACTTGCTCACAGGGCCCATAAATGTTTGTTAAGATCCAAGTTTGTGCAGAACTGTTACATGTGAATTTAACAGATAATGAGAATCTGTTAGAAAATAGGAGTTCCCCTTTGAAAAGTCCTTCATTCCAAGCAATCAAAATCCCTCCAGAGGCCCCCATTGAAGGAAGAAATTCAAATTTATTAAATCTCCTAGGACAGAACTTATGGATGTAAGTCATATCAAAATTGTCTCTCTTTGTTTCTTGTAAACAAAGGATGCCAGCAGCACTTTCTTCAATTTTTTTCTTAATGGCCAGCCATTTATTCTCTGAGTTAAGACCCCGGATGTTCCAATTTAAAATACTCCAAGATCTGTTGTTATTCATAATTGAAAACTAATTGTTTTTGAGCAGTACTCAAGGCCCAGCCCTTGAGACAAAGATTTATATGAGGCTTGGAACTGTTGGGTAAAACATCCCTGTTTAGAAGCTGAATAAATGCCCTCCAAATGAGGCTCTGACAGGCAGACAGCAAAACAAGTATGAGCCAACCCACCTCATCAGAGAACCAGATTCTAACATCCCACAACATCATGACAGGCATAACAAAAGTCTGAATATAGCAAGGAGCAGTAAGTAACATCATAGCCCAATAGTAACACATGTCCAAAATAAGGAGGGCATAGACCCATAGGACCACAGTCTGACAGAACCTTACAAGAACCAGAAACAGAACAAAAGTTGCATCCACCACAGGTGCACTCTTAGGTCTAAAAGAACTAATCATTAAGAACTATCTCTTTTCTTGTCCTCCTTGGCCTTGGAAACCATGGCCAACTCCTCCTTATCCAGCTCTTTGTTCTTGGGCCTCTTAGCCAGCTTCTCCTGGAGCTCCTCATCAGCAACCTTGCAAAAAGATTTGGTGAGGATCTTAATAATCTTATTCTGAATGACTGGGGGAGCAGCATTGCATGGTAAACAGTCCTTGCTAGCACATGAATTTCTTTTGAACCCATTATTCTCCTCCCTAATTCTACCACTTCTTCTTACCTGCGTCTCCACTAAGGGCCCCTTTCCTCTCCTTTTCCTGGAGATGGCCTCACTAGCAGGTAGAAGAATTATGTTGTTTGGAGAGATTCTCCTGAGAGGGCTGCTGGCCTCAGAGGAAGAATGGGCTGCTGGGCTTACTCCATCATTCTCCTTATCTTGGCTTGCAGAAATAATTTGCTGACAAATAGGGGCCTGAGTCACAGCACAAGAATCATGAATTATGAATGTCATAGTGTCTTCCTCCTTACAATTGCCAGTTAAAGAGAGCCATAAAGGAGACTTGAGTAGCTTTGTAACCCAGTCAAATCTATCAGGTGTAAGTAGCAGATTCAGAATGAAATTGAACCAACTTATAGGGATTTCAGCAGTCATAGGGTTGTGCCCTTCCTGAGAACCTAGAGCAAAATGCTTAGCCCATAGATCCAATCCTTCTTCAGAAATTAAATGATCTCCATTAATAACTAAGAGAGCATGAGCTTGCAATAGGTTGCAATAGTCATAGGAGGAATTTGAGTGAACCTTGTGTACATTACCTTTAGATGTACCTGGAATGAGAGAATTGTCTTGGGATGTACCCAGTGCCACATCTGAATCATTGACTTGTTCCATAGCAACAGCCAGTGCATCCTTCTAAGAATATCCAGACTGACTAACCAGATTTTCTGAAGCTATCTCATGAGCACCAGGGCCTGAGGCTGCTAATGTGGTCTTCTGCTGAACTGCAACAGGTGAGTCAGATTGTTCAACATCTTGGGCTACAGGAGCAGGCTCTTCAAAATTAGGTTGATGAGCAACAACAGCTGCAGAAGTAGCCAAAGGCAGTAAGACCTGCTCTGGTTCAACTATCTGCAGATTAGGATTCTCGTGAGCAGCAGCTTGGACAGGAATCTCAAAATCATTATGTTCCTCTAAGTCAGCTGGGTAAGCCTGTAGCAGGTTCTGAAGACCAACACCCAAATGGGGAGCAGCAACTCCAACAGCATTCTGATTAACTTCATCACTTCCTCCCAGAACATTGTGGGACAGAATCCCATCTGACAGAGAAACAGTAGTAGTGATGCTGCTATTGGGCACTGCCTCATTGTCATCCACCAAAACTTCGTCTTGCTGAACAATCAAAGGCTCTTGCACAGGTTGAGGGAAAGCCCAATGCCCCTGCTCCTCCCACTCATCCCACTCATCCTCATTCTCTTGCAAGTTATTGATCTGTGCATGATGAAAACCAGGAAAATCATTAGCATTAAGGGGAATGGGATGTGGATCTATGCCAGGAGGTGGGATGGGGTCTTCATCAGGTGGACCTCCTCCTAACATTTCCTCCATAAGCACTTCAATTGAACTTGTTAGAGATTCACCCTCAAACATCTCCCCCTCTGTCCATCTTAAACTCTTAGGAATCTCAATGAGGTCAGTAACTCTAGCCTTAACAAGCACCTTCCCTTTCAGAGCATCCTCTTTCTCCCAACTAATAATCTTCGCAAATCTCGCAATTGCTGCAGCCACATCTTCAGTGTTGCAGTTATCAAAAGGAATGCCCACAATCAACAGCCAACAGACCCTATTGAAAGTAGCTCTCCTCCAGTTGCGGCCCTCATTATGCCTAGTGAAGGAAATGAAGACATCTCCAAAAGCATGGGGGCTATCCCTTACCGGCCTGTCTCTGTCTCGCACATGTCGGAATTGAACATAAGCTTCCCCAAACGGGCATGGCTGAATGTCTCTAACCCCAACTTGAGCTACTGGATCATGCTGCAGAAAATCCTCTAGATTAGGAAAGAGTACCTCATCTGGCAGTGGCTGAATAGTGGCAATCGCCCACTCCTCATGACGGCGAGCTCGACGTGGAAGCACCACCCGAGAAACTCCCGTTCGGCCCTCGATGTGCTGAATCTGAAACCCGTGAGGGACGAAAGGCTGTGGGTCTATGGGGATGTTCGCCATTGAAGGAGCAGAGCACTGGCGGAGCTCACTGCGTGGAGGAGCGGTGTCATAGGTAGGTGGCGAAGAAGTCGACGGAGCGGCACAAAAGGAGAGAGCAGAGGAATGCGAGGAGTCCGGCACTGGTCTCGGCTGGAAATTAGAAAAATATCCCGTAACCAGCTCTTTGAATGATGACGCTTGCCTGAATTGAATAGCGGGCCCGTCCTGGGTAAACCAAGACTCCACCTCCCCTGGAGCCCAAGCAGCAGCTGGTGGGCTTGGGAAAGAATCAAACCGAATATAAGGCCATAGCCCAGTGCACCTGGAGCGGGTCTGGTGACAAAACCTGGCTATATGGCCAACTTCTCCACACGCAAAACACGTACGTGTGTCTTTAATGCGCTCATGCACGTTATTGACCGGTCCATGCAGCGTGGAATCTGGGTCATTAGGGCGCCCCGTAATACCTTGAGTAATTTGCAAGACGCTAGAATCACTCCCACCTTGAATGCTGCCTGAAAGACATTGGAAAACTGAACGTGTGTCTCGCCTCGGAGATCTGTTTCGGCGATCGCCGGAGGAATCAGCTACTGGTCGTCCATTACTACCAACCAGAGTCCACTCGGCCTCCTCCTCTTTGTAAAATAGTTGTTCTTCTCTAAGCCACTGTGGACCACCATTACCCCAAAGGCTGAAGACCATCTCGAAATCTGCTTCAGACACTTTGCCACCATTGTAAATTTGAAAGCCAACCGACTTAGAAGCCATTGAGAACCTGAACGATCTATCCTTGAGATGAGCAACTCGAAAACCTTGAG